>OX596282.1:25747296-26241204 GCA_951394225.1 Harpalus rufipes | reverse complement strand
ATACATACATACATACATACATACATACATACATACATACATACATACATACATACATACATACATACATACATACATACATACATACATACATACATACATACATACATACATACATACATACATACATACATACATACATACATACATACATACATACATACATACATACATACATACATACATACATACATACATACATACATACATACATACATACATACATACATACATACATACATACATACATACATACATACATACATACATACATACATACATACATACATACATACATACATACATACATACATACATACATACATACATACATACATACATACATACATACATACATACATACATACATACATACATACATACATACATACATACATACATACATACATACATACATACATACATACATACATACATACATACATACATACATACATACATACATACATACATACATACATACATACATACATACATACATACATACATACATACATACATACATACATACATACATACATACATACATACATACATACATACATACATACATACATACATACATACATACATACATACATACATACATACATACATACATACATACATACATACATACATACATACATACATACATACATACATACATACATACATACATACATACATACATACATACATACATACATACATACATACATACATACATACATACATACATACATACATACATACATACATACATACATACATACATACATACATACATACATACATACATACATACATACATACATACATACATACATACATACATACATACATACATACATACATACATACATACATACATACATACATACATACATACATACATACATACATACATACATACATACATACATACATACATACATACATACATACATACATACATACATACATACATACATACATACATACATACATACATACATACATACATACATACATACATACATACATACATACATACATACATACATACATACATACATACATACATACATACATACATACATACATACATACATACATACATACATACATACATACATACATACATACATACATACATACATACATACATACATACATACATACATACATACATACATACATACATACATACATACATACATACATACATACATACATACATACATACATACATACATACATACATACATACATACATACATACATACATACATACATACATACATACATACATACATACATACATACATACATACATACATACATACATACATACATACATACATACATACATACATACATACATACATACATACATACATACATACATACATACATACATACATACATACATACATACATACATACATACATACATACATACATACATACATACATACATACATACATACATACATACATACATACATACATACATACATACATACATACATACATACATACATACATACATACATACATACATACATACATACATACATACATACATACATACATACATACATACATACATACATACATACATACATACATACATACATACATACATACATACATACATACATACATACATACATACATACATACATACATACATACATACATACATACATACATACATACATACATACATACATACATACATACATACATACATACATACATACATACATACATACATACATACATACATACATACATACATACATACATACATACATACATACATACATACATACATACATACATACATACATACATACATACATACATACATACATACATACATACATACATACATACATACATACATACATACATACATACATACATACATACATACATACATACATACATACATACATACATACATACATACATACATACATACATACATACATACATACATACATACATACATACATACATACATACATACATACATACATACATACATACATACATACATACATACATACATACATACATACATACATACATACATACATACATACATACATACATACATACATACATACATACATACATACATACATACATACATACATACATACATACATACATACATACATACATACATACATACATACATACATACATACATACATACATACATACATACATACATACATACATACATACATACATACATACATACATACATACATACATACATACATACATACATACATACATACATACATACATACATACATACATACATACATACATACATACATACATACATACATACATACATACATACATACATACATACATACATACATACATACATACATACATACATACATACATACATACATACATACATACATACATACATACATACATACATACATACATACATACATACATACATACATACATACATACATACATACATACATACATACATACATACATACATACATACATACATACATACATACATACATACATACATACATACATACATACATACATACATACATACATACATACATACATACATACATACATACATACATACATACATACATACATACATACATACATACATACATACATACATACATACATACATACATACAGACATACATACATACATACATACATACATACATACATACATACATACATACATACATACATACATACATACATACATACATACATACATACATACATACATACATACATACATACATACATACATACATACATACATACATACATACATACATACATACATACATACATACATACATACATACATACATACATACATACATACATACATACATACATACATACATACATACATACATACATACATACATACATACATACATACATACATACATACATACATACATACATACATACATACATACATACATACATACATACATACATACATACATACATACATACATACATACATACATACATACATACATACATACATACATACATACATACATACATACATACATACATACATACATACATACATACATACATACATACATACATACATACATACATACATACATACATACATACATACATACATACATACATACATACATACATACATACATACATACATACATACATACATACATACATACATACATACATACATACATACATACATACATACATACATACATACATACATACATACATACATACATACATACATACATACATACATACATACATACATACATACATACATACATACATACATACATACATACATACATACATACATACATACATACATACATACATACATACATACATACATACATACATACATACATACATACATACATACATACATACATACATACATACATACATACATACATACATACATACATACATACATACATACATACATACATACATACATACATACATACATACATACATACATACATACATACATACATACATACATACATACATACATACATACATACATACATACATACATACATACATACATACATACATACATACATACATACATACATACATACATACATACATACATACATACATACATACATACATACATACATACATACATACATACATACATACATACATACATACATACATACATACATACATACATACATACATACATACATACATACATACATACATACATACATACATACATACATACATACATACATACATACATACATACATACATACATACATACATACATACATACATACATACATACATACATACATACATACATACATACATACATACATACATACATACATACATACATACATACATACATACATACATACATACATACATACATACATACATACATACATACATACATACATACATACATACATACATACATACATACATACATACATACATACATACATACATACATACATACATACATACATACATACATACATACATACATACATACATACATACATACATACATACATACATACATACATACATACATACATACATACATACATACATACATACATACATACATACATACATACATACATACATACATACATACATACATACATACATACATACATACATACATACATACATACATACATACATACATACATACATACATACATACATACATACATACATACATACATACATACATACATACATACATACATACATACATACATACATACATACATACATACATACATACATACATACATACATACATACATACATACATACATACATACATACATACATACATACATACATACATACATACATACATACATACATACATACATACATACATACATACATACATACATACATACATACATACATACATACATACATACATACATACATACATACATACATACATACATACATACATACATACATACATACATACATACATACATACATACATACATACATACATACATACATACATACATACATACATACATACATACATACATACATACATACATACATACATACATACATACATACATACATACATACATACATACATACATACATACATACATACATACATACATACATACATACATACATACATACATACATACATACATACATACATACATACATACATACATACATACATACATACATACATACATACATACATACATACATACATACATACATACATACATACATACATACATACATACATACATACATACATACATACATACATACATACATACATACATACATACATACATACATACATACATACATACATACATACATACATACATACATACATACATACATACATACATACATACATACATACATACATACATACATACATACATACATACATACATACATACATACATACATACATACATACATACATACATACATACATACATACATACATACATACATACATACATACATACATACATACATACATACATACATACATACATACATACATACATACATACATACATACATACATACATACATACATACATACATACATACATACATACATACATACATACATACATACATACATACATACATACATACATACATACATACATACATACATACATACATACATACATACATACATACATACATACATACATACATACATACATACATACATACATACATACATACATACATACATACATACATACATACATACATACATACATACATACATACATACATACATACATACATACATACATACATACATACATACATACATACATACATACATACATACATACATACATACATACATACATACATACATACATACATACATACATACATACATACATACATACATACATACATACATACATACATACATACATACATACATACATACATACATACATACATACATACATACATACATACATACATACATACATACATACATACATACATACATACATACATACATACATACATACATACATACATACATACATACATACATACATACATACATACATACATACATACATACATACATACATACATACATACATACATACATACATACATACATACATATATACATATATACATATATACATATATACATACATACATACATACATACACACATACATCATCGTGAAAATGTTAAAAATGGATTCTAGAGACCTTAAAACGTGGTCATTTATCAAAATCTCGATATGCGATTTTTAGCACGATTCCTATACCTCCCTTATCAAGGGTAGCGGGAGGTAAAAAGGATTGCATAACGCAATTTAGCTTCAACGATAGCATGATTGAATAATAATAAATGTTCTAAATTCAAGAATGATTTAAAATATCTAATTTGAAAATAACATTTGCTTAAATTGGAAACTAAGTGATGTTTACCATTCAGTTTTTCATCAAATATAAACCCAAGAAATTTTGATTCTTCTGCCTTTTAATTGTTTCATGATTGTGAAATTGAATATAGGTAGTTTTTGAACAATTTAGATCCAAAGAATTTCTAGTACACCAATGTTCCATATTTTCTAAAACATTATTGCAATGAACTGATGGATCAGTATGTTTGGTTGATACGATGAGATAACATCATCCACAAACATAGTCGTCAGCCATGAATCATCTATTACTGAAAATAGATCATTGATATGTAAACAAAAGAGAGTGAGAGTAAGAACAGTATCTTGAGGGGTACCAACCCCTACAGTTAGTTTATTGGAATTTATGTTTCAACCTGTTTCATCATGTAAGCATACATACTGTTCCCTATTTGATAAAAAGCTGGCTATCCTAGCTAAAGGTGATCCTCTTATGCGCAATGCTTTTAGTTTACAAAGAAGAATACTGTGGTTAACACAGTCAAATGCTTTGCTCAAATCCTATTGGCTGTTCTTTATCTTCTAAATGGACCAAACTTCTATTCAAGGTGTTACTTATTGCATCTTGTGTAGACATTTTCCTACGAAAACTAAATTGGTTATTATTTATTATTTTGTTGTTTTCAAGAAAAATATGTAGCAACATTATTTAATTTTTTTAGAATTAATTAATTTCTTATTGCCTTTGTGTATTGGAATTATTTTGGTTAGTTTTAATTTATCTGGAAAAAGACCCACTTGAAACGATGAATTTATCAGCTAGATTAACAGTTTTAACAGATGTACAAGGCAACTTTTCACTAAAAAGCCAGAAATTTCATCCGGACCGGATGATTTCTTGTTTTTACATTCCGTCACCTTTAGGTAAGGAAGGTATTGTCTTTGGTCAAAAAATTCATTCATGAATTTTTAGTGAATAAGTATGTTTTAAGGTCCCTATAATACGATTTTACCATTTTTACGATGATGTCTGTATGTATGTATTTGTGTGTGTGTGCGTGTGTGTGTGTGTGCGTGTGCGCGCGTGTGTGTATGTGTCTGTGTGTGTGTGACGAAAGTTTCGGATAGCATAACTTCAATACCACGTTTCCAAAAATTATAATTTTTTCGTATTCCTCAAGTTTACATCCAGAAGAACAACTGATTAGATTTTGGTTATAATTAGTGAACTGGAAGTAGCCTCATTTGAAGATTTAACAGTTAAATTTGTTTTATTGACATTTAACAATATAAGTCAGTATCAATAAAAAGTAAATTAATGTGGCAGAGATGAGGATGTTGAAGTAGATGTTGGTGAAGACACGGAAAGATAGGCAAGGAAATAACGCTAGTGTTCAAGTTTCTAGAAAGATAAAAGAGAGATGATTACATTGGTTTGAAAATGTCATGAGGAGAAATGAAGAATTATATTGGATGAAGAATGAATACCTTAGTATAGAAGGTTGAAGAAACAGAGGAAGATCAAAGATGAGATGGAAGGACCGTATTACGGAAGATTTGAGAGAAAAGGAACTGAATGAGAACGACACGTAAAACAGAAATGAGTGGAAGAAGAAAATAAAACATAGCGACCCCTAACGAATGGAAAAAGCCAAAGAAGAAGATGTTAGTGTCAAGTGCAATTTGCATAGTTTGTTTATGATATAATTTTACTGGAAATTTAGAATCTTTTGTAAGAAAATTAATGTATGGAATTTATACATAATACACAGGATTGACGGAAGGTATTGTGATGGCCATAACAGATTTTTTAGTTTTTGTTGAAGCAAATCTAACAATTCAATTTCACATTAGTGTAATAAGAACATACTATTTACATTATTGCAAATGTTATTACCGGTTTCGCAGCCTTGAGTGTTTTATTAAATTTAAATATGCGTCTTTGAAATGAATATTAAAAGTACCTATTGGCAATCTCAAGTTTATCTTAAAGAAGATGATTATTTATTTTCATTTTAATATTATTAGAGGGTGTATTTTGCTTGGTAGCTTGGTTTATTATATTCCAAGTATTCTTAGAAATATTGTCATTTGAAAAAAAAATCTGATGTGGCCAGCACAATACCTTCCGTCAATCCTGTGTATTATGTACAAATTCCATACATAAATTTCCTTGCAAAAGATTCTAAATTTTTGATATTTTATGATTCCCTTTCTCGGCAACTGAATTCCATACTCCTGATAACAAATAAACCACATGAAATAAAAAAATCATGAAGTTTTGAATGAAAAATTATGACATTTGTCAGTTATGGACAAAATTAATTGCTGTCATTTTGACACGGGTCCCCGTATCTGCTTGCCAAAGTTAGAAAATTCACGTCACTACATGCGTCCTATACATAAATTTTCTTGCAAAAGATCTTATATTTCCAGTAAAATTATTTTATAAACAAACTATGCAAATTGCACTTGACACTGACATTTTCTTCTTCTTTAGTTTTTCCCATTTGTTAGGGGTCGCTATTTTTTATTTTCTTCTTCCTCTCATTTTTGTTTTGCGTGTCGTCCTCATTCAGTTCCTTTTCTCTCACGTCTTCCTAAATACAGTCCTTCCATCTTATATTTGGTCGTCCTATGTTTCTTTTACCTTCTATTACTAAACTATTCATTTTTCTTCGAATATATTCATCCTCATGACATGTTCAAACCAATGTAATCGTCTCTCTTATATCTTTCTAAAAACATTAAAGTTATTTCCCTTATTCTTTCATTCATTTACTTTTTATTGATACTGACATCTGTCAATTTGAATTTTCTGAATATATTTGCAGTTTCCATGGTTAAGTTAGCATAACTGGCTGATTTACCAAATTTAATATCTTTATAATTCTTTAACTCTACCTATATCTGTTGAATATGAAATATAAAATGCAATCAAATCGTATAGAGAATAACATATTTAATATATAATAATAATATTTAACTGAGTTTTTCAAGAAAAACTGTTAAAATCCTCAAATGAGGGTACTTCCGGTTGACCAATTATAACCAAAATCTAATCAAGTCTATATGGTTGTAAGGAAGAGAAATACGTAAAGATTGTAATTTTTGGAATTCTAATATTGGAGATATTGTGCCCGAAACCGCGGTCACATACACACACATACATACGCACACACACACACACACACACACACACACACACACACACACACACACAGACATAATCGTAAAAATAGTAAAATCGTATTGTAAAGACCATAAAACATGCTTATTCAATGAAAACTCACCACTGAATTTTTTGACCAAAGGCAATAGCTATAGGTGACGGCAGGTAATAGACTGATAAAATTGCTTTTTACTGTCACTCACCAGTTTAGAATATTTTCTTTTCTTTTAGGAGGAAGAGCTATTTTAAATCGAAACTGGATCGTTTTATATCATCATTTATCTACTCGCATGATGCAATATGTTTCTGAAGATAATTTGTAATTGGAAAATTAGTATCGAAATAATACACTGAAATGTCATAAAAGTAATTAAATGCCTTATTTAAGTCTGGTAATATATGTATCTTACTCCAGTCTGTATTTCTAATATTAGAGATGAAATTTTATAAGTTGTGCCTGCTAAAAATCCTGCCAGATCTCATGGGTGTAGATCTGGATACAACGGAAATAATGCTACTGTTTTGTAATCTGAAATTAAATAATCTGCAATAAAACAAGATGAGTTTAAGAAATTTGTATATACATGTCCAAGTGTAGATTTTTTTCTTGTAGGTTCGTTTACAATATTATAAATGTTATATGTTCTTAATAAATTATCTAGAGAAATGTAATTGTTACTGTCTCTAATCATATTAACATCTATGCCACCCATTACAATAGGGTATTCTCTCATGATTACAAACATTAAAAAGTTATTTAAAATACTAAAGTTGATTGGTAAACGAGAGAGAAAAAGCAAAAAAAGATGTTATAAATTGATTGTTGCAAAAGATATAAAGCATTAAAATTTTGATGATGTACTAGTTGTACTATCAATGGGAGACCAGTTGATATCCCTACTACATGCTCGAATATGATAACACGCCGCATTTAGGTACGTACATGCTCGGGTCTACTTCGGTTTGTTCGGGAGTATTCGTACTACAGCTGTAGGGATAAATAAATGTAATCATTTACTTAAAATGGTTTTCTTATAATTATCTTTACTTTTTTTTAGTAATAATATGTAAGATTACAATTAAATATATTTGATTTCCTACCTTTTGTAATACTTACTGAATACCATCTCGATAACTCATGAACCACTGATTGTACACCGCTGGTACGTACAACTAGTACGTCACGTATCACGTGACCTACCAAAATTAAATTTTAAAAATTAATATCTCGCTTATTAAAAGGAATTTTTAATTCGGGTTTGCACAGGTACTCTTAGAAATACCTGTTCTTTAAGAATAAAGAATAAAAAAAATATGCGAGAATACCCTATTAGTTTGTAGTTAATATTGGAATCCAAGTCTAATACATTATTTCTGCGTTGTAAAAAGTCTTCAAAAGCATTATTTACAGAGGGCAATCTGTAGCAGAATAAAATTATTACTGTGGTAGAGGAATTTCGAAACAAGCGTACAGCACTCCAAGATTAGAGTAAAATATTGAAATTTAAATTCATTAATATATATATATATATATATATATATATATATATATATATATATATATATATATATATATATATATATATATATAATATGTCAAAAAAATTGATGGTGAGTTTTTAACGAACTTATATAAAATATTGCGAATGGTTGTGGTTATTGCGTGTGTTATTAGTGATTATTATTTGTTTCATATGAGGTCTCGTCCACGGTTACTTATGCAATGGCTCCAATTTCATTTTTGTACTCATATATTATTAAAATGTGTTGTTTCGCGTTGTCCAAGCAACGTCCGAAATATCAATTTCCCAGGTTATATAGAGATGAATACTAGAAATCGTGACATAAGCCTTTACCATGGGAAAACAGTTTTTTTTAATTACTATTTGTCCCGTATAGGATGATTTATACATAATGATTTAGGGAATAAAATTAAATTGAACTGAATTTTTGTGTGCTAAAATTATTAAAATTTACACTTCTGGTATACGAGTGAATATAATTTTCAGATGTGATAAAAAAGGATTTAGTATGCGATTATTTTAAAAAATGAACGTCAAATTAAGTAAGATTGATGGGTTTGACTTCTCTTATTATTTGATTATTCAATACTTCATTTATTTAATTGGCACATAGTTGGGTGAGTGTTAATTGCTTTATTAAAATTTAATGTGAAACAGCTACTTCTACTGCCTACCATTATGCATTCAAGACATTGTCTTGCCTGGTATGCAGAAAACTTATTTCATAACATCTGAGTGTCTGGTCGCGAATCTGGGGACCCGGGTTCGATCCCGACCGACGCCAAAAATTACATCGAATTTTAATGGCACAAAATTGACCCCTGTGGTGCACTCTCCACGCCAGCTATGGATGTTCCTGAGGTGACGCCTGGTAAGCGCCCGCACGGTACCATCATTACCTATATCTGTGTATAAAGCAAATTGGCACACCCAGCAATGGGTAATATGCCGTGATGAAATATATATATATATATATATATATATATATATATATATATATATATTATTTTTTCATATCATACTGTTCACTTATTTGAGCTGATTTCGTTGGACTGCATCTAGTTGTGGGACTTGACTTCATATGTGAGTTATTAATGATTCTGAATATTATCTGACCTATTTTGTGCATCTGACTTTAAACATATCTTAACCTGTTGAGCGTCCTTGATTCTACGTGTGTAGATCTATTCCAGCGACTCTCAAACCTTTAACTTATATGATATTAATATAATTGAATTTAAGAACTTTGAAAAGTTATATGCAGGTGTGGCAATAGTTGACGTGATTTGCCGAAGTGGCACATCAGGTTTGTGTATTTTTGGCTGCATATACATGCAATTAAACATACGCCGACAGAATATGTCTTCATGCCTTAGAAACTAGTGTTTCATCGGTATTTCGTGCAAGATTTTTTGAGTTCGTACCCATCCTTCGGAGAAAGGATACGTTACAATGTATTTCTCACATTTGTATAAAGTTTTTTACCTACAATAATTTTATGATAATAAATTACAATGTAATTTTTAATTTATTTTCTACAAAATATTTTACTTATGGTGAGTTTCGTTACTTGTCTTACTACTAAACATCATTTTATAACAATATTATTTCCGTTAATATAGCCTGATGATGGATTATTGTGACATTATATAAATGATGAATAAAAATTGGAACACACGACCTTAATTTATTCGTAATTAAACTTTTCCTTAATACGAACACAATTTTCTAATATATAGATTTCTTTATTAACGATGGAATAAAAGCCAGTAAGAATATAGAACGTTACTAAATTTTCGTTTTTTAATGTACGAATTCGAATAATTTGGTCTAAGAGCAAGTTGGGAATTTCTAATTGGAGCCATTATATAAAATAAATAACAAAGTCATGTTTCACTCCGTAATATACGAACATCTGATTCGGCTAAATGCCATCGTCAGAAGTCGGTCAGCACAAACAAGTAACCACAGACGCGTTCCGCACTTATTGGTCTGTTCGAAAATAGAAATTTCAATCAAAATTTCTAATTTTGAGTTTAGATAACAAACGGTTTTATTATTCATATAATTCTATTTAAGTAATGCCCTCATTGATTCTTCAGTATTTTCATTTATATAATGATTTATCTCGAGAAATTAATCCAAAGTACGTGTTTAGACTACAGAAAGAAAGAGTTACCTCAATTTTTAATAGGGATATGTAGGTAGATTTTATTGCTAAAGGTTAATAGATTTTGACATATTTGCGTATTGCTATTATGTCTATTTCGTCAAAGATTTGTTTCATTACTACATTCATAGATTTTAATTCTTTTTCTATCAATTCTTATGTTTATTCATTAATTGAATTTGAATATTAGACTGTTTTGTGAAATGTTGATTCATTTGTATTTGTTCATTCATACTATTTATTATGTTTCCTTGATTATTCCTTATGGTATTTAGTATTTTGTTGTAGTTTTCTTTATACTCTTGGTGTTAATTGCCAGTTATATTTTTATTACTGTCCGTCAAGTACTCCTCGTTAAGCTCTGTTTGGTTTTTGAATAACATAAGTTTTCATTTCACTATCGGATTTTCTAGTAGGGTATTATCATTCTCATAGTACTTCGCTGTCAGATTATACATTTGATTATACAAGTCATTTTTGTAAGAAATCATTATTATTATTATTCTCCCCCCCCCCCTCATGGGCCCACCTTGTTGTGGTGGGGAGGCTGAGTAGCCCTTGTTGCCAGCAAGGATGAAACTAACGGGTCCTAGACCTCTGTGTCATACTTTGTTCGTACCGGACGATCAGTAGGCAATTGGCCGTTCTTTACTTCTTTAACCTATCTGCATGTTGGTCGTGTGCGGCGACCCATGTCGGAGGCGGGGTTCCTGGTAGTTGAGGAAGCCCCAACACACTACTTTGGCCCTGAATTCACCTAAACGGGAGGTTGCAGGCTAACCCACCTGTGATCAATCGGTCCCCATCCCATTTTGAGGCTGGGGGTGAGTCGTCTCATGGTGGGGGTGGGATAACCAGGAAGCGAGTGTTCGTATCGACTTAGCGGATCTGTGCGATCTCACACGTGGACTGGCCCTGTTGTCCCCAGGGATGGCTATAGTCTTGGGGAAGCCCTGGAGCTACATCGGCTTGCGGTGCATGTGTCCCATATGAGGCTCCGTGGAGGGCGGGGATACCTGAGACCGAATTTCTTTACTTAATGGATGATAATTTTCACCCGCTAATCGGTTTGCCATCTGGTCAAAATGGTGCGTCTGGGGCCACGTCAAAAGCTTCCGGGGAGAAAACCCCGCTAAAAAAACGAATTTCCACGTCTGGAAATATATCTAACATTCCTTGTCTTTTATCGAGCAAGTCATCTACCTCTAAGGTGGAAAGTAAAATGGTTTCAGAGATAAGGAATGAAAGTTCGAGCCAGGAAAAAATGGTTGTACCTCTGTTCCTGGTCGTAAAATCTATATGTGGTTCATTTGAAAGAGAAAGTCCTTTTATTATTAAAAATGTTTATTTGGTTTAGTAGGAACTTTAAAATCAATTAGAAAAATAAAGAATAGACTGTTAATAGAGACTGTGCCCGCTGCCCAAGCTGAACGGCTTTTAAAAGCCAAAAAGCTTGGCATGCATAATATTCAAGTCACTGCACACAGGACCATGAATAGTTCCAAAGGAATTATTTTTTACAAAGACTTATTAAATTGTAGTATTGACGAGATTGTCGAAGAATTGAGTGATCAAGGAGTTGTTGAAGTACGTCGTATTAAGAAGCGTGAAAAGGGTGAGTTGATGGATACACCAAACCACATTCTCACCTTTAACACTCCAATTTTACTGGCGCGTATTAAGGTAGCCTTCTACTCCCTCAAGGTTAGATTGTGTATTCCGGCATCAATGAGGTGCATACCTCTGCTAGGTGCATGGATCCTCAGATATGTATCTGCGGGAAGGAACCGCACGAGGGAAAAGGATGTGAAGAACCTTTACAGAGCATTAACTGTAAAGGTGACCATTCTGCCCGATCCCGTAATTGTTCTATCTACAAACAGGAAGCGGCCATCCAGGAAATTAGAATCCGGGAAAATCTAACCTACTTTGATGCGAGGAGCAAGGTTGTTGTGCGTACGCCAACTCCTGGAGTCTCGTATTCTTCTTTAATAAATTTCGTAAAACCACCAAATGACTCTTCACAAATAGTAAAAGATCTTTTACCACAAATAGTAGCAGGTCTTATATCTGTTTTTGTAGTAAAAGATAGTTTAACGCAACCTGGGGCACCAACATCACACACCACTTTTCAAAATCTAAATAGTCCTGCACTATCCGAGATATCAATTAAAAACAATAGAGAAACTGAGGACGGAGGGAACTCTTCTGGGGGAGAATTCTCAGTTTACTCCGTTTCCCCAAAAAACTCCACAATAACTGAGACCGAAAAGAAAAAAGGCTGGCCTGCTGGGTAGCCAAGGAAGCCTAAAGCTGTTGGCTAGATCCATTATTTGTTAATTTTATTATGGATTCCATCATCCAGTGGAATATTAAGGGCTGTGTGTACCACTATTGCCAAATGAAGATACTGCTAACGGAATTCAACCCGTTATGCACGTGTCTTCAGGAAACACATTTTAAACCAGGCCAGGCTTATTCCCTTAAGAACTACTCAATAGTCTGAAGTAATAAGGAATACAAAGCCCGGGTTCGGGGTGGGGTAGCCATCATCTTGAGGGACGGAACGAAATATGAGCGTATCCAAGTTGACACAAGTCTCCAAGTAGTAGCAATCCGCATGTCTATCCCATCTGTCTTGACAATATGTAATATATACTTACCAGATGCAGATTCGGATCTTGATGATATACGACATGTTGTAAACCAACTGCCAACTCCATTCGTACTACTTGAAGATTTCAATGCTCATAATGGACTCTGGGGCTCTGATCACAGGGACCAAAGAGGTCGTTTAATTGAAGACCTTCTGTTGTCACCAAATCTTGTTCTTATGAATGATGGTTCACCCACCTATTTCAATGCACGGTCGAAATGTTTCTCTCATATAGACCTTACCATAGTATCTTCCGGAATAGCGAGTAGGTTCTCTTGGGGAGTTCTTGACGACCTGTACGGTAGTGATCACTTTCCTATAGTGGTCACTACGGACACAATTACTATCAAGCAGGTTCGTCCATCCAAGTGGCTACTCCATAGAGCTAACTGGCCAAAGTTTGAAGCGGGACTTGTTACTCCAGACCCAAACTATAATGTCCACACTCAAATTATTGATCTGACCAATAATTTGTTAGGAGCAGCTAGGAACTCAATTCCAGCCATCAAATCAGGGTCTATAAACATAGAATACCCTGGTGGAATCAAGAGGTACAAAACCTTATTCACCTCAAGAAAGCTGTTTTTAATACATTCAAAAGGCGCCCTACTGATCACAACCTTATAGCTTTTAAAAGAGCCAGGGCTATGGCCCGTAAAAGTATACTGGAAAGCAAGCGAGCATCTTGGAACGCCTACGTCTCTAGCATTTCGTCAGAGACTACCACTAAAGAGTGTTGGGCTCGGGTGAAGAGCATCATGAGTAGGAATTACTGTCCACCTATAACGCACCTGAAATGGGATGAATAGAACATTACGAGCGATGTTAGCACAATTGCTGAGCTAATTGCAGATCAATTCGAAATTACTAGTAGTTCTTTGAACTATGAACCTGGGTTTTTATCTTCTAAGGTTGAAAGGGAAATAACATTGGATTTTGGTCTAGAAGTCCAAAATGTACTCCCGTATAACGAACCCTTTACCAGGTTAGAACTTGATTCTGCAATTTCTTATGCTACCTCTTCATCTCCTGGGCAGGACAACATCTCAAATGAGATGCTTTAACACCTAACCCCAGCATTTAAAACCTCCTTGATTTCCATATATAATCATTTATGGCTGGAGGGAAACTACCCTACTGTTTGGAAAGAAGCACTTGTTGTGCCAAATCCAAAAGTAGGGAAAGACCCTCTCCTTCCATCAAGCTACAGGCCAATCAGCCTGACTTAGTGTCTAGGGAAGCTATTGGAACGGATGGTCAACAATCGATTAGTTTGGTGTCTCGAGACTCGTGGTCTTCTAAGCGAGCACCAAGCTGGATTTCGTAAATACCGATCCACTACCGACCAATTAGTGTACCTAGAACACTTCACTCAAAACGCCTTTATGAATCGTGAGCATTTGGTCGCAGTATTCTTTGATATCGAGAAAGCATATGATATGACCTGGCGATACCATATTCTGCGAAAGTTGTATGAGTGGGGATTTCGGGGTAATTTACCGAATTTTATAAGATCATTTCTTACTGACCGGACATTCAGAGTCAGAATCCGCACTGTTCTATCTTCCAGTAGTATACTGGAGAACTGTGTATCACAGGGTTCTACTCTGAGTGTCACACTTTTTATTATCGCGGTCATTGATCTTATATCCGGCCTCAGCAATACTGTTGGGGTATGCATGATGATATTGATGATCTTACAATTTACTGCAGTGCAAAGAAAATGGGAGACAACAATCGAACATTGCAGACAGCAATCAATCAGATTGTTCTAAATGCTGCAGGTACCTGATTTAAGTTCTCCCCTGAGAAGACTCAATGTATGCACTTTTGCAGATTGAATCGTCCTCATTATGGTCCAATGCTTTACTTGAGAAATGAGAATATTAGGTGTAGGGACAAGGTTAGATTTCTTGGACTTATTTTTGACCCTAAGCTAAGCTGGAAGCCTCACGTAAAACAATTGAAGACCAAATGCTTACTATCTCTAAATTGTATCAAAGTCCTAGCTGTAACTAAATTGGGTGCTGAGCCTAAAACACTCCTTAGAGTGTATCAGGCTCTAGTACTATCCAGGATAGATTATGGCTGTGTTGTATATGCATCTGCTGCTAGAAGCTCCTTGAAGTTGTTAGATCCATGCCATCACGCAGGCATTAGATATTGCATCGGTGCCTTTCCCACCACCCCAACAGCGAATCTCTGTTGCGAAGCCAGACTAACACCTCTGGAATTTAGACGGAAGAAAATCATAATAGCATATATATGCAAAATGTGGGCTCAACACAGTCATAACAACTTTAAAATCCTTTTTGAAGAAAACTACAGGTCACGTGCAAAATCTAAGCCATTATGTGTTCGGTTTAGAGAACTTTTAAGTCAAATTGACTACCAATTGCCAAAGGTAATACCTATTGGCTTTCTAGAAAACCCACCATGGCTTATTCCTCCAGCTAAGGTTATACTGGATCTTTGCCAGTATGAAAAAAACTCATTTCCTTCCGTGTTCTTCATTCATAGCTTTTTAGAATTGGTTGCTGTGTACCCTGAAGTAAAATTAATTTTTACGGATAGATCGAAAAATGACCAAGGTTCCGGCTCGGTAATTGTGGTCAATAACGTTAGACACTCCTGGTCACTGCATTGTGATGCATCGGTATACACTACTGAGGCCTACGCAATTTGGCATGCATTACTCTATTGTGATCTAGATTTTTTTCTCGTCAAAATTCATCATCGCTAGTGACTCCCTCGGCATTTTGACTGCATTGTCAGAGCATTTCACAACGGACCCAGTCATTCAGATGATTTTATCAAAGATGAAACATTTGTCTGACTTGGGGAAAAACATTAAATTTATGTGGATTCCAAGTCACGTTGGAATAAGAGGGAATGAGCTAGCGGATGAAGCAGCACGTAATGCTGCTGAAAGAGACATAATAGAAGAACTGGTCATGAAGTATACTGATACTAGGAACGCAGCATACAGGAGAGTGTCCTCCTGGGGCAACAAGACTGGAACCGGGTGGATAATCACCTACAGTCAAACCTTTTATCGGACACACTCATTTACCCCATGATCTGTCTAGACAAGACCTCGTAAAAATCCATCGGCTGCGACTAGGCCACACTAGCCTCACTCATCGGTACATATTTACAAGGGAAGATCAGCCTTCCTGTGAGAACTGTCTTGTTCCTGTGACTGTACCGCACTTTCTAGTGGAGTGCCCAAGGTTACAGCCGATGAGACAAATTTACAATCTTGGTGACAACATACAGGAGATCTTGACAGATCATGGTAAAGTTAAGGCAGTATTGAAATTCCTTAAGGCATGTGACCAGTATCAAGGACTTTCTTCTGAATTTATTTGTATATTCTCTGTCCGTACTAAAAAGCTTTGCAAGCTTCAAAACGCCTTGTACGGATTACGACAAGCCGGTAGAAGCTGCTACAAAAAGTTCGACGAGGTACTGCGGGAGTATGGAGCTGTTGCTACGAACGCCGATCCGTGTTTTTATCGTCTTGGCCAGGGGGAGAATGCCACGCTAGTGGTTGTGTACGTAGACGACGTTCTGATAGCTTCACGACACATAGAAGATATCGAAAAATTCACTGATTTCATCTCACAACATTTTGCAATCAGGATTCTCGGAGAGATACGTCAGTGCCTGGGAATTGACTTTCATCGCAAGAATGATACGACCACGCTGAGCCAAGCAGGTTACATAGACGAACTACTGTAGCGATTTAAGATGGAGGAATGCAATCTCGTATGTTCTCCATTTTATCCCAGCTGCCAGTTAGACGTTGACGTTACATCTACGAGCGATAAACTCGATCTACCATACCGAGAGCTCGTGGGGTGTCTGACGTACATTGCTTCATCAACGAGACCAGATATTGCTTTTGCTGTCAGCCGTCTTGGGCAGTTCAACAATAGTTTCAGCGAATTGCATTGGATAGCGGCGAAGAGATTCCTGAGGTATTTAAAGTGTACAAGGAATATTGGACTCACATATCGCACTACACGGAAACCACTAACTGGATTTGTGGATTCAGATTGGGGAAATTGCTGTCTGGATCGTCACTCTCACTGTAGATTTATCTTTCTGCTAGGTGGCTGCGCCGTGACTTGGGAGTCGAAGAAACAATCGACGGTGGCTCTGTCTACTTGTGAGGCGGAGTACATGGCGTTAACTGAAGGTGCGAAGGAGGCTATATTTTTACAACGCTTCGTGTCGGAGCTGGGGTTCCACAGCTTGAGCGATGTGACTATATACGGAGACAATCTTGGAGTGATAAGACTAGCGGAGAATCCTACTTTTCATCAAAGAAGCGAGCATATTGATATCAAGTATTATTATGTGCGTGAGGTATTGCGCGATGAAAGAATCAGGATAGAGCATGTTCCAACCGGAGACATGGTGGTTGATTTCCTGACGAAGGGGCTTCAGAGAAAGAAGCATTTCGAGTGTGCCGAGAAGGCGGGAATGCAGAAGATCAGCACTGAATAAAAACCGAACACGATTCGAGGGGGAGTGTTGGCGATTTGAATTCGTATTTCCCGCACTCTACAACACGTGTCCCATGCCGGCGGCAGATGTCATGCGTTGACCATGTGATCGGCGCCACCTGTCGTCACCTACTTAAATTACATTCCAACATTATGATTATTGATTTTTTTTCTTTTCTTTTTTTGGCCTGCTACACATTTTGATGTACCGCGTATAAGTTTGCATGTATAATTTTTGTATGTAGTTCAGAATAAAAGTATCTGTAGTTAATTCAAATTGTCTGTTGTGTCTATGCGTGTGAAGGGCGGTTATCCACAACTCAACAGTTCTAATAAATTTATAATGCTTTGAGGAATACCATAAATTTTGAGAGATTCTAATAACCAGCTGCGAGGGACACTATCATACGATTTCATATAATCTATCCAGGCTATGTTTAGATTTTTTCTTATATTTCTTGCAATCTTCAAGCACTGTTATTTATTTTTTATTTTTTTTATTGATGAACGACTCTAGATCAAAGTTCATTTTCATGATTTATGAATGGTTAATAAACTTTGAGTTTTATTATAAAAATTTATTTATACTGTGCGGCTTATCGATTTCGCTAACAGGTTTTTAGCATCTTCAAAGCCTACAGCTGAAAGATGTACATTCAATAGTATTTGTTGTAAAATATAAAATTATTATATAAAAAAATGTTATGTATTAATAGAAAAAATATATGTATTAATTAGGCATCTTTCCCACTATATAGTGGGAAAGATGCTGGGGAGTGATACATGTGTTTTAATGTTAAATATAAAGAGGTTATATATCTTAAAATTAAATTTATAAGTTTTAGGTTAGGTGAGCATGTCAATCATAGAATCATATGAAAAATATAAAAAATACTAACCGTCAGAGAAATTTTAAAAAAGCCTTGGCATGTCAGCTTTTTAATATTGAAGAAAAAATTGTTTTATATTATTGATGTTCATATTTATGTTGAAAATGTTGTACTTTGGCTTAGAGTAAGTGGTCATTGCAGCCTTGCGAACCTTTGGCGTATCCTTTTTGTGCCGCCGGTATTATTTTTTGTTGTATACCATATTTGCTTATTCTGTTAGCCAATATACCAGTAAATTTTTTATACATTACATTCAGACAGGTTATAGGTCTATAGTTTTGGGGTTTTTAATATCTCCGGCTTTCAAAGAACAGAAAGATCACCGACAAGAAAGCGAAAAGAACGAGGGGAAGACGACGAAACTCATGAATGAACTATGTTCAAATATGAATTGGCAAATAGAAAAAAAATGGGAATTGTGGCAAATAGAGAAAAAATATATTTTACTGAAATTAGAAAACATAGAAAAACTGATAGAAAAAGGTAAGGTAGGAGAGAAACAAGAAAAATTGAAAGAAGATATCTGGAAAATGGAGTTAAAACTGGCGAAGATGGAACAAATAATAAGGAAAAATTGTATCACAATAACCGGACTAAATGTGGGAGTTGATAAAATAAAATAAAAAATAAATGAATTTTTAATAAAATACTTCCAACTACATGACTCTATCATAAACGCTTACTGTGTAAAAACTAAAAAAAGCCGTGAGTTTATAATATTGGAATTAAATAACTTTGAGAATGAAATAAAAATATTAAATAGTAAGAAATGCTTGAGAGGAGAAAACATATATATTGACAGTGATCTCACCCCAAATGAAAGATATATTCAAACACAGCTTAGAAGAATTGCAGCAGACTATGGTAGCTTACAAAAAAATTAAAATAAACAAACAATGTCATAAATGGGATGACAGGAAAAAAAAATAATAAAAGAAGCTGATGTTAGAACTGTACAGAAGAATACAAATGAAACAGACCAAAATTTTTAATAAGGGAGGAGGAAGGCATAGACAAATTTAAAATAGGTTTTTGGAATGATGCGGGGATTAAAAATAAGGATAAAAACTTTTGGGAATATATTTACACCTTTGATGTAATAGGATTATCGGAAACCTGGGTTAGTGTAGCTGAATGGAAAAAGTGGGAAGAAAAATTATCAAAAAAATTTAAATGGGAAATCTTGACCGCAAAAAAAATACATAAAAAAGGAAGGGCAATGGGTGGAATCATGACAGGTGTAAAAGTAAATTTAAAGAACAGCAAGTGACTGATTTCGGAGAACTACCGGTTATGGGGAGAAGAATATTACTAGAAGACGAAGAATACAGAATAGTAACAATTTATAATAATAATGAGAATTTTGAAAACATAAACAAAGGATTAGAAGATAAAATTGATGAGACAGAAGAAAAACATATAATCATAGGAGGTGACTGGAACGTCAGAATAGGGAATAAATGAGGTATAATAGACCCAGCAACAGGAATAGAAACTGAAAGGCACTCTAAAGACTGCACATAAAATAAGGGAGGAAAAATGTTACTTGAATTAACTGAAGAAAGGACCTGGAATATATTAAATGGAAATACAGAGGGTGATAAGGAAGGTAATTTATACATATATCAACAGAAGAGGAGACACTAGTGTGATAGACCATGCCATAGTAAACGAAAAAGCAGACAGGTGAGCAAATGATTTTAAAATAGATTCCAGAATAGAATCGGACCACCAACCTATAATAAGAAAAATGGCTGTCTTTCAACGAACAACAAGAAGACAGTGACCATTTGGAATGACGAGATAATAGAACGATATAAAGCAAGCTCAAAAGATATACAAGTAACAAAAACGGGAGTAAATGAACAGATGGAAGAATTAAAACGAAAAATAGATAAATGCCTGACCAGGAAAAATATTGAAAGTAGAAAATCTGTAACAACATTTTAAACCTCGCAGTTGAACAAGAACTATGTAAGAAAAAAGGTAAACTATTTGCTTTATTTGTAGATCTTTGACACTGTGGACAGGGAGGAACTTATAAAAATGCAAAATAAAACAGGGGTAAATAAACACTTATTAAAAAAAATCCAAGAAATATATGAAGAAACATCTAATGTAAAATTACAAAACGGATGCACAAATGAATTCAGGACAAATAAACGAGTAAGGCAAGGATGTCATTTGGAACAGCGGCTAAAGAATGAACAACTAGGAGGGACTGTAATTGGAAAAACAAACATATGTTCATTGGTGTACGCGGACGATATGGTCATATTGGCAAAAAAAGAAAAAGAAATGAAATGCCTCATGAAAGCATTTTAAAAATACTTGGACAAAAAGAAAATGACACTATACACCAGGAAAACAAAAATTATGATTTTCGAAAAAAGGAGGTTGGGAAAAAAAGGATATATGGGAATGGAAAGGAAACATAATAGAGAAAGTGAGACAATTTACATATTTGGGCTACATCTTTTCCTTCAACAATAATCCAAAACACCATGTAAATAGTAGAATTAAAAAAGCGTATATATTATCAAAATGTCAGAGGCTTAAATTCTAAACTTACTGATTTCTATAACAACATTAGTATAACTGACTTTAATATTATTGGAATAACGGATTCATGGTTGAATGATTCAGTTTCCGATATTGAATTATTTAATTTAAATTTCACTGTGTACAGAAAAGACAGGGACTTCATAAAATCAACTAAAACAAAGGGTGGAGGAGTTATTTGTGCTGTAAACAAAAAACTACAGTCTTCCGATTGCTCTCAATAAAAACTCAAAGGCCGATATTTTATGCGTCAAAATCAGATTATCTTGTAATTCATTTTTTTATATTTTTGTACTCTATTTACCACCCCCGATTTCAGTTACCGAATTAAATTATATTTATCAGTGTATTGAATCACAACCTTTTATTTTTAGCAGCAATTACATTATACTTGGTGATTTCAATATTACTCAGATGGTTGATTTCTTAGATTATAATTTTCGCAACAACTTTATTACTGACTATGAACACTTCATTAATTATGTAGAATGTGAACAGTGCAATAATGTCAGAAATGGCCATGGAAAAATTTTAGACTTAGTTTTATCGAATAATAATAATTGTAGGGTAACGCATGACCCTGTACCTTTGATTCAGGAGGATATCTATCATCCGGCACTAAACATTGAACTCAATATTACATTTCCGAAATCCTCAATTTCATGTAACAATAATATTGTGTATGATTTCAAATCAGCTGATTTTTTACCTCTCGCTAAGAGAGGTATTGGATTCATGCTAAAAATCGCATATCCGCATATCCAGATTTTATTAAATAAGCACGATTTAAGGTCCATAGAATCCGATTTTACCATTTTTACAATGATGTCTGTGTGTGTGTGAATGTGTGTGTGTGTGAGAGGTTGTTGGAGACACGATTTCTCAAATTCTATAAGACTAAAGACCTGTATAACTACGGATTCCTCAATCTAACAGTAATGGGAAGAGTTGAATAGGTTCTGGTAACAATTGGACAACCGTAAGTGGTAGTTTCTAAAAAAAAAAAATTCTAAATATTATTTTTTGAAAATTTGTTACTACAAATATTAAAGATAATTAAATTCTCAATCTGACACATTTAATTTTTTTATTATATCTCGTATAGGTTTGGAGATATAGTATATAATAATATAGAATAATCTGTTGTAATAAATCTCGTTGCCCGAAAAACAGTTGCGATATTCAAATTTTTGTAATTGACAAATAAATGCAAAATGTCAATGTCAGATTTTTCTGGGAGGTATGAATACATTTAATATATATTATTGTATTATTAATTTAATATGTTATTAAATTACAGGTATGTTAATATTACATATATCCTTAAGAAAGAAAGAAGAGAAACAATTTCAATTATTTGTGTGTATACGAGAAATGTTAAATTCGTTACGTATAGGGCGCGAGCAGTCATGTGACTTTGTTAGCCTTAGCAAGCAGAT
This sequence comes from Harpalus rufipes, assembly GCA_951394225.1. Taxonomy (NCBI): domain Eukaryota; kingdom Metazoa; phylum Arthropoda; class Insecta; order Coleoptera; family Carabidae; genus Harpalus; species Harpalus rufipes. Next base: position 26,216,299 of record OX596282.1, on the reverse strand, counting down.
ATGAGGATCCGTGTCAGAATGACGGCTAGTAGTTATTTACATAGATGTCATAATTGTCATATGTCATAATTTTTCATTCAAAATTTCAAAATATTTTGATGTTTGTTTTGTCATCCATTGTCGAGGAAAATAATCCACATGGATTTGGAAAATCATAATGTTTCGGATGAAAACGTATGATACTTGACACCTATGTATATTACTAGCTCTCATTCTAACACGGGCCCCCATATCTGCTTGCCAAGGCCAACAAAGTTACATAACTGCTCGCGCCCTATGCAACATAAAATGAAAATGGCGAGAGGTATTGTGCTGGCCACAACAGATTTTTTTTAATGTATTCTATTTTTGAAAATACTGATTGGAATGTTATATACAATATAGATAATGTTAATAATGCTTTCTCAAAATTTTACTCAATAATTGAGGACATACTCATGTTATGTGTTCCCAAAAAGCGAAGTCATACATCGAAATATCCGCCGTGGTTTACTCCCCAAATAATATCAGACTTGAAAGCAAATGAACGTAATAGAATTCTCTATAAAGAACACAAAATACAAACCTGTCAAGACTACAAATTATTACGAATGAAAATCAAAAAGGATATTAAAACAGCATATAACAACTATGTACATAATGTAGAGAGAGATATTCAGAATGAACCGTCAAAAATTTGGAACTTTCTTAATATAAAAAAGAAAGATAGTAGAATTCAGAATAATTTGTATCTTGGAGGCAATGAATATAACAATACTTCCGAAAATGTTGAAGCTTTTGCGAACTACTTTGCCGAAGTCTATGAAAAACCCACACATACCTTGTCTTCAAATACTACTTTTACTTCACAGGATAGCATTATTAACATTACTTTTATAATTGAACAAGAAATTTCTGAGTCAATTGACGCCCTTAGACCAACATGCTGCCCAGGGCCAGATAATTTTCCAGCTTACATTCTGAAAGGATGTAAGAATCTTTTAATACAGCCATTACATTATTTATTTAATTTGGCTATTAGGAAAAAAATGTACCCGATATTATTAAAAATAGCACAAATTTGTCCAATATTTAAATCGGGTTATGTTAATGATATCTCAAATTACAGACCAATTGCTATATTACCTACATTTTCTAAAAAATTTGAAAAGATAATTTATAAACAAATGTACTCTGCTGTTTCTAATAAAATAACCATTTACCAACATGGTTTTGTAAATGGAAGGTCAACTGCTACAAATTTAGTGAATTCCACTGATTATGTCGCTGATAATCTGTTGCAATCACTCCAAGTAGACACTATTTACACAGACTTTTCGAAAGCTTTCGATAAAGTAGATCACCAAATTTTGCTGCAAAAATTAAGGACCAACTCCAATATATCTGATGATTTATGTGAATTTTTAGAGTCGTACCTTTGTAACAGGAAACAGTATGTTCATTTGAGTGGATATAAATCAAAATTATTTACACCCATCTCAGGAGTACCACAAGGCTCTAATCTTGGTCCTCTACTTTTTGTATTATTTATCAATGATATAACCAACTGCGTACGTTACTCCAAAATACTTCTTTACGCAGATGATTTGAAATTATTCAAAGCAATTAATTCAGTCTCTGACTGTCAAAATGTACAAAATGACTTAGATAGCTTATTGATATGGTCTAATGAATGTAGATTAAAATTTAACTTTCAGAAGTGCACAACTATGACTTACTCAACTAAAAGAAATAATATAGTTTTTGGTTATACAATGGACGGACATACTTTGCTCAGAGTATCTCAATATAAAGACTTAGGTGTGCTTTTCGATCCTAGGCTGAAGTTTGATCTACATATAACGTATATAAATAAAATATCTTATAGAAATCTTGGTTTCATTATAAGGAGTGCTCAATATTTTATAAACCTAAAGACTATTTTGATGCTGTATTATTATTACGTACGTTCAAAACTAGAATATTGTGTTCAAGTTTGGAATCCAGTATATGATAAATATGTATGTGAAATTGATAAAATACAAAAGAAATTTTTAAGGTATTGCTGGTACAAAAAATTTGGTATTTACTCCTTCGATATTGCCTATTCAAATATGTTGAAAGAATTTAAACTTGAAACTTTGGAAACTAGAAGAACTATTTTATCAATATCACATCTACATAAATTAGTTACTGGCATTATTGATGATTCTAGTACATTAGAAAATCTATATTTTAACGTTCCACGCTTGTGTTCTAGACAAAATATTACTTTTTTATATCCCTATGTGTACTAGGAATTATCAAAATATGTCGCCTAGTATTCACATGTGTAAATTATTCAATTTAATATGTTCGGAAATTGATCTCTTTCATGACAACTTACAATCATGTAAAAGAAAAGTAGCACGATTATATTCAGTTAATATTTAATGCATATGATACTTTTTTTCTTCATTCTATTTTTGCAGTTTTTATTTGATATTTAATTTTAAGTTACAGATATTACATTTTTGCTATTTGTTTTTTCTTTGTTATTCATTTCGGCAATTTTTCTCTAATTACTCTATTAATACATAGTTTGTATCTTATTCTCCCTCTGTAATTGGGATTTCTTGTAATCCTGTTGAGTGGAAAATAAATAAATAAATAAATAAAATAAATAAATAAATAAATAAATAAATAAATAAATAAATAAATAAATAAATAAATAAATAAATAAATAAATAAATAAATAAATAAATAAATAAATAAATAAATAAATAAATAAATAAATAAATAAATAAATAAATAAATAAATAAATAAATAAATAAATAAATAAATAAATAAATAAATAAATAAATAAATAAATAAATAAATAAATAAATAAATAAATAAATAAATAAATAAATAAATAAATAAATAAATAAATAAATAAATAAATAAATAAATAAATAAATAAATAAATAAATAAATAAATAAATAAATAAATAAATAAATAAATAAATAAATAAATAAATAAATAAATAAATAAATAAATAAATAAATAAATAAATAAATACATATATACAAAATAGAGCTGAAGAAATACAAAAACAATATCAGTACAATAAAATAAGAACATCAAGGTATAATAATAACTACCATAAAATAACCACTGTAAGCCTTCCAAGATACCTAAAAGGAACACAAGACAGTGAAAGAACAAAAAGGATTGCAAGAATGAGATGTGGAAACGAGGAGAGAACAAACGAATATGAAGACCGATTATGCAGAATATGTAAACGGGAGGAAGAAAATGTGGAGCATTTCAGAATTTGCACAGGACTAAAAAAAGGGAAAAAGATCCCGGGAAAAACTATTAGAAGATACGGGAGCAGGAGAAAGTTGGAAGAAGGTGGTTATAGAGAAAATTAAGGAGATATCGAATAAGGTCACTTAGTAAAATAAGAGTTATTCGTAATAGAAAAATATGTATTTGTGTAGGTAAGGGTATATTACCCAACTTGGTTAAATTTTATACTAACAGAAATGTAAGGATAGATTTCAATCCTCATGAAAAGGAAGAAATAATAAAGATTAATAATATCTCCGGCTTTATATAATAAATATGATTTTCCTGTTGTTAACCATTCTGGAATAAGTGAAGGATCATCTATATATTCGTCAAATTATTTTGCTAAATATTTATGAGATATATTTAATTCTTTTATCCAAAAGTTCGGGATCATATCAATAAATGATAAAGAATACAATTCTTCTCCTGACATTGTCCTTGGATTCTCAAGTTATTTTTCTAGTGTATGAAAATAATGAAATTTCATCCTCCTCATTAATTAATACACATGATTCTGGAGGTTATGTAAATATCATTAATATATCTGAAGAAGATATCAGGCAAGCAATTAATGATATCAAACCATCCCGTACTCATGGTCCTGACAACATTCCCGCCTATATCTTGAAAGGATGCCGAGAAATATTCATTCTGCCTCTACACGTACTATTCAATCTCTCTCTATCTACAAATACTTTTCCTTCTTCTCTTAAAACTTCTTTTGTTACTCCAGTATTTAAATCTGGTGACAAATGCGATATATCCAATTACAGACCTATCTCCATCCTCTCTAATCTGTCTAAAATTTTTGAATCTGTTCTTTACAAATACATATATAATGCAACTCAGAAATGCATTGCACCACAACAACATGGCTTTATGAAAGGTAGATCGACTACAACTAATCTTATGAATTTTACTAAGAAAAGTTTAAGAGCACTTCGTGACAATAGACAGATAGACGTAGTTTATACAGACTTTGCCAAAGCTTTCGACAAACTTAATCACACTATCCTTCTTTCTAAACTTTCTCATAATTTTAACTTCTCCCCCATTCTGATCAGTATACTCCTACTTCTGGTGTACCACAAGGTTCAAACCTAGGTCCTTTGTTATTTATATTATTTATTAATGACATTATTACTTGTGTTAAACATTCCGATATATTTCTCTATGCCGATGATATGAAGATATCTAAAATAATAAATTCACCTGAAGATAGTTTAATGTTACAAGAGGATATAAACAGCATTCTAGACTGGTCTAAATCTTCTAAACTTCATTTCAATATAAAAAAATGTAAAATTATGACATATTCCGTGAAAAACACTTTAGCCTGTTACTCTTATAAAATGGAACACCATCTACTTGAACGAGTTACAGAATTTAAAGATTTAGGAGTCATATTTGATGCTAAGCTCTCTTTCAATGTGCATATAAATTACATTGTAAGATATGCCTACAAAAACCTAGGCTTTATAATTCGGAATTGTCGTTCCTTTCATAGGTTAAGAACTTTAAAAATATTATATTTTTCATTTGTGCGTTCAAAATTGGAATACTGCTTACAAATATGGAGTCCGTTATATAAGGTATATTGCAACAGCATCGAAAGAATTCAAAAAAAAAAATTGTAAAGTACTGTTACTATAAAACATATGGAGTTTATCCTACTCATGATATATCATACAACAACTTATTATCCTTTTTCAACTTGATGTCTTTAGAAAATAGAAGAAAGATGCAATCTTCGATTTATGTATATAAATTAGTTAACAATATTATAGACGATCCTATTTGTTTAGCTAGTATTCCATTTTCTGTTCCACGCCTATCTTCTAGAAGTAAATATATACTTTTCAATGTTCACTTATCAGAACTAACTATGAGGCAAGATCGCCCATCAGACAATTATGCTTTATTTTTAATAATATTTCAAATAATATCCATTACTTGTCATTCAGACACTTTAAGCAAGCATTAATAAATATACTTTAGGTTAATTTTTCATGTTATAGATATATATTTTTTTCTCTTTTTGTGCTGAAACATTGTTTTTTGTACCATAATGTAATCTTTGTGCATCCACCCCGTAATTGGGATTTCGATCCTGTGGGATGGATGGGATGTTAAATAAATAAAAATACCAGTAGATTTCCAATTTTGCAAAAGATCTTATATTTCCAGTTAAATTATTTCATAAACAAATTATTCGCATTGCACTTGACACTAACATCTTCTTCTTCTTTAGTTTTTCCCATTCGTTAGGGGGTCGCTATTTTTTATTTTCTTCTTCCACTAATTTTTGTTTTGTATGTCGTCCTCATTCAGTTCCTTTTCTCTCCTTTCACATTATATTTGGTCTTCCTATGTTTCTTCCAACTTCTGTTATAAGCTATTCTTTCTTCCAATATACTCATCTCTCCTCATGACATGTTCAAACCAATGTAATCGTCTCTCTTATATATTTCTAGAAACGCCCAACACTAGAATTATTTCCCTTATTCTTTCATCATTTACTTTTATTGATATTGACTGATAGACAATTAAATATATTTTTCGAGTTCCTAAATAATATTAGTAAACATATAAAATTTACGATGGAAAAAGAATCTAATTCTAGCATTAACTTCTTGGACCTAACTATTGCCAACGTCTCGAATGAATTTCAATATAATATATATAGAAAACCCACGTTTACTGATACTATAATTCTCGCAGATTCTAACCAGTCCAGATCAATAAAAATGTCAGCAATACACAGTATGGTACATCGTCTAGTTAACATACCTCTTAATAAATCTAATTTTGACTTAGAAGTCAAAACTATTAAACAGATTGTAAAAAACAATGGGTATGAAGAAAAAATAGTAAATAAAATCTTAAATAAGAAAATTAAACAACGCACCTCAAATTTAATTCATGCTCCAGGTAATTGTGAAAACTCTAAACCTTTTTGGCACGCTATAAATCACATCGGTACCATTTCAAATAATATTAAAATTTTTTTTTTGCAAAAAACCTTAATATCAACATGATTTCTACAAATAAAAACAATTTAGGCAAATTTCTAATTAATAACAAAGAAAAAACCAAAGCCGAAAACTTAGCGGGAGTTTATCAAATTGAATGTAATTCTTGTAATGCTATATACATCGGCCAAAGTGGAAGGCAATTTAAACAAAGAACCAAAGAACACCAAAAGTCCATCGAGTATAAAAAACATAACACAGGCTTCGCTACACATTGTCTAGAACATGACCATACATATAACGGTAACTTCAAAATATTACACGTGCAGCAAAAAGGTTTAAAGTTAAGCTTATTAGAAAATCTAGAAATTCAAAAAGCAATTTTACGAAAATACAACATTGTAAACGACCAATTAGATTTAGGTAAATCCCCACTATTATTTTCTGTAATCACTTAGTATTTAAGCAGGCAATTTTACTTTGTACTTTAGTTCACCTGATGATGATCGAAAGATCGAAACGATCGTTGTGAAAATTTAATAAATATTTTGTGAAACTTACCAAGTGTGATTTATTCAAACTTAATTGTTAAATATGTTTCACCAAGAGCCAACCACAAATTCTATCCAATATATAATTAATACATGACTATCATTAGAGCAACCGCTCTATACTCTTCCAAAATCTGGGCACTGAGACACTTGGAATTAGTAGAAAAATTCCAACTTATGTTTTTAAAAAAAACTCTTCTTCTTGCTTACAATACACCAAATTACATGGTTCGTCTGGAAACAGGCACAAATCATACCGCAATTACAGTACTAAAAAGAGCTTTAAAATGGTGGGATAAAATCTTAAAAATGGATAGTAAAAGAATAACAAAACAATTATATAACCGTATGCTTTCGCTTAATGATTTTGAATATAATAAAATAGAATTTAATTGTTGCAGCCAATTAAAAAACATTCTTACTGAATTGGCCTTTGAAAATGTTTGGGATCAGCAATATATAAATAATACAATCATAAACAATATTATTGAAAAATATCAATCTGATTTGCAGAAAAAAGATTTTGAATGTAGTGAAATTTCCACATACAACAAATTTTACAAATTTATAAAACTAAATTTTGGTACGGAATACTATTTAAATGCGAGAATACCTCTGGCCGAAGTAAGACATAGCTCAATTGAGACTCAGCAGTGATAAAAAATTAATATTCTTCTATAATAATATTAAATATATTATTGACACGTTAATAATATGTACATTATGTAATAGGTTTGAAGAGGAAACAATCTACCATTTTTATACAAACTGCCCAATTTATAAACCAATTCGTAAAACGTATATACAAAAATATGTAATTGGTATACAAGAGCACAATATATGAGCTTTTTTCCAACCTAAATAAAGAAAAAATTAATAATTTTTTTTACGTTCCTTTATAATTAATGAATAACTTAAAATTCATTTTTTTTTGTTTCACCATTGCTCCTTATACTAAGAATATTGTTTAAAATTTTTTGGAATATCTCCAAATTTCGTGCATCTGTATCGTTAGTTTGCTGTTATGTTATATCAATTATAAATTTTGTGCACTTAATATAAATTCCAATTACAAATACTTTAATTTAAAAGCAGTGTGAAATCGTTCACCCATATTTTTGCTAATGATCTATTATATTCTTACATGTTATTTTGCATACATTTATCCATATTTCGTACAATTTAGTTACAGTTATTTAAGTCTTTGGGTTACAAGTGTTCACAAATATTATATTTCGTGAAAGTAATTATTACTTTCACATATTTTACACATTTATATTTCATATATTATAATTAAACATAAATTAAGTCAAAATGTACTTATAATTATGTATTTTTGATATTTATACAAAATGTATTACGTTGTCAACCTTCGTACAAGATTTGTAATCTTCTAACGAATAAATAATAATAATAATAATAATAATAATAATGATAATAATAATAATAATAATAATAATGATAATAATAATAATAATAATAATAATAATAAAGCTCATGTTTTTGAATAATACTTGGGTGTAAAACAATGTCTTGTAAGGTATTTAATATCATTGTGAAAAGTGTGTTAAACTGGTTGTAAATATCGTGAACAAAAAGTTTATTTTGATTAAAGGTTCCACCGACTACAATGTGCAGCAACTGCTCAAATTTATTTTTCAAAATGTTTTCATTCTGTTTAATAGTTACTAAGGTGTTGTTGAACTGTTCTGTGAGCTTAAGATTGACTGAATACTGTTGTTGAAATATTTTTTACTTTACCTGATTGTAATCGTTCATTAATGATTGTGTAGATTTGTTTATTCTTTTCTTTATGTTTTTGCAAGTAATCTTGGATACTTTGATTTTCTATTTCTATGTCTAAAAGGGATTTTGTGTCTAAATGTCCATAAATTATTTCTAAAGGCTTGAGTTTTATTGTAGAGTGCGTGGTGTTACATGCGAGGATGCATAGCATACTTTTACATCAATCGATTCTCGTTTGAAATTGTCTTGAAGGTTGTATAATCGGATGTGTTCGATTAGGGCGGAATGAAATCTCTCTATTAAGCTATTTGAATTGGGGTGTTGAGAACTTATAAAGTGAATTTCTACTCTGTGTAGAGCTACTAGTTCTTTTTCTACATTATTTTTGAATTCTAGACCATTGTCAGAGACGATTTGTGTAGGTGTGCCATGTGTGAGAAATAATTAATTAAATTGTTGCTAATTTCGACAGCGGTATTAGAATTTAATTTATATGCCTGGGCATATTTCGAAGAGGCGTTTTTTATGGTTAAAAAAAAGAATTTTCCAAACTCAGTGTGTCAACATGAAGTGTGTCGAATGGTTTCGAGGGAATAGGGTATTATATTAAATTTTGGTTTCGCGGGGTTACATTCGTATTTAGGGGCAAGACATATTTCGCATTGATTAATATAATCTGTAATAGTGTTAATTTGGTTTGGCCAATAGTAAATTTTCTTAATTTGATTATGAATTTCGTGACTACCTCGGTGGTTCGTTCTTCCTTCGTGGTAATTCCTTATCTTTTCTAAGATATCGTCTTCTCTCTCGACGTCTATCAATTTCGTGTTACATTTTACAAAATTTATCTCTGAATGTTTAAAATTTGTTCGTAAAGCATTACTAAAGTTTTCATATACAGGATGTTCGAAATATAGGTAATATTTAACCTTAGGTGCGATGTAATTTTTAACAAATTTCGTGATGTCTTCTTCAAAATTATTTTTTGAAATTTATAAATGGATTCTCATTTTCTCAGAGTGAAATTTAGTGATTTTTGGTTGGGATGGAGAGTGTGGAACTACGGAAATAATGATTTGGTTTTTTCCAACATTGACAGGAGAATCGGATATAGGAATGTCTACTATCGAGTGCTCGGAGTTGGAGTGTACCGTATCGTATGAGTCTGAGTCGGGTGAGTCATCTGGTTCTGCTATCATTGAACCTGTGTTTAGATTATTTTCTAGCTGCTCACTGAAAATTTTCATATAGTCGAAAAATAACTGGTGACAACTAGGATCGACAGTGTTTACATTTAATTCTATTCTTGAGCCTGTCAGCGTTTTTGTTCAAGGATCCCTTTTTATAAATAATTTTGTAATCATATTCTTCTAATTTTAATCTCCAGCGAATTAATTTTGAATTTGATTCTTTTAGTGAAACAAGCCATTCTAAAGGTTTATGATCGGTGATAATGTTAAATTTCCTTCCAAAAATATAGGATCTAAAATATTTGGTAGCCCATACGATCGCCAATAGCTCTTTCTCAATTGTCGAGTAATTTTGCTCGGAATCGTTGAGAGTACGGCTAGCATATGCTATATGGAGTAGGAATGACGAATTCCGATAATTTTGGTACCCGGGTACCCGAAACAACTACCCGGATAGTATCCTTTACCCGTTAATTACCCGATACCCTTTAATATTCCGATAGCCTTTAATTACCCGATATCCTTTAATTACCCGATATCCTTTAATTACCCGATACCCTTTAATTACCCGATACCCTTTAATTAACCAGTATCCTTTAAGCCCATATAACTCGTTAATTAGCAATTACCCTTTATAATAGTAGTTTACCTTTTTAATAAAATTCATTATTATTGTTTACATATAAATTTATTAAATAAGAACGTAATACAAATAAAATAATGTGTCTAAAATGGCCGGTTGCACAAACGTAACTTAAATATTAAACTTGGCTTAAACTGACAATATTACATCGGAATAAAATGTCAAATGAATTATAATATATTGCGGTTATAATTTCGATTTGCATTTTTTTGCCATTAAAGACATAACATAAATAATAGTATATTACGTAATGAGAGATGTAAGAAGTAGATTACGTATGAGTAAAACGATTGACACACGAGACGCGTAGCGTCGAGTTTGTAATTTTACGAGTAAGTAATTGCTTTACATCTCGAATTATGTACTATACTTTTTCTACGACCACTCATTAATATTTATAAATTGAAGCAAAATTCAGATACTTAGTTATAAATTAATTATTTTTTTATTGCATTACATACAAATTACAAATAATATTATCAAATAATTTTGTTTAAAGCAGTATGAAATAAGTCAGAATATTGTTTTAATAATTTTATAATTTTGCATTTTTCTTCGGAATTCACATGATCGGTTCTGATTTTTTAAATATCTAAATTATTTTTCTGAATTTAGAATATTAAAATTTAGATTATTTAGTTTTATATATATATATATATATATATATATATATATATATATTGGAAGTACGAGCGAATAAATCTTTACATCAGGACTCCAAATTACCGCGAAAATTTTGAACTAAATAATCTAAATTTTAATATTCTAAATTCAGAAAATAATTTAGATAATACACTCGTAAAATTACAAACTCGACGCTACGCGTCTCGTGTGTCAATCGTTTTACTCATACGTAATCTACTTCTTACATCTCTCATTACGTAATATACTATTATTTATGTTATGTCTTTAATGGCCAGTTGCAACAAGACTTAATTTTAAAATAGGTTTAAATAAAAAAATGCAAATCGAAATTTTAACCGCAATATATTATAATTCATTTGACATTTTATTCCGATGTAATATTGTCAGTTTAAGCCAAGTTTAATATTTAAGTTACGTTTGTGCAACCGGCCATTTTAGACACATTATTTTATTTGTATTACGTTCTATTGGCCAAACCAAATTAACACTATTACAGATTATATTAATCAATGCGAAATATGTCTTGCCCCTAAATACGAATGTAACCCCGTGAAACCAAAATTTAATATAATACCCTACTCCCTCGAAACCATTCGACACACTTCATGTTGACACACTGAGTTTGGAAAATTCTTTTTTTTTTAACCATAAAAGACGCCTCTTCGAAATATGCCCAGGCATATAAATTAAATTCTAATACCGCTGTCGAAATTAGCAACAATTTAATTAATTATTTCTCACATCATGGCACACCTACACAAATCGTCTCTGACAATGGTCTAGAATTCAAAAATAATGTAGAAAAAGAACTAGTAGCTCTACACAGAGTAGAAATTCACTTTATAAGTTCTCAACACCCCAATTCAAATAGCTTAATAGAGAGATTTCATTCCGCCCTAATCAAACACATCCGATAATACAACCTTCAAGACAATTTCAAACGAGAATCGATTGATGTAAAATACAATAAAACTCAAGCCTTTAGAAATAATTTATGGACATTTAGACACAAAATCCCCTGTAGACATAGAAATAGAAAATCAAAGTATCCAAGATTACTTGCAAAAACATAATTTTGTGGTAGTGTATGTTAATATCGTGTGTAGGCGTTATTAATTTATCTCTTGTAAGATCTCTAATTGCGTCTACTAATTTTAAGTTGTCATGTCTGAGTAAGATGTCAAAATTATTATGAAAGTCAAAAAGATGGTTTTTACCTTCCGTCACCTCTAGGTAAGGAAGGTATTGTCTTTGGTCAAAAAATTCGGTGGTGAGTTTTCATTGAATAAGCACGTTTTAGGGTCTTTACAATACGATTTTACTATTTTTACGATGATGTCTGTATGTGTGTGTGTGTGTGTTCGTATGTGCGTGTGTGTGTGTGTGTATGTGTGTGTGTATGTGACCGCTTTTTCGTGGACGATATCTCCAATACTAGAATTCCAAAAATTACAATTCTTGCGTATTCCTCTTCCTTACAACCATATGCAGACCTGTTTAGATTTTGGTTATAATTGGTCGGCCGGAAGTACCCTCATTTGAAGATTTTAACAGTTTTTCTTGAAAAAATCAGTTAAATGTTATTATAACTTAAAGAATATATTATTATCTATACGATTGATTGCATTTTATATTTGTTATTCAACAGATATAGAGTTAAAGAAGAATACAAATAATAAATTTCACATAAATTTCATAATTCAGTCAGCTATGCTAACTTAACCATGGAAACTGCTAATATTTTCAGGTAATTCAAATTGACAGATGTCAGTATCAATAAAATGTAAATCAATGAAAGAATAAGGGAAGTAACTCTAGTGTTAGAAGTTTCTAGATATATGAGAGACGATTACATTGGTTTGAACATGTCATGAGGAGAGATGAATATATTAATAGAAGGTGGAAGAAACATAGGAAGACCATATATAAGATGAAAAGACTGTATTGTAGAAGACTTGAGGGAAAAGGAACTGAATGAGGAATGACACGCAAAACAAAAATGAGTGGCAGAAGAAAATAAAAAATGGCGACCCCCTAACGAATGGGAAAAACTAAAGAAGAAGAAGAAAATGTCAGTGTCAAGTGCAATTTGCATAGTTTGTTAATGAAATAACTTTACTGGAAATATAGGATCTTTTGCAAGACAATTTATGTATGGGCGCGTGCAGTAACATTATTTTGAATTTGTACATAATACACAGGATTGACGGAAGGTATTGTGCTGGCCACATCAGATTTTTTAATATTAATTTTGTTTGTTTAAATAATTTAGAGCATGGTAAATGAACACTAAAATTTCCTGTAGATGTACCGTGTGCAGTTGTAATTTTGAAATAATCATTTACAATTTTATCGCCAAAATATTTGTGTGCTATATCAGGTTTTATAAATGAACGGGTGCTACTTGTATCTATTTATGCTTTTAGATAATTTAATAATAATTTGGATCGTACATATTCTGATGCAGTGTCAGCGGAATTATAGGAAAGCTATGTGCCAACATTATATATATATATATATATATATATATATATATATATATATATATATATATATATATATATATATATAGCTAGTAATTATGTACCTACATGTCAAATGTCAATTTTCCATCCAAAATTTCATGATATTCCAATTCCATGTGGTTTATTTTCCTCGAGAATAAATTCCATATTTCTGGTGACAAATGAACCACGTGAAAAATTACGACATTTGACATTTGGCGAGAGGTATTGTGCTGGCCACAATAGATTTTTTGTAAGTTATAGAAAAAAAATGGCTCATATTAAAAGTTTTATTATTTTAAATATACTACTTGATGGCAGATGTAGATACTTTTTTATAAAGTCAGGTTTACAAGATACATCTACCTATAGATATTTTACTAACACATAAACCGCCATTTTGTTCTCTTTTCAACGATGTATTAGTTTTTATTAATGTATTTGAAAAAAATCGAGGTAAGATAATTGAGATATATGAAAATATTTTTTATTCAAATATTATAGGTGGCTATGTGAAAATAAACAAAATGTAACAATATTTAAACATAGAAGTAGGCCGTAGGGTCGAGGAATTATTGTAATAAACGAAGAAAGAATTTATGAAAAATTCATGGACCTCGCAGGGATTTGAACCCTGGACCTTCTATCAGCGCGAACAATGCGCTATATATAACATATATAATTGTTGTGAATATTATATATTGAGATAAATAGTACCATTTAAATTTTCATTAATAAATAACGGACCAATGACCGAGTCCCCCAGTATACCAGCCCACACATTAATTTTTTGTGGCCACTGAGTATGCGTTTCTCTAAATAGATTCGGGTTTTCATCATCCCAATAACGACAATTATGACGATTAACATAGCCATTCAAAAAAAAAGTACATTCGTCACTGAAGCAAATATTTTGAATTAGATTTGGAGTGGTATTTATCATCACAGTCATTTGTTCACAAAATTGAACTCGTCTATCGAAATCATCTTCATTTAGAGCTTGGTGATTTTGAAGTTTGTATGGATGCCATTTATGAAGTTTTAAAACCTTATGAACAGACCCATACGAAAAACCAGTTATGTTGCGCACTTGCCGAATTGAGCTCGTAGGATTTGCAACAAATTGTCCTAATATTTCTATTTGAGAGTCCTCATCCACAATTCGAGGTTGTGTCCTTTTTTTATTTGCTACTGATCCAGTTTCTTCAAATTTTTCTACCAAATCTAAAACGTATCGATGGGATACATGTTTATTTAGATGTCTTGCATTAAATTCATTGGCTGTACGTCGAGCACACTGACTTTCAGCTCCATAAATGAAAATTATTTCAATTCTCTCTTCTAAAGTGTATGTCATTTCAGTGACACAATTGGCACAAACGCTACCCCAAATCAAAGTAATCTAAAGTTATCTGAAGCGGCGATATTTAATTCCTGAATTCTACAACACTTGACACTTTGAACTTGTACGACGCACGTTCTTTTGTTTCAAAGCAAAACGTAGGTAGATGGCTTGATCAACCACTCAAAATGGGCATACATTTTTGTCTCTAATTCATGAACGGCTCGGCCGATTTTAATTTTCTTTGCTTTAAAATATTGAGAATTTTACAACCTTTAAAATGATGTATCACACATGGGGTAGTGCCATTTAAAATTTTGGGGTGGGGGTGGCTGGAGGGGAGGGTGAAAGTTTCCCAAATGATTGGAATAGGTTATTAAATGTCCCCCTCCAAAATAACATTGACCTGTTTTAGTGATTTTTGATAATTTTATTAATTAAAGAGTTATTCAAGGTGGGAAGTTTTCAAATGATCACCCGGTATATTCATTTTTACTATTCGTGGCAGTATTATTATAACCATATTTTAATCAAATTAATATCAAATTTTATATGCATTGTTACGGTCCAAAATTTCACTCCAACATTTTTAGCCTATATTCTTATTTTTTCTATGTTACTTACTTTTCTTAATCTAGATCCGGCTATCCTGTACGGTCTTATTCCCTTCTACTCTGTGTTTCACCCTTCATCCTGGTCTCGATTATCCTTTCCTCATCTTTAAGTCTTATTTCCTTCTGTTCTACCTTATTAATCACACTGCTCTTTTACTTCTACACAACATACAGCGGTATAATTTTAAAATTTTATTATATCTTCTATATATTGAGATAAAAAAAGTAATATATAAAATAATCTGCTGTAATAAATTTCAGAGCTTAAACAACTCCATAGTAACCATCAGATGTTTGTAAATGACAGAAAAATGTCAAAAACCAACAGTAGTTCATAAACCTATTTGGGCGGTACTGACAGCTCAATTCTAAAACTTGACCGTAAGTCTATTTTAACTAAACACATGACAGTGGATAAGAACCGATTCAAAATGTGTTATAGTACGAATATGGTTTTATGTAGATTTTAGCTGGAACTAAATCTTAGAATTTTTTATTTTTTTTGGCAACATAGTAAAATGTCAAATTACGCCTTTACGTTAAATGAAGAGGTTTAACGGACACTATTGAAGAATTTTTCTGTGATGTTGGTAAGTTTACTATTTCTTGTTGTATAACAATAATCACAATTAAATATATAAAATTATAGCTACATACATATATCCATTAGAAATCCCTTTAAGAAATTGGAAGAAATTTTAACATTTAGAAGTGTAGGAGAAAACTTCCTCAAAAAATCTGTTGTGGCCAGCACAAAACCTCTCGCCACTTCCTTTTTTTGGTTACATAAGTATAGGGCGTGAACAGTCATGTTGCATTGTTGGCCTTGACAAGCACATGTGGGGGCCCGTTTCAGAATGATAATTAGTAATTATGTACATAAACGTCAGTTAATTTGTCACCAGGAGTGTGGAATTTACATGTCGAGGAAAATAAACCACATGGAATTGGAAAATCACTAAATTTAGAATGAAAAATTATGATATTTGACCTATATACATACATAAGTACTAGCTATCATTCTAACATGGGCCCCCATATCTGCTTGTCAAGGCCAACAAAGTCACATCACTGCTCGCGCCCTAATGTATTTAACATTTCTTTTATACCTACACTCTACACCAAAAATTCTACTTATATCTATTCCTTATAGTTATATTTTTTAAATTTAAATTCATTCTATGAAAAAAGTTTGTCCTACTCTTTTAATTTGTCGAGATGTTTCCAATTCATTGTCGGGAGTAACAGTATTTCTGAAAGGTATGTGTAATATACCTATAATATTAAATATTTAACTGTTAATACATTAACAAATAATATAATGTATGTACTTCCCAGAAAAAGTCTTCAGTAATGTCTTCGGATTTCTGACACTGACATTTATCTGTCAGTTACAAACACTTTAAATTTTCAACTATTTTCCATGGCCATTCTTTCGGCTGTAAAATTTATTATAACAGATTATTTTACATATTATATTTCTTTTATCTCTAAATCTAAAGCATATATTATAAAATATTTAAATGTATCAGATAGAGAATTTAATTTTCTTTAATATTACCAAGAAAAAATTTCAAAAAATATTATTTAGAAGATTTTTTTTTAAGAATCTTCTATTTCCGGTTGTCCAATTGTTACCAAAACCTTTTCAGATCTTCCCATGAATGTCCGATTGGGAAATACGTAGTTAAACAAATTTAAAGTCTTATAGTTTTTGAGTAATCGTCCTTCCAACATCCTACATACACACACACACACACATATATATATATATATATCCACACACACACACAGACATCATCGTAAAAATGTTAAAATCGGATTGTAGGGACCTTAAAACGTGCTTATTCAATAAAATCTGGATATGCGATTTTTAGCATGAATGCAATACCTCTCTTAGCGAGAGGTAAAAATAAATTTAAAATTATAAAAATAATCTAAACATAAAGACATGAGAAATTTATAAGACGCGAGCAGTCATGTGACTTTGTTGGACTTGACAAGCAGATATGGGGGCTCGTGCGGACTTTAAATGTTATAAACACAAGATGAAAGTAAATATGATCTCCACTGCAACGTAAAATACAGAAAAAATATATTTCATTAAAAATTTTAAGTAAAAAAAAATTCAAAACAATCACATTTACATCATTAAAGAAAGAAACAAATAAGCATTTTTTAAAACTAAAATCAATTTTTTTTATTTATTAATAATCTGACCAATAGGGAATAGGGTTGAAGACCCCAATTATAGGTTGATTATACGTAACTTAAATATTAATTACATATTAAATAAGTGTGTAAAAGTTACGTTGTATAATTTTTTTTCTTTTGTTTCATCCATTTTTATTATATACATCTATCATATGTTTTTATAATATTTGACGATTTTCACTCTGTGATCTGCGGTTTTAACTATTTATTTATTTATAATTTTAAATGTCCGCCTTTTAATGTAAGTTTCCCGTTATGCACATGTGTAATTTTTTTCCAACTCGACATTTCTAGCCCTGATAAAGACTACAGTATAGTTGAAACGTTGGCATGAATAAATTTTATCATTGATTGCAAGTCCGAAACATCGTTAGTACCTGTTTCCATCTCCATCCCAAATACAGTCGAATATCGTTTTTAAATTAAATATTAAAGACACAAATAATAAACTTAATACTTATAGCTATGTTTTACACAATATACATATAAGCAAATATCAGTATATTTTAATGAACATAATAATTGTATAACGCATTTTTAAATATATCAATCGAGTCGAAAAAGATGTCAAAAGAATCAGGTAAATTATTAAAATTGTAACAAAGCATACAAAAAGGTGACTTTACTTCATAGTTTGTACGAGGAGTATTACAATAAAAGGTATATTTAAACCGGAAATTATGCCTAGGACCTAAGAAAAGATTTTTTCCTAGGATTGTAGGATCATTTATGACACAATGCAAAATTTTATAACGGAACAACGATGATTGAATTTTTCTGCGAGTATCGAGAGACACAATACTAAATTCACACAAGTCTTTGTAATCTGTATCAAAACTGGGATAATATATGAAAAGTTTAAAAAACCATAATTTAACAAATTTGTGAATAGATTCAATTAAATGGATGTATTTATTATAGATTGGACACTAAACTTGCTAACAATATATTTTTTTTTAGAGTTGAAATATGAATAAAGTACTGGGTATTTCTAAAAATAAAGTCTAAATTTTTGTAAGTAGATTTAACAGTTTGCTTAGTGAAATTGAGCTTTTCGTCAAATAAAACACCAAGATCTTTAAATTGCGTGACTCTTTCAAGAGTATGAGAGTCTATTTGGTAATCATATTTGTAGTTTTTTGACGAAGTAGCTCATTATTTTACATTTACTATAGTTTATATGGATTTCATTTAATATATATATATATATATATATATATATATATATATATATATATATATAACTTTGTTATATCTGGGAAATTTACAGATATAAAAATTTATTTCGTACGCCACTGGTTAGGCAATAAAAATATCTAGTTTTCCATTTGGCTGACATTGTATCTCTTATAGTTCTCGAGATCCCAACGGTGGCAGCTCTAATTGGGATACACTATATATTAATTCACGTCGCTCGTGCCTCGTTGAGATGACTTGACAACACTATGATCTTAACTTATCGCGGGGTAACTAAAATCCAGTTTCTCACGGCGTTTTATTCGGTGAGCACTGCTGGTGGACTTGGTCAAGCATGAGTTTCAACGCGCCTTGGCCATTTTCACGGCTTCCGACTTGTGGTTGGTATGATGGTATGTGGCTCATTTATACCGGCTCGGACGAGTAAAGCTAGCCATTCACGTCGGTATCTATGCAGTTGAAAACTCCATTTTAAAATTTCATCATCGAGCCATGAATATGCTGGATAATCGGAAAGGTGGTACGAGACGAGCCTAGGCGGACGGCACGTTTCCTTTGACTAGTGTCAAATTTACAGAAAAACTGACAGGAAGCCCAAGCCGAGCCAATGAGTCACCACATTCATACGGCGCGAGGCTTGCTAAACTCAGGTAAAAGTTCGCCGCGCCACGTGTCGGCGGAAGCTGGGTTTTTATTTATTTTTATTTTGTAAGCAAGCATTTTATTTTACTGACATATTGTTTATTTAATTTAATAATAAAAAATGTAGTCAACTGGCACTTTGACAATAAAAACGAAGTTTATAGCTTTATCGACAAAATAAGTCGCAGTAATTTTTAAAGGACTGTGAAAAACTGTAAATTATATTTTATAAATTATTAAAACATTCTTCTTAATTCACACTTGTGATTACAGAAGGAATAGAAGTTTTAAATATCGATGGCCCCTGAGATCAGCTGCGTGCACTGAAGAGTTAAGTACGTCCTATTGTTTTTATATATTGCAACTGAAAAGAAATGAATGTCACTATCGCAGAATAAATTTGATATAGGGTAATATTTTTAAGAAGAGAATACTGGTAATACATACCGTGTTTTTTTTAAGTGCATATAGGAGATTAACATGGGAAATCAGAATTTTTGCAAGCTGTTGCGCCCTGTTTTGATTAACAATAATGGTTGTGGTACCAGAAGAAAGATAAAAAAAAATCTGTATCAAATGACACTAATATTTCGTATTTTAATCGCATGAATTAATTTTTAAATATTGAAAATTAGTTCGTTTATTATTTTTTATAAAAAATATAGGTAGCTGTGAATGTTTTGTTTCAATTTGTATATTTACTATTTCCAAAATTTGCATTCAAATTGCTCCAGAATTCATTGATTTATTATTTTGCTATTACTAGGAATGCTTGTGTGCTTTTATACCCAAATTAATGCAAACAAGCGAGCACAAAATCACAGTTTTCCTGAATTCTAACAAGGCACGTATTCGTACGTGCAAAGCATGTAAAATGGGATACAGTGATACTGACAAATTTAGGATGATGGCTATCATGATAATAAAATTATCTTTAATTTATGGAAAGCTAACGTTTTTGTAACAAATAAGTCAAATAGAGTAGAATCCTTTAAATTAGAAATTAAATGAATGTATACCTGGTAACAATGAAAACGGACCACTCAAAATAACATTATTATTTATAACTAGTTGTACCCGTTGCAAATACTTGCAATAAACAATATTGTTGAGTAATGGTATGGAATTATAAATTTTATTATTTGCTGGTTTTCTAAACTGTTTTTTAACTAGCCCCCGCTGCTTCGTAAATACATAGGGAGAACTGAGATAATTTATTTAACACAAGACTCAATAAATAATTTAGGGCTGTATGCAAGGTAAAAAGTGCTTGACAACAAAGTAACAGTTAATAGTAACTGTTTAATAAATTATATGACTGAAGATCCTACGTCAAATTGCAAAACTTTTCACACATAAAAACATCTATCGATTTTCCTTGGAACTACTCATAGTAATACTGGGATAGGATGCATTTTACCGTTTTAATTATTTGATGAGGAATTTTTGATACAATTGTACAAATTTTATTCTAATAGATTATCAAAAATATCCATATATTCATTATTTTAACTAATAATATTTGTCTGTGTTTTACACTTCACCCATATAAATAAAAACGTTACAATACGAAATTTTCCTACGGATTTAATAGTGGATAACCTGACTTTTTTTCATATTGAAATATGAAATCATTAACTCTTATTATAAAGTGGAAACGTACATATTATTATACGAAATTTTCTGACGTATTTAATATTGGATAACCTGAATTTTTTTTCATATTGAAATATTAAGTCATTGACATGTAACAGTTATATAATTAAATTAACATGTGTTATTGTATTATTTACTAGAAAACATTAAAAAAATAAAGTTAATATAGAACATGTTCTATTTCTAGCATAATTGGCTTAAAATTGACGAATGTAATGTAAATGTTTTTTAAGCTCTATTTCTAGAACTTGGACAAGTTCTTAACACCACCGATACTTCCGATACGGCAATATTATATTATATAATATCTGAATATGAGATATTTTCTGAATCTTCTATATTTGGAATTATGCTAAATTTGCACATAAAAAATAAATCATGGTCAATAACTGAACAAAAAAGTGTTTGAATTTTTACGTTTTCTTTATCTCAATGCGGCGACTGTTCTACAAACGTTCTTACGCTACAGTACAATATAAACTCATCTTGAAAAATATTTTTAATTATGAAAATTGCTCCTCACGAAGTAGATTATATTGTAGCAAGTACATTTTTTTACCTACCGTCACCTTTAGGTAAGGAATGTATTGTCTTTGGTCAAAAAATTCAATGATGAGTTTTTAGTGAATAAGCATATTTTAGGGTCCCTATAATACGATTTTACCATTTTTACGATGATGTCTGTCTGTCTGTATGTATGTATGTATGTATGTATGTATGTATGTATGTATGTATGTATGTATGTATGTATGTATGTATGTATGTATGTATGTATGTATGTATGTATGTGTGTGTGTGTGTGTGTCTGTGTGTGTGACAAAAGTTCCGGATTCCATAACTTCAATACCACGATTCCAAAAATTATAATTTTTTCGTATTCCTCAAGTTTACATCCAGAAGAACAAGTGATTAGATTTTGGTTATAATTGGTGAACCGGAAGTAGCCTCATTTGAAGATTTAACAGTTATATTTGATATATTGACATTTAACGTTATTATAACTTAAAGAATATATTATTCTGTATACGATTTGATTACATTTTATACTTCATATTCAATGGATACAGAGTTAAAGAATTAAAAAATATATATATTATAATTCAGCCAGCTATGCTAAACATGGAAACTACTCACATATTCATATAATTCAAATTGACAGATGTCAGTATCAATAAAAAGTAAATTAATGTGGCAGAGATGAGGATGTTGAAGTAGATGTTGGGGAAGAACGGAAAGATACGGTAAGAAAATAACTTTAGTGTTACAAGTTTCTAGAAAGATACAAGAAAGACGATTACATTGGTTTGAACATGTCATGAGGAGAAATGAAGAATTATATTGGAACAATAATGAATAGTTTAGTAATAGGAGGTTCAAGAAACAGAGGAAGACCAAAGATAAGATGACACGCAAAAATAGCGATCCCTAACAAATGGGAAAAGCTAAAGAAGAAGAAGATGTCAGTGTCAAGTGCAATTTAAATAGTTTGTTTATGAAATAATTTTACTGGAAATAATCTTATGAATTATGAAAATTATGTATGGAATTTATACATTATATACAGGATTAACGGAAGGTATTGTGCTGGCCACAACAGATTTTTTAAATTAACATGCCATTGTTTTTAATAATTTTTGCTGCTTTACATGTTATGGACAAGTTTGTTCTTGTGGGACTTACAATATGTTGTCTCTGAAAAAAAAAAATCAGAGAAAACGGTGTCCGCTGGAATAACCAAGTACAGCCTTAAAATAATTTTTAGTTTTGGTAATCGGACTTCCTCCATTAATCGAGTGGGTTCAAATTAACTGATCGAGTTGATTCAGTTATATAGATCTTCATTTCTTGATTAAACTGATAGTAAATACAGAATTACTGGGGTTAGTTTGGCAGTTCTTTTCGCAAAAGTTTGATATATTGTTTTAAACGTTCCTATCGGCAATAGTAAAATGTATCCAAATTTCAGGTATTGTTTTTAGTATCAGAATTTCGCTAGTATCGTCCAATAACTGATACTGAGTATCGGAATCGGCTCAGCCCTACTTAAAATTGACGAAAAAATTGACAAATGTAAACAGCACAATACCTCTCGCTATTTTCATTTTATGTTGCATAGAGCGCGAGCAGTCATGTGACTTTGTTGGCCTTGACAAGCAAATATGGAGGCCTGTGTCAGAATGACAAGCTAGTAATTATTTACATAGGTGTTAAGGATCATAATTTTCCATTCAAAACATCGTGATTTTCTATCCATCAGAATATTTTGAAATTTTGAATGAAAAATTATGAGAAATGACAATTGTGACATCTATGTAAATTACTACTAGCCGTCATTCTGACACGGTTCCTGATATCTGCTTGCCAAGGCCAACAAAGTCACATGACTGCTCGCGCCCTATAAGTAATGAATTTAAAATTTGTTGTACACACAAATCATTTGAATTGTATCTCTTCTTTCGTTGTATGAGGAATTTTGTCCTACTCTTCTAATATGTTCAAAATTCTTCAAATTCATTGACGGTATTAGCAGTATTTCAAGGATATATGTAATATTAATATACTTATAATTTTAAATAAATATTTAATTAATAATGCAATAAGATATATTAAATGTACTCGTACCTCCCAGAAAAATTTTCACGTAATGTTAGTAAAACTGACATAATGCATTTATCTGTCAATTGCAAATATTTGAATTTCTCAACTGTTTTTTGGGCAACGAGGTTTATTACAACAGATTATTCCGTATTATTATATACTAGATAGATAGATAGATAGATAGATAGATAGATAGATAGATAGAAATATATTTGTCATAAGATTTACATCTTTTACAAAGAGTTGACAACATTCTTATAAATTGAAGTAGTTATACTTACATAAATACACAATTAACAAATAGCAAAATTCAAGACCCCTACACAATTAATATATCCTTATTACAAGGTTCAAGATTTATACATAAATATATAATTTCACTTAAAACAGTTGAGGATTCATAAATGGATATTTAATTCTAATTAACAAAATACCAAATTGCAGAATTAGTTATTCATACATAAATATATAGTTCCAATAGAAAAATCTTACACCCGTGAAAAATTCAATATAATATAAAACAAAAGAATGAGAGAAAATAACATACCTAGGAAGTATTTACTAAGTACGTGACTGAAAAAGAGTAAAATACTAAAATATTTATAATATCAGACTTGTATATGAGTTATTTTTCCACAATTTCTTTAGAAAATAACATAAAATGCAAAATATTGAAAAATACAAAAATAAAGTTTAATATAGTGTATCCTTTAATCAAACAAAGTCAAAAAAAAAGAAAAGTTGTTTACACATTTTCCATGCCTCATTCATTCAAACAAAAGCTTCTAGTTTTAAGAGCACCGGTAGTGTAATAAAATATATTCTTATTTTATCTTTAGTAAGATTATCGAATAATTTATAAAAATTTGATTGGTCCAATTTGTCTGCATTGAAAATGTGCAAATAATGTTTCCTGAAGTGTGAATATATGGGTCATACAATTAGGAAATGGTAAAGGTCCTCCAGTGCGTTTAGGTTACAGATTGTGCAATTAACCGTAGTGTCAATTATGTACTTAATATTATTAAAATAAATAATTATTTTATTCTTATTTGACATTCTAAATTGGGAGATTACGCTAAGTTTCGTAATTGATATGTTAAAGGTTAAATATTCTGAAATGCCAAAGTTAGATTTTAAGAATTTATAAAAATAATTATATGAACTTGTAATACAGCTATTGACATCACGTGCAATAACTGAAGCTTGATGTTTTTCTACAATTTCTTTAATGACAGTTTGATTAATTGATTGACTTTCCCAAACCTCCGCATAGCCTAATTTAAATAAGAAAATTCTTAACTGACTACACCAGTTATATTCTATTTTATTTACTTGTGACTGATCTAGAGCTAATAGACGGTTATATAAAAGTTTTGGTAGTCGTTGATCATCCATACGCAAAAGTTTAGACCACCAATTCAGTACCCTTTTCCAGATGTTAACCTCGCTGTGAATGACCCCTGTTTCCATCCTAATCATAAAATTTGGAGTACATTTAGGACAATGCATCATTGTTTTTAAAAATCTTATTTGACCCCTTTCGATTATTCTATTTTATGTGCTACCCAAATTTCTGTGCTGTATAACAGTGTTGAATTTATTATTGATTTTAATAAAGTGATTTTAGTTGACCAATCATTTGATTTACCCTTACACAATATATTCTTTACCCTCTGAATGGCTAAATTTCCTTTTTTGAGATTCTCTATTGCAGCGAGACCAAATTTTCCGGAAGATGAAAAAGTGGTTCCCAAGTAATTAAATGAATTTACTATTTCTAGTGCAGAATTTTTGTAGGAGAAATTATGATTTGGAGTACGTCCTTTATGAAATTTAAGTTTTTTTGTCTTATTGATATTGACTGTTAAGAGATTTTTTATACAATACTCTTGCAAGGATAATAACTTCTTTTTTACATCAATAGCAGAATCCGCTAAAATTACTAAATCATCTGCGTAGGCAAGGAGAACAATATCGTTGTGTCCATCGATGTTCAATCCTCTCAGACCTGACTTGCGAATGTGTTCCTCCAAATCATTTATAAATATTGTAAATAGCAACGGGCTAAGAATTTCCCCTTGCAGTACGCCTTCAGTTATTTTAATGAAATTAGATGTGCAAGAATTAACTTTTATTTGAAGTGCAGCGTTATTATATAAGTTTTTTATTCGAATTAATTTTGTGGAAATACCTATCTCGTATAGTTTTTCCCATAATAGAGAAAGGTTCACAGAATCAAAAGCTCTACTGAAATCGACAAATATCGCGTAAGCGGAGGTTTTTTTAATCGTAGGTATAAATGAGAAATGGACATTAACCCGAAAATATTATCAGATGTTCCTCTACCTTGCCTGAAGCCCGACTGAAATTCCGACAGAATATTATTCTCCTCACACCATATTTGAATTCTATTATAGATAATTTGAGTAAATAGTTTGCAAATATTATTGATAAGAGCAATTCCTCTGTAATTTAAAGGATCTTGCTTATTACCCTTTTTATGTAGTAGAAACAGTTGAACAGCTGACCATGAACTGGGTATTTGTTCTTTGTCTAGAATTGTATTGAATAAATTTAAGAGATAGTGTTCCCAATTCGCTGGTAGTGATTTATAAAATTCATTATTTAGGTTGTCTGTTCCAGGGGATTTATTATTTTTACTCTTTGCAATACTATTAATTAATTCGCCATATGTGATTGGTGAGTCAAGAAAAGGGTGAGAACAGTCATAAAAAACTTTAGAATTATCCGGGAAAATTATGTATTGTTGTCTGTAAAAAAATTCTCATTAAGTTATGTTTATATCGTTAATATTATTATTTTTTACTGACAAATTTTTAATAGTTTTCCAGAAGTCTATTATTTTTAGTATTTGATAGTAATAATTGAACATTTCTATTATAATTTTTCTTACTATTTGATAATGTTGTTAAATATGTTTTTTTAAGTGACAAATATTCTTCTAATACATTTTCATTATGATATTTGCGGTATAATTTTAATTTAATTTTGCACTGTTTTTTTAGAGTTGCACATTCTTGCGTAAACCACGGTTTAGAATTATTATGAGATATAGTTTGATTATAACTTTTTGTAACTTTTGACATACTAGTGTGACATGCTGCTTCTTTTAAAGCTTCTATTAAATTATTATTTATGTTATTAACATCCGTGTCAAAATAATAGATACGAGTAGAGTTTTCTAAAAAATATTTATATTGTACAGCTTTATCATTGTTGAATTTAAAATTAAAAGTATACCTAGGCAATGAACCGAATAAATTATCAATTTCTGTTGTATGTTCCGTTGGCTCCCCGAAAGTTATAAAACAAATGGCATGTTCTGTTTTAAGAGAATAAAGAATTTCAAATTTGTAAATATTTTCAATGCAGTTTAAATTACCCCAAGCATGGTCAATAGTACTCTTACCGTTTTTATTCAAAAAAGTGAATCTGCCTGTTGTATCCCCATTGGTACGCCCATTTAACACATAGAACCCATGCGATTCCATTGTTTTCACTAATTTCTTTCCACGGTCATTATAGGTTATATGAAGTGAATTCCTAGAATCCATTATATAGTTAGAAATAAATGTTCCTTCCGGCATTTGGTTTAGTAAACCTATGTGCGAGTTAAAGTCACAGACTACCAAAACTTTGTGTTCAGCAAATATATCTGTAATTTCGGAAAGTAAATCATCAATCATATTTATACATTCAACATTATTAAGTGAAGGTTTTAAATATAAATTTACTAATACATATTTAGAATATTTTGTGACTAACTCTACAGCAATCCATATATTTTATTTTTTTTCTATTAAATTGATATTTTCTATGCCACAAGACTTTTTTATAAAAATAACCAAACCTGCACTGGCCCGACCTTTGCTTTTTTCCTTTACAGCGTTACTGCATATGATATGATATTTATCTGCCCCTAAAAATAAAGGTAAATAGTTTATTTGGGTACTACACCATGTTGCATTCAAACAAAGGACATCTACTTGTATTTTTGTTTGCATTTCGTAATCAATATTAAAGATATTTTGATATCCACTTATATTCCAAAAAACTACAGAAAGATGATCTGTTTTTAAACAGTTATAATTTATTGTACTTAACTTAGATTCTTGATTTTTCATTGTTGATTTTGTAGAGATTAAAGAGGTTGGGGTTGATAATGTTGATTGAACTGTTGATTCAATGAGGCTAGAGTTAGAATTCTGAAAAATTCGAACCTCATTTGTTGATATTTCATTCCCACGCTGACATGTTGACGTTGACCTTCCTGCTTTTACCGGCTCCGACTCCGTGCGTATATTATTATATACTATATTTTTCAACCTGTAGGAGATATAATAAAAATTTGAAATGTATCAGATTGGAGAATCTTTATTATTTGTAGTAACATCAATTTTCAACAATAATTAGAAAAAAAATATTTTTACACACTACCACTTCCGGTTGTCCAATTGTTACCAGAACCATTCAATACTTCCCATTACTGTTAGATTGAGGAATCCGTTGTGACACAGGTCTCTAGTCTTATAGAATTTGAGAAATAGTATCTACAACATCCTACGACACACACACACATACACACACACACACACACACACAGACATCATCGTAAAAATGTTATAATCGGATTCTAGGAACCTTAAAACATGCTTATTCACTATAATCTGGATATGGGATTTTTATCATGAATCCAATACCTCTCTTAGCGAAAGGTAATAAATGTTTTATGAGAAGACAATATTTATTATATTAACATTAATAACTAATTATATCACATATTTACTTGTTATTTACATAACATATATCCACTCTGTATCTCCGAGTTGATCCCTACGTTATTAATTTGCGATGCAAGAATTACTAAACTTTCATCTAGCATCTTTGTCCGAGCAACGACAAAAAATGAAATAGTAACGGTATTGTAACCGCGGTTACTAATATCAGTTTCAAATATTTGAATTAATTGAATATTCATGTCATTTATGTAGTGATTAAAGTGATTTTAGCCACTGGCGTTGATAATTTGTGCTTCATTGAATGTTTAGTTCTTCATATTTTGCTATTGCAAAGACAGCGTTCCTATGATTGCTGACAATTATTGCAAAATATTGCTTTTGGAAAACAAAACATTTCATCCATTATACTTATTTTGTATTTATTCAATTGGTTGATTATTGCTAAACAACCAAGTGTTTGTACTTCGAATTTGAATAACTAACAAAATTGACACAATTTAGGTTATATTACAATACTGTTAGATGCCAGTTTTCATTTAAATGGATACTTCGGAAATCACGCGATTTCACACGACAGCATGACGTTTATTCTTCCCCTGGCGATTTGAACCATATGCTTACGATTGATGACGTGAGGATCAATTAGAAACGGACTTTAAATAAATTTTACATGTTTAATACATGTAGGTATCTTATATCATGTAGCCATGTTACATACGTATAACTTCGAAATGTTTGTGAGCTCTCAGTTATATATCAGATATGTGTGTGTTTTCTGGGATCAGTGCTCCCACAGCTGCTCAGTAGGGGTACTCCCGATTTCAGCATGGACTCTTAGCTTCCCCAAATACGTCAATTTTAAACTGAGTAAGAGAAGGATTTCAACCCGCCATGTTGAGTCATTGAAGTATCTTAGCAGTGTAGCCTACCTGTCCAACCGCAATTGACCTATTATTATGCTGTTTAATTTTCAGTCCCAGGAAATAATCACCTGGTTTAACTGTTATATTGGACTTTTGTTTCAATTCCTCTATAAACGGGCTGGAATCTTATTTAATAGTGGTCGCGACTAGTCCACCGTCCGCACATAGGACCAAACTGTCATTCGATTGCCCTCTGGACGAATGATAATGCATGGTTCGTTATCGTACACACCCAAGTTTGACAAGATATTCTCCGAATTTTCTATTATAGCATCGCAGAACTTGTATGAGATCATACAAACTCCAAACTCCAATTGAGTCTGCACAACAAATCAGTTCCATCCTCGTAGCCCTGTGGCTGCACAATAAAAAATTCCTCTTCCAAATCACCATAGAAGAAGGCGGTAGAAACATTAAACTGTATCAACTTCATCCTTTCACTTGCTGCGGTGGCAATCAGATTTATAGTAGGTACTAGACTGAACGTCTGATTAGTCTATTCCTTTACGTTGTAAGAAAACCAGTGTCGCCTTACATCTACCAACTGATCCATCAGGATGCGTTCTTACCTTGAAGACCCATTTACTCTTCATGGTTTTGCGACCCTTTGGTAACTTCATTAATGTCCAAGTCGAATTTTCGAACAATGACTTGTACTCAGCACCCGTTCCCGCTTTCAAGTGAGCTCGTTTGGATAAACTGACTTCTTCCTTAAATGACCTTTGGAAAAACTGCTATCACATAATCTTCCTTTAATCGCACAGGTGATGGAAGCTTTGAACATTCTTTCATTTATAGCGACTCGATGATAACTTTTACCAGTGGCGTAACTAACCCTTCCCCGGTGGGAGGAGCATCGTGGGGGCCCCTCCAAACATGATGAGCCAAAAACACTGAACATTTTATTTTCAATAATCTCGTTAAATCACCTTTTTTCTGTGTTTTTTTATATAACCTCAGTTTTACAAAAGTTTACTGTTTTACAATCTTACATCCAAAGTTTTACAACCTAGAATGTACAATCTTATATCTAGTTAGCAATGTTTAAAACCTCACCCTGCGAACTTTCGCCTTCACAAACCGTTCAAATATTTCATGTAGGTCCCCTCGTAATGAGTTCGTTACCTTACTCTCTATCGACAATATAATTAGGTCCGCCAGTCTCTCTTGCCCCATCGAATTTCGCAGACAATTTTCAAGGAACGCTCTGCTGTTGCAACGGTCACTGGAATGGTTAAAAACAGTAAAATGACTGAGCAAACGTCCGGGAAACACAGTTGGGGGCCCTTGTACCCGGGGGCCCCAGGCACTTGGACCGGCTGGACCGGCAGTAGTTACGCCACTAACTTTTACTTAAAAGATAATATCTGTAAATGGGATAAGTTTTGATTCTTCTTTTGACCATAATCTATAAATATCAACAGCATCCTAGCTGCATTTTTGTCCATTTTGCGTCTTTTCTCTTTAAGAATATGGACGTAACAAACAGTACCAATCACACGTAGGTGCTTCGTTGACTATTTGCGGCTGAACAATACTTCAAATTGAATCTTTTCTACATCCATTGATTTTGCAGTACGATTTAACACATCAGGCAGTGTTCACCAGTTCAGCTCAAAGTCTTTGAGGAAGACTTGCATGAGCGTATAACATCAACCTTGCTGATTCTGCAATAGCACGTTTTTCTCGTTCCGCACATCCGTTCTGTCCGGGAGTACGGGGGACTGTGATTCGCTGTTGTATCCCGGACTGACTTAGAATGCGCCCTATTTCGGCGTTGTCAAACTCTCCGACCCGTCAAACCTCAATTCTTTAACCGAATGACCAGTTGTTTTTGCTTGCATGATAAACTGCTGAAGTTTTCCGGCACTTTCGTTTTGTTCTTCATAAAGTAGACAGAGCGATATTTTCAGAAGTTATCCTTGAACAAAACAAAATACTTTGATCCACCGGTTGAATTTTTAAATGGCCCACACACATCCCCGTGGATTAGCTAACCTGATTTCAATGTTCGATAATCAGTACGATCACCAAATTGAAGTCGGTGGCTCTTGCCGTACATACAGCCTTCACAGAATTCTCCATCTCCAGGAAGTCGAATGCCATTTCCACGTTCTACGAATTTCTGAACGAGTTTCTTATTCTGGTGACCCAGTCGTTCATGCCATCACTGTAGTTGGTTCTCACTTAATATTACGTTGACCTTAATTCGCATTTTGTTAGATTCGCGAAATCGGAGTGCTAGTTTATAAAGGGCAAGATCTTTCTATATCCATGCAATAGATGATTTTCGTCGTACAGGGTGCCCATTTCAGACGTGGAGTCAAATTTACTTGACTGTCTTCTTCCAATAGCATCTACTGATGATCACGTAGCAAACACCTTCTCTGAGACATTTACAATTTTCTTCCCGTCACTAGTATGCTTTTTCGTTTGTCCCCTTTTTGAAATTCTACAAAATCTGGTTCCCATCCACAATCCACTTTCTGCAATTGCGATAGAAGTATCCCTTCACCTTACAGTAGTAACACTCGTAATTATTCTTCAATTTTCCTATAGATTGTACACGGAAAACTTTTAATGCTGATTGCTTCGAATCTGTCTTCGTCAACAATGCATGTTGCCCAACTCGAATCTTTCTAGCTACTAACGAACATTCATATCATATTGTAACGTTTTTTTATATGGGTGAAGTGTAAACATAAAAGAGATATTATTAGTTAAAATAATACGTTTATTAAACGATAAATAAATATTAAAAAGATAATTAAAAGATAATAAATTTAACTATCACTATGATAAACAAATATTAACATTAATTTAAAGAGTAAGAATATTATAAGACACTTAAACATTAAGATTATTTATTTATACAATTAACACTAGTATTTATGTCACAAATTACATTTATTTATGATCACTTCTTAATAATAATAATAATAATAATAATAATAATAATAATAATAATAATAATAATAATAATAATAATAATAATAATAATAATAATAATAATAATAATAATTTTTTTAACTAGAAGAGGGCATCAACTACTGGGGTTATTAGCCCATATACTAATCAAAAAGTATAATATAAATAAATAATAATAATAATAATAATAATAATAATAATAATAATAATAATAATAATAATAATAATAATAATAATAATAATAATAATAATAATAATAATAATAATAATAATAATAATAATAATAATAATAATAATAATAATAATAATAATAATAATAATAATAATAATAATAATAATAATAATAATAATAATAATAATAATAATAATAATAATAATAATAATAATAATAATAATGTGACTTTTTTACAAGTATAGGACAGGTCAAGAATTAAATGTAAAAATATCGTATGTTTTTACAATCATGTATCATAGAATTCATTTAAATTGTAAAAGCAATGGGTAAGTAGATACTGTTTAAGACTAATTTTGAATGAATTAAATGTGCTCTCTTTTTTAATATATGAAGGAAGACAGTTATATATGTGCAGTCCAACCATATGGGGAGCGTTTTTAGATATATTCGTTTTACAAAAGGGTTTTCGGAAGTGGTCTTTTTGTCTTGTGTTGAATGTATGAATATTATTATTAGAGAAAAACTTGAGTTTGTTGCGATATATAAATTTACATGTTTCAAGTATAAATATACAGCAGAGAGGAAGGATACCAAGACTTTTAAATAAATCTCTGCAACTAACAGTTTGTTTTACATTGACTATATCACTCATTAAGTTGCAAACCAATAAGAGTGTGTGATTTTCCTTAGCTACCACGTATTACAGCGGTTATTATTGAGTAACCATGGTGAACGAATATACGAACCTTGGTATATTCGAATATACCTACCTTCGTATATTCACTTATAAGTGCGTTTAGTTATTTTGTTCTATGTACTCAGAACTGGCAATGTCATTTTTAATTATATTTACGGACATGATCTTTTTCATTAGATCACAGTATGGAGTATACGAGTATAAATGAATCTGTAGTTAGATTTTGAGGAGGAAACTCGTGCGTTGTATGCTTTAAGTAGACATTTAAATCACACTGACAGCTCCAAGTGCACTGAAACAAATAATTGAACGCATCTATTATTTGACAGCAAGGAATTATGAAAGTAAAAATTTGACAATTAAACAAATAATTATTTGGATCACAAATCTAGAACTGCACTGTTGCTAGTTTATTTAAAATACAAATATATAATTTGAAATATGAGAATTCAATGTAATATTACATACTACTACAACTATATTTTAAAAGACAGGTTATGTAGCATATAGTTTGACGTTTCTGTCAAAATAAAATAGACCACAGGTCTACGTTAAATTTACTATTCACTTTTTAATTTATTTTTTATTCATGATATAGTCTACCTGTATACAACTCGACAATAGAAAATTCTCGACATACTCAACGAGTTGCCTATTGGAAATACCACGAGACCAAAGGTCTCGTGGTGTTTCCAGGCAACACGTTTCGTATAATCGAGAATTTTCAATCGTCTTGTTGTATAATATATGATTATACATCGTACTGTTCTTTTTTGTGTAATAAATACCTCTTGAGCCGCAGTTGAGCCCCCCCAGAAGCATACTCCATACCTCAATCTAGATTCCACCACTGCATGGTAGTACACCAATAGTTGCTGTTTACTGAGGAAGCTTCTCAAATGTCTAATTTGATAGCAGCATCGACTAAGTGCAACAGTGACTTTTTTACAGTGTTGCTTCCAATTAAGGTTTTCTAGACCTAAAAAGTTGGTTGAAAGTGATTTTTGTAATGGATTTTCAGAAATGGAGATGTTCAACTGCGGAACATTTCTATTTTGATAATTATGGAATTGTACATAAGTAGTTTTTGTTTCATTTAAATGTAAAAAGTTATCGTTGCACCACTTTGAGAACTGCTGCAGACAATTATTACAATTTTCGAGAAGTTTCCCGCTGTTTTCATTTGATACAACAATTGATGTACCGTCCGCATATAGTGATACTGTGACATCTTTGCCCAGTACTTTTGTAATCTCATTGGTATACAGAATAAATAAAGTCGGAGCAAGTACTGCCCCTTGGGGCACGCCGACATTTGTAACCAAAGTACTAGAGTTTGTGTACTTTTGTGTTTTAGAGGAGTCGCAGAAATATTTAAGAGAGATATATTGCTGCCT
Organism: Harpalus rufipes; assembly: GCA_951394225.1. Lineage (NCBI taxonomy): Eukaryota > Metazoa > Arthropoda > Insecta > Coleoptera > Carabidae > Harpalus > Harpalus rufipes. The sequence continues at coordinate 26,181,606 of OX596282.1, read as the reverse complement.
GTCATGCAAAAAACTTTGTAGCCAGTTCAAAGGAATACCGCGAATGCCAATGTTCTCTAATTTATCCAGTAGACGCTTATGGTTTACACAATCAAAAGCCTTGCTCATGTCACAGAAGAGGCCTACAGGCCATTCATTATTTTCTAGTGAAGAAATTATTTTTTCATAAAGATGTTGTATTGCATCCATTGTTGAGAAGTTTCCCCGAAATCCGAACTGATTTACTTGCAAGATATTTGTTTTCCGTAAGAACTCGTCTAGTCTTATCAGAAAGCAATACTCATATATTTTTGAAAAGATAGATGTCAGAGCTATTGGTCTGTAATTATTTATCTCATTTTTGTCCCCCCTTTTTGTGAACCGGGACGATTTTGTTTATTTTTAAATGTTTTGGAAATTCGCCACTTTCAAATGAGAGATTTATTAAGTAAGTTAGTGGTTGACATATTACAGAAGATACTTTCCTTATTAGAAAACTCGGGATCTCCTCCGGCCCTGATGAGTATTTGTTTTTTAATTTATTTTTTAGTACTGACAGGATTTCCGGTTCACAAAAAGGAGCCAAAAAAAAGTTTATTATGTCGTTTTGTTGAAAATTTTTCTTGTCGACTGTTTGTTTATATCACCACTAGTCATAACGCGACGCTTATTTATATCAGACTATCCTCGCTGACTTTGGCGACGGGTTTATATACCCGGCGACTTTTGTTCCAGAAACGACTAGAACACTAGTGAGATAAAAACAGCGTGCATAATAGATCACGTCACCGCAACAAGTCCGAACAGGTCTGTTACGCGCGGACATTCGGGCACGACACGGCGGCGCCGGCTATGGCGCAGCGGCGGCGATGGCTACGGTGCGGCGGTGGCGGCGACGTTACAATATTCATTCACTATCTGGTGAATAGATTGATAGATACACCAGATGAAACTATACACAAATCGGGAAAGATAGGAGATAGAATAGAATACCACGACCAAGGTAACATTAACAAATTATACGTCAAATTTTTATAACAGGTTGGACAATTCAAAAATGGTAGTACATTTATAGGATGCAGTCGATAAAGAACAACTCTACAATTGACGGAACAAGAAAACGCATAAAGATGATTAAAAATGATGTAGAGTTAAATGAAATCACAATAAATTTCCAAAACGGCCACCGTCATTGTCAATACAGCAGTGAAGGCGTCGACGAAATGATGTAACTATTATTCTTTTAATATCTTTCAAATTGTCATACGTTGACACTCTGTGTTGTAGTGTTATTCTTCGAGTACTAGATCTTGGATGAGCTTTAACGTTGACCAAAAAAATCCTTTTCAATATTCTCTATGTGATCAATGCGTGTTCTACTAAGATCAGCAGACTTAAAGGACTCATGATCTGGGAGATTTATTTATTTTATTTACTTACATGTACAAAGGTGCGAAAGTATAGAAGATGACGATTCGGAAAACGTTGCAAATACATTTGCTGGGCTTTGGCGACGTTTCCCTGAGCTTCACCGTAGGACAGTACAATGTTTGAACTCTCGCAATCAATTGTTTCATTGTTTTTGCTACTGGATCATATTATGAAAAACTTAAACGAATCGTTAATTTATAGTGGGGGGGGGATGCTAAACATAATTGAGATTTCGAAAAGAAGTTATTAAAAAATATTGTTGCTCTTGACGAGTTATATCACTGGTTAAATTTAATGTACTTATTTCTGTTACACCCTGCCTATATATTGTAACGTCGCCGCTCCGTAGCCCTCGCCGCCGCCGCGCCATAGCATGTTGTGCATGTTGTTTACCTCGAGAAGTTCTCTAGGAGGTTCTAGAACTAAAATCGCCAGGTATATAACCCGTCGCCAAAGCCAGCGAACACATTCTGTATTATAGAAGCAACGAGTAAAGAAGTCTGATATAAATAAGCTTCGTGAATATTGGTGATATAAACAACAGTCGACAAGTGAACATAAATAAATGTAATTAGTGACATAAAGAGTAGTGTTAATTGTTTAAATAAATAATCTTAGTGTTTAAGTGTCTTATAATATTCTTAGTCTTTAAATTAGTGTTAATATTTGTTTATCATAGTGTTAGTTACTTTTATAATCTTTTAACTATTTTTTTAATATTTATTTATCGTTTAATAAACGTATTCTTTTAATTAATAATATTTCTCCGATTATTTACCTTCACCCATATAAATAAAACGTTACAATTGGTGTCAGGTGTGGGGTTGTTAATAAACTGTGAAGTGTAAATAAAAATAAATAAAATGCCTCCTAAACCATTAAAATTAAGTGAATCAAAAGTAGGTGATCTCAAGAGAGAACTGGAAGAACGGGATGTGGAAACAACAGGAAGGAAGTCAACACTTCAAGAAAGACTACAGCAAGCATTAATCGATGCTGGTGAAAATCCTGAAGATTACCTATTCGAGATTCCGGGTGACGTATCCGACATTGGTAAACAGATACAAAAAGTTTAAAACAGGATATAGCAGAAAGTTCTAGAATATTGGAACAAAAAATAATAGAAAGTTCTAGAAAAGCCGAAGAAAATTCCAGAACATTAGAAAATAAATTAGAAGAAAATTCTCGAACATTAAAAGGAGAATTGACCGAAACACTAGAACAAAAGTTGGAGGAAAGTTCTAGAAAATCAGAGGAAAGTTCTAGAACACTAAAAGAAGAATTGACCGAAACACTAGAACAACAATTAATAGAAAGTTCTAAAAAAGCAGGGGAAAATTCCAGAACCCTAAAAGATGAATTAATGGAACATTCTAGAACATTAGAACAAAAATTGGAGGAGAGTTCTAGAAAAGCAGAAGAAAATTCTAGAAGTTTAGAATAAATTAAGAAAATTCTACAAGTCTAGAAGAAAAATTAGAGGAGAATTCTAGAAAAACCCAGGAAGACCTGAAGAATTTAAAAGATGAGTATGACAAGAAGATTGAAGAAATACAACAAAAGTTCACTAAAATGACATCGTCGTCAATGTCGAATTCCGAAGTTGCTAAGCCGAGTCTAATAGAAGGAAGAAAGGTAGTAAAACCTGATACTACTTCAAAAATGCACATAAAAACACCGGAATTTGATGGGAAGTCTTCGTGGCCGAATTATTTAAAACAATTTGAAGCGGCCGCAAAAGCAAATAATTGGACGTCCGAGGAGAAGTCTACGGCGTTAACTGTCTCGTTGCGCGGAGAAGACATCGATATCTTACAAACGCTGAAGGAAGAAGAACAAGAAGACTATGACCAACTAGTCAAGCGGTTGGATATGCGATATGGTAATGCGCATCTGGAACAGGTATACCAGACGCAATTAAGAAATCAGTATCAGAATCCAAAAGAAAGCCTGCAAGAATTTGAAGTCGACGTAACCCGGTTGGTTCGTCTCGCACATCCTACAGCTCCTGACAGCGTTTTGGAGTGCTTGGCCACTCAATCATTTATCTACGGAGTTCGAGACAGCGAAACTCAACAAACACTGCGATTGGCCCGTCCAAAAACGTTAATTAACGCACTCTCATATGCATTGGAGCATGAAGCTGCCAAACAAGCTTCACGTAACCAATCGCGAGTGTGAAATATGGATACTGAGAGAAAGGAAAACTCTGAAGATCTAGAAGAGACAGTGCGACGAATCGCAAGTGAAGTGTTCACCGGAAGAACGAAACTCCGCTGTTGGAACTGCGGTGAACTGGGTCATCCGCAAAGACTTTGCAGAAAAATGCAAAAGAAGACGGATCGACAAAGGATGAAAAGGAGTCGGAAAACTAAATCGGGTTGATGCGAAGGGGCAACTGTCGACCCATAATCTAGTAGCTCCACAATCCATCAGTTATGTCGCATCTCTTCATCATAAAGCCAATAGCATCTATGTGGATGGCTCTATTAACGGAAGGCCACTGAAAATACTACTGGATACGGGTGCGACAAAAACTATAATTAGACCCGATTTGATAAGGAAAACTGGCAAGACGCATATTCAACCAACTAAGTGGCGATTACGCACAGCAACGGGAGAACAAGCTACCGCATTAGGAGAAGTAGATGTCACCATCACTATCGGATAAACCTTATTCAAACCTCGTGCGCTGGTAGCTGAAGTTGAAGATGAATATTAATGAATTAATGAATATTAGTTCATCATAAGCATCTTCACTCGGAATGGACGCAATGACAAAGCATGGTTTTAAACTTGACCTGAAGAAGGGAATGATAATGGTCAATGAAGAAGAACTCGTATTAAATCCATGAGATGACTAAGCGGTGCGCATACTAATGGCCGAAGACGTTACCCTTCCAGAACGAAGTGAAACTATCCTAGAAGCACATCTAGATGGTAGTTTCTGTGAGGAAAGTATCGTTATGTTGGAGCCCAGTAGTTTCTGTGAGGGAAGTATCGTTATGTTGGAGCCCAAGAATGATGATGACAAAACTGGCACTGGAGTAGTTGTCGGAAAATCACTGGACACTTTGGCTGGCTCAAAGATTTTCTCCACTTTGGATCTAAAGAACGGCTACTGGCAAGTGGATTTGGATCCAAAAGACAAGGAGAAGACAGCCTTCACCATTGGTACAGGACTCTGGCAATTTACCATAATGCCGTTTAGGCTCTGCAATGCTCCTGCAACGTTTGAACGACTCATGGAAACCGTATTGGCTGGGCTATCTTGGAAAACCTGTTTAGTGTACCTCGACGATATTATTGTGGTAGGTAAGACATTCGAGGACCACATGAAGAATTAGGAAGAGCTTTTCCAGAGATTGAGGAAGGCTAACCTGAAATTTAGCCCGAAGAAGTGTCACCTGTTTCAGGGAGAAGTTCATTACCTTGGACACGTGGTTTCCGGTAAGGGTATTGCAGTTGACCAGGAGAAGATAAAGGCTGCGAGAGACTGGCCAGCACCTAGGGACAAACACGAACTTAGAAGTTTCCTTGGTTTGTGTACCTATTATCGACGATATGTACCTGGATTTGCTAACATAGCCAAGCCACTGACAAGGCTTACTGAAGAATGAAGAAAATTTAACTGGGAAATGGACTGTAAAGTTGCATTTAAAGAACTAAAACATGCTTTGACAAGCGCACCCGTCTTGAGTTATCCTTTACCTGAAGGCGAGTTCATTCTAGATACTGATGCTAGCAACGTCGGAATTAGTGGCGTTCTTTCTCAGATACAAGGTGGGCATGAGAAGGTTATTGCCTACTTTAGTAAGACCTTGTCAAAACCAGAAAGGAATTACTGTGTGACCAGAAAAGAAATCTTGGCAGTCGTGAAATCCGTGGAACATTTCTACAAATATTTGTACGGATGAAATTTTTTGATTAGAACTGACCATGCTGCATTAAATGGCTGCTACAATTCAAGAATCCTGAAGGTCAGGTGGCTAGATGAATTGAAAGACTACAGGAATACGATTTCAAAATCGAACACAGGATAGGTACCAGCCATCGTAATGCCGATGCATTGTTCAGAAGGCCTTGCCAAGATGAGTGCAAACATTGTAGTCGACTTGAAGAGAAACAGTCCACCGTCGCCAGAATAACAGTAGTCGACGATAGTTGGCAACCCGATGGACTACGCAAGGACCAAGAAAGTGACCCGACTTTTCATTGAAATGGAAAGCAGAAGAGTGCAAACCAATATGGGAAGACGTTGCACCACAATCACAGAGTGTAAAAGCGTACTGGGCGCAATGGGACTCCATGGTGATTGAAGATGGCCTGTTGAAGCGTGTGGTAGAGAATGCTGATGGAACTGAGAAGAAAACTCAGTTGGTCATTCCTAAGAGTAGAATACCAGACGTATTGAAAGAGCTCCATGACGGATCTGCAGGCCATTTTCGAGTCACCAAAACTCTAGAAAGATTGCGCCAGCGGTTTTACTGAGTTAACTTCACTGAAGATGCTAAAGACTGGTGCAAGAAATGTGTGGTTTGCGCTGGAAGTAACGGCCCTCATAGACGACGAAAAGCTCCAATGCGTCAATACAACGTTGGCAGTCCATTTGAGCGCATTGCGATTGATGTGGCCGGACCATTCCCAGAAAGTAACGACGGAAATAAATATATCGTGGTTGTCATGAACTACTTCACCAAGTGGGTTGAAGCTTATCCATTACCCAATCAAGAAGCCACCACGGTCGCTAAAACCTTAGTTAAAGAGTGTATATGCCGATTGGGGTACCCCGTGAACTTCACTCCGACCAGCGAAGAAATTTCGAGTCTGCCGTTTTCCAAAATATCTGTTCTTTATTAGGAATTAATAAAACAAGAACAACTGCATTACACCCGATGTCCGATGGCATGGTTGAACGAATGATCAGAACGATCAACCGATATTTGTCTAAGGTAGTCTCCAACCACCAAACAGACTGGGACCGAAATCTTCATCTGTTCCTGATGGCTTATCGTTCATCCGTGCATGAAACAACAGGGCAAACTCCTGCGAACATCTTATTCGGACGTGAGTTGCGTTTACCATGCGACTTGGTGTTCGGCAGCAAATCTGGGGAAGACCTGGCCGGAGAAGACTACGTTACGGGCTTACGAAGAAAAATGGATAACATTCATGAACAAGTCCGTACGAACATTCAAACTGACAGCGACCGAATGAAGGACCGGTATGACATCAAATCCAAAAAAGGTGGATATCAACCTGGGGATTTAGTGTGGCTTTACAACCCACAAAGGCGCCGCGGGTTATCACCAAAGCGGAAAAAGAATTGGGAGAGCCCCTATGAGGTAGTCAAAAGAATAAACGATGTGGTATATAGAATTAAGAAACGACCTACCGGGAAGCCGAGAGTGGCACATTTTAATCGGCTAGCCCCTTTTGCTGGAGACAACCACGAAGACCATAATGGAGCAACAGTTCGTCGGATCATAGCTCAAGAACCGACTTTTGAAGATTTAATGAAGAACTATTCCTTTGGGCGCAAGACGCGGTACGGCGTGACAAGAGAAGAACACCGAGATCTGTTCACCGTGTCTTCAGATTATTCCCTCGGCCACTGCGTATCAGAAAACTTAAAGATGTCCCGCGGCATAGCATCAGTCTTTAAAGCGAAATATGGAGGGCTACAAGAACTGGCCAACCAACTTCCATCTGTTGCGAAAACGCTACGATTGAGAGAAAGCAATGCAGGCCATCAGCGGTACATCTACTACCTTGTTACAAAACCACGCTCGTACCGGAAGCCGTCGTATCACATCCTATGGAACTCGCTATGCGATTTGAGGGTTCATCTACAGGAGAATGACATTCTGAAGCTAGCGGTACCGGAGTTAGGTTGTGGTCTAGACGGTTTGGATTGGAGGTTTGTAAGGAACATGTTAGAGATCCTCTTCCGTTTCACCGGCGTTGAAATTCTCGTCCGCAGCTTTAACCCCAACGGACAGAAAGAAGAAGTCAAGCGGACCATCGACTGTCACTGCTTTAAGAATTCGAAATGCACCAAGGGTAGTTCCTGCAGATTTCGTCATCACGAACTGTTTCGGGACGAAACAGTCTTAAGGAGGGAGCAGTGTAACGTTGCCGCTCCGTAGCCCTCGCCGCTCCGTAGCCCTCGCCGCCGCCGCGCCATAGCAGGCGCCACAGTGTCCACGCGTACCTGACGAGTTCTAACTTGTTGCGATCTATTGTGCATATTGTTTACTTCGAGAAGTTCTCTAGGAGGTTCTAGAACTAAAGTCGCCAGGTATATAACCCGTCGCCAAAGCCAGCGAACACATTCTCTATTATAGAAGCAACGAGTAAAGAAGTCTGATATAAATAAGCGTCGTGAATAGTTGGTGATATAAACAACAGTCGACAAGTGAACATAAATAAATGTAATTAGTGACATAGAGAGTAGTGTTAATTGTTTTTAAATAAATAATCTTAGTGTTTAAGTGTCTTTAAATTAGTGTTAATATTTGTTTATCATAGTGTTAGTTACTTTTATAATCTTTTAATTAATAATATTTCTCCGATTATTTACCTTCACCCATATAAATAAAACGTTACAATATATATATATATATATATATATATATATATATATATATATATATATATATATATATATATATAATTAACCAAATACATTTTGAAAAAAAATCACCGATCACAGAGACGTGGAATTTTAATTATTTATCTATGTTCTAATTTCTGAGAACATATATATATTGCCTAAAAATATGTTTATCGTTTCTAGAAATAAAATAATGAAAAACAAGTATTTAATTTTATATTTGCCGCGCGAGACCCGAGACCCCACAGCTTCATGAACATATTAGAGTACCGTCCTCACCGAGTTATATAATCCGTTTACCGATAACAGAAGTTATAGCAGAATGTTTAAGTATGTAAGTGAAATTCTTGGAAATGCCTACCTATTGTTTTGTCCTCGATTCCTTCAGTTTTATGGCTTCTGTGGTCATTATGTAGCGTTAACTTCAAAACATAACTCATAGTCAAACAATTGAAATAAATTGTAGTGAATGAAAATTGAAAATATAATACGAAGCTGAAAGTGTAATCTACAATTATTTGCTACTGTATGCGGTTATAATTTCTAAACAATTTTTAGAATCCTAGCGTTTGGTGAAATAATATTTACACAACATTATTTTCAATTGAATTACTTACTTATCAAAAAATATTGTTGAATATTTTTCAAATAAAAAAAAAATCTACATGTATTTTCCTGTTTTAAATGATATAATGGATGTTTAGTTACGATTTTGTTTTATTATCATATTAAAGGAATTTAAAGATAAATTTAAATTCACTGTAGCTATGGTGGAAATTATTAAGCAGAGGATTCACGTCATCAACCTGAAAAGAACCTTATAAAAAGAAATATAACTTGTAGTAATTATTAGTTGTTATTTATTTTTTAAATAAGAAGAAACTAGTATTAAAGAAACGTATATTATATTAATTAATTTACAATTATTTCTGAGTCAATCCTTATTCCTTTTGCGGAATATATAATTATTTGACACAACAGTAGTGCCAACATATGGTACGAAAATAAATTACAATTATTTCAAATAATTTTATATTCCGTAAAAGGAATAAGGATTGACTTGGAAATAATTGTAAATATTATTAAATATACCGTGTGTCCCAAGCAAACCTTGACATAGGCGTTTAACATGGGAAAACAGTTTTTTGTAAATAAAAAGTGTCCGGCAGAAAATTAAGCCATTCTATTTAATATGATAATAGTACATTACCTCCTGTACGTTATTTAATACTAATTACTGTATTATCAGTGCATAAATTAAAGAAAATTATAAATAAATGTAAATAAATATTGGTTTCAATATTTTATTATTTAATATTAAAACAATTTTAAATGTCATTGTAGCTGTGGTTAGCATGTCTGCCTGAGGAATAAAATAATTTTAGTAGGTTGAGGTTCAAATCTCCATCAAGCTAAACTTTTCATTATTTTTACCTGCCGTCACCTCTAGGTAAGTAAGGTATTGTCTTTGGTCAAAAAATCGATTTTCATTGAATAAGCACGTTTTAGGGTCTTTACAATACGATTTTTACGATGATGTCTGTTTGTGTGTATGGACGTGTGTGTGTGTGTGTGTGTGTGTGTGTGTGTGTGTGTGTGTGTGTGTGTGTGTGTGAGTGTGTGTGTGTGTGTTGTCGTGTGTGTGTGACCGCGGTTTCGGCCGCGATATCTCCAATACTAGAATTCCAAAAATTACAATTCTTGCGTATTCCTCTTTCTTACAACCATATACAGACCTGATTAGATTTTGGTTATAACTGGTCAACCGGAAGTACCCTCATTTGAAGATTTTAACAGTTTTTCTTTAAAAAACTCAATTAAATATTATTTAACTTAAAGAATATATTATTCTCTATACGATTTGATTGCATTTTATATTTCATATTCGACAGATATAGAGTTAAAGAATTATAAAGATAATAATTTTCATAAATCAGCCAGCTATGCTAACTTAACCATGGAAACTGCAAATATATTCAGAAAATTCAAATTGACAGATGTCAGTATCAATAGAGAGTAAATGAATGAAAGAATAAGAGAAATAACTCTAATGTTTCTAGAAAGATATAAGAGAGACGATTACATTGGTTTGAACATGTCATGAGGAAGAATAGCTTAGTAATAGAAGGTAGAAGAAACATAGGAAGACCAAATATAAGATGGAAGGACTGTATTGCGGAAGACGTGAGAGAAAAGGAACTGAATGAGGACGACACGCAAAACAAAAATAAGTGGAAGAAGAAGAAAATAAAAAATAGCGACCCCTAACGAATGGGAAAATCTAAAGAAAAACAGATGTCAGTGTCAAGTGCAATTTGTATAGTTTGTTTATGAAATAATTTTACTGGAAATATAAGATCTTTTGCAAGAAAATTTAAGTATAGGGCGCGTGCAGTGACGTGACTTTGCTGACTTTGCCAAGCAGATATGGGGACCCGTGTCAAAATCTCATGATTTTCTTATTTCATGTGGTTTATTTGTTGTCAGGAGTATGGAATTCAGTTGCCGAGGAAAGGAATCATAAAATACCAAAAAATTTGAATGAAAAATTATGACATTTGTCAGTTATGGACATAATTAATAGCTGTAATTCTGATACGGGCCGCCATATCTGCTTGCCAGGGTCAGCAAGTCACGTGACTGCCTGTGCCCTATTCATAAATCCTATATTTCCAGTAAAATTATTTTATGAATAGCTTAGTAATAGAAGATGAAAGAAACAGAGGAAGACCAAAGATAAGATGGAAGGACTGTATTGCGGAAGACTTGAGAGAAAAGCAACCGAATGAGGACGACCCGCAAAACAGAAATGAATGGAAGAAGAAAAGCAAAAGTAGCGACCCCTAACGAATGGGAAAAGCTAAAGAAGAAGAAGTCAGTGTCAAGTGTCATTTGCATAGATTTTTTATGAAATAATTTTACTTGAAATATAGAATCTTTTACAAGAAAATTTATGTATTGAATTTGTACATAATACACAGGAATGACGGAAGGTATTGTGCTGGCCACATCAGATTTTTTATTTATGTATTGATTACAAATTATATTAAAGATATTATGAAATAATATGGATGAATTAGTTAAATAATTACAAATAAGTTTATATCACGATGTAATAGTAATTTCAATGGAAGCAGTAGCCGTCAAAAGCAAAATTTTAAACTATACCACATTCTTTTCCTTTATAAATACAGTAAAAATACAAAACATACACATATTCATTGTGTTATTATCATGTATTATTAAGATCAAAAGATAGAATTATGCATTTTTATTAAATCCATATTTTGGTTGTTGTAATCAACTTTTGTCATTTTTAAAACCAATTATTTTTATTTATAAAATATTGTTATCCATTTCAATATCTATCTTCTATTTCCAATTGCAATAATTTAGAAATAAGCTTTTTCTATAAAAAAAAATATTTAAAGTAATTTTCTGTTCGTGTCACAATGTGTTCATTGTTCGGTTTTTTGTTTTGTTTATATCAAATATTCGTGTCAAAATGAATTTCTTAAACGCTATCGATCGAGTGAATATTATAAAAATGTATTACAATTCGTAATTAATTCATAAATAAAAAATGAATAATGAAAATTTTAGCTTGATGGAGACTCGCAACCTGCAAAAATTCTTTCATTCCACAGGCAGACACGCTAACCATTCAGCCATAATAACAATTGCAAATGTTTTTTATTACATAATAAAATATTGGAACAAATATTTGACAGTTATTTATAATTTTCTTTAATTTATGCACTGATAATGCAGTAATTAGTATTAAATAACGTACAGGAGGTAATGTACTATTATCATGTTCATTGCATTTTCTGCCGGACACTTTTTATTTGCAAAAAACTGTTTTCCCATGTTAAACGCCTATGTCAAGGGTTTCTTGGGACACACGGTATACCTTACTTAATACGAGTACTTTTTTTCTTCTCCTTTTAAAAATAAATAACACCCAATAATTTCCACAAGTTATATTGGGTAAAATAGAAATCGAATATATATATATATATATATATATATATATATATATATATATATATATATATATATATATATATGCATAATGCAGTTTTCAAATATGTTTATTTTTTAAATATTATGTTAGACAAATGTGCTCCTTCTTGTCTTTCGCATTCTTGGAGCCTGCTGCGAAAAGATTGCATGACACGGCGCAATACATCTGGGTCGATTGCCCTAATTTCGTTGATTATGTTGTTTCTCATCTCCAGTAATGTGTGGGGCCTGTCAACAAACACTTTGGACTTCAGATATGCCCATAAGAAAAAATCGCAGCAAGTCAAATCCGGAGATCTTTCCGGCCAATTAACATCACCATTTCGAGATACGCGTCGTCCAGGAAACATTCGTCTTAAAAGTGTCATACACATTCGAGCTGTATGACTTGTTGCTCCATCTTGTTGGAACCATAACTCATTATTGTCTATGTCTCTTCCTAAGCGATGCAATTCAGCAGGTAATTTTTTTTCGATCATAGTCAAGTAGCGTTGCGAATTGACAGTAACTGTCCGATCCTCTTCTTCGAAAAAGTAAGAACCAAGTATCCCGAAGACAGATACACCGCACCACACTGTGACTTTATCGGAATGCAGAGGTTGCTCATGCATTTCGTGAGGCTGTTCTGCCGACCAGTACCGCATATTCTGTTTATTGACAGAACCTGTCAAATGAAAATGTGCCACATCGGACATGATTAGATTATTCAAAACATCTGGATTAACACCAAAAAGAGCAAGGAAGTCTCTGCAAAACTGTGTGCGTGCTGCAAAATCTTGCGGTTGAAGCTGTTGAATAATCTGAATTTTATAGAGATGAAATCCCAAGTCACTATGTAAAATTCGTCGGATACTTCTGTCTGAAAGATTTAATGCTGCTGCTTGACGCAATGCTGAACGCCGTGGACTTCGCATTACCGCTTGTCTTACCCTTTCAATGTTTACTGGCGTACGCACACTTCTCTGGGTTCCGCGGTAAACGTTGTTCAAATTTCCACTTTCATTATACCGTCGATGCCCTTGTAAAATTGTGTTTCGTGTAGGGATTCTACCACGCCTAGCAATATCATATTCTCGACGAAATTGCCGCTGAACCTCGATTATGCTTCCCGTTCGAATGAACACCGTAATACAAAAAAATCGTTGCTGCACAAGCCAAGAATTCATGGCTACTGAAACTGCATAACATATTAAATTTAGTGCGCAATATACTGCCCCCCACTCAGTATCTGTCTTCCCACCACAGCGCTCACAAATGCGTCAGTACCTATCGCCGGACCCTGTACATGTAAACAGCAACATTAACTACGACATAGAAACTCTATGGAATATATGTAGAACCTTTTACGTAGTGCAACAGAAGTTTGTGGAACCACAAAATCAAATAATTGCCGGAAACAAACAGCTTGGTGGTCGGAAAACGGAAAAAAAGCTGTAAATGGAAAGAAAGACGCTTCGCAAAAATACATACACGAACAAACGGTAGAATCATACGAAGAGTACAAGAAATGTAGAAAGAATACGAAAGAGAAAGCTAAAACAATCAGGTTCCAGGCCTGCCCAAATATTGTACATGAATCTCCAAGCAAATGCCTTCCAAAACTAACGTCGATTATTTCAAAACACGATAACTAATCAAGATGTGTATGTTAACTGTAAACTTTCAATTATTGCGTTGGGTTGCAGAAATAAGAAGTTAGAATGTCCATGTTTGCTATTTTTTTGACCTGAACCAGTTCGAAACTATACTTAATTTTGTTAAAACTTAATTCAACTAACGGCAACAAAGCATATTTCTATTGAATTATTTTATTATACGCATTTGGGCAGGGTAGTGTGAAGTCAGCCTGCCCCAATTTTTTTTAAAGTTAACAAGCCTTGCGAAACTTACGTAATCGGGTCCAAAACTTATCTCACCTAACGAAAAACTAATCGTCTACATACACTACAAGTGGACATTCGATATAGGCTGAGCCAACTTCACAGACGTCAGTAAGGTTCTTTTGCAATAGTTTCTATTGATGAAGAGGACAGTTTAGAAAATATTATTATTCCTCCTATTGCTCTTCCAGTACTGGCTTCTTTCTTGGCTGTTTGTTCATATGTATTATAATTTGTTAACTGTTTTGGTTTTTCTTGTAGTTCATATTGAAGCCATGTTTCTACCAGGCAGATAGTTTCATGTTGTTGCAGGAAATGTTCTTCGTCTGTATTGAGGCGATTGATGTTTTTAATTCCTTGAATATTCCAAAATTGTATGTTGTTCAGAGTTGTAGTCATAGGAATTAATTTGTTTCTGACTTTTTTGAAGCAGGCTGTGTCTGTTGTCTTGTGACTATTTGTTTATCAAGTGGTCCTGATATTATTTGGTGATATTTTAGTTTATTTTTCACGTCGCTCGTTTTGGGTGTACTTTTATCGTGTACTGGAGTATTAATTGTTTGTTGAGTGCTAGGTATTTGTTTTGAGTGATTTGTTTTTTGTTTGAGCAATTGGTCTACGTTATCTGTAACAGTATTTTTGTTTGTATCGTTTTATCACTCTCAGAGGTATTGCCATCTATTTGTTTACAAGTGTTTGTTTGATAGTTTTCATGATTTTTTGTGTTATTTTCTGTAATAGAATTTGGCATTGCACTTCGTTTTGGTTCTAGTTCACTCTCACTAAGTATTATATTTTCTTTAAAGTCTGAGGCTACGTTTTTAGTGTTATTTATAAATAGAAGGTTTTGTTTTAATGTAGCATTGTAATCTTTTCTTTTTGACTGGAGAAAGTGAGGTTTTAATATTTTCCGATCTTGTAACACTTTTTTGGTATAAGTCTTCTTCGGCATATATTTTTAGTTTTTTCAAATGTTTAGATTCTCGCAAGATTTTATATTTTAGGTTTTTAGAATTAAGTTCCAATAGTACAGGTCTTATTTTATTGCTGTTAGGTTTTCTCATTCTTTTTATTTGTTCAATATTGTTGTGTTTTACATGTTTTAGATTTAGGGATTCATTTAATCGTTTTATTACTTCTTCTACTAATATTTCCTTTTGTTCTTCCTTTAATCCAAAAATTATTAGGTTTTTTTTTTCTAATTGATCAATTTGTTTTTTGTTCCAGTGACTCGAATTTGGTTTTATGATCTTTAACTAATTTTGTGAAGGTGTTATTCAATTGACTCAAAGTATTTTGCATCATTTCCATGTTTAAATCAATAGGTTCTAACAGTTTTTTGTTTATATTATTGTTGCCGTTTTTTAATTTTTACTAGCGTTGTTTAGATATTTATTTTATATATTTTTGTTGCTGGGATAAAAAACGTTAGTTATTTACATAATTAATTCAGCAACAAGTATTTTTTTATTTAAATATAAAGGTCTGGCAGTATAATTTCTGTTCCTAAGTAAACTTATGTTCATTTTTTCCCTCAATAACAAATAAAATTTCAGGGCAAAGATCCCCATAACGTTGTTTTCTGGTTGCATAAATCCGAAGGGAAAAACAATAATGAAGAATGAACATAAATTTAACGTTGTGCAGATAATCTTATTCTACGAAGAAAAAATAGGAAAAATCATTATACAAGGCGTTTCGGGAGGAAACCGACTATCGTTTTCAGATATAGATAAAAAAATATATAATTTTATAATATATTTATTTGTTATAAAGTCATTTAACCTATAGAAATTATATCAAATTACATACACATACATATAAACAATTGTACAGAGACAATTTTAGTGCCCTCTGTTGGCATCCTCGTCACATACAGAGTAGTTTATAGTGACCTCTGCTGCCACTCGGACTCATCTGGGTGTGTCGGCTTTTATTAAAATCTGACTCGTGTGGGATTTGAACGCTGTCCCACACGCACAAACCTTGTGATGCCAGGCGAGCACTTTTTAACCGCACGACCACAGACGACCATTATAATTTTATACACATTTTTGCATAATAAATATTAACAGGCAGGTTTCTATTGCTCGAAAAGTAGTTGCATGGTTAAAAAATAAATCATACATTTTGAGTATTTATTATATTTTTTTTCTGTTTTGCTGGTTTATCTTTTAGATGAATCAACTCGCATTACCGAAGCACTATTTTTTTTTATTAAAATCACGAAAATAATAGTGTAATGAAATTTTGAAAATTAGTTTATACTTACTCTCGTTAATCTTGGCAAACGTGTTATCAGCAACAAAGTTTACATTTGTTTCTCCGCTATTAAAAATATAAAATTTGTTATTTATGGTCCATAGAAACAAACTATGTGTATTACCTATAATTTACAATTCCTTTTTTGCCTTCCGTTTTAATGTAATCTTCGGACATATTTGAACAAGCTCATAATAACATGCCATCAATTGTTTCAAAATGCTTGACAAAAAATCTATCTACTGCTATTGGTAAGTAGTGATTTTTAAATGTCCAATTTTTCAAGTCAAAATAGCTTTCGACTATACATGAGTAGGTTTACTATGTTTAAATAATCTTGTCATTACATTAGACCACAGTACCAGCCCTACTTTGTAAAGCAAGTTATTTTCATGATTTATTCAGTGTTCGCAATTATTATTGGTTAATTTCTATAGCAACGTCGCTAAGAAATAACAACTTTCTTACAAAATAGGGCTGTTTAAATGTTTTTAAAAATCGACATAGTTCATTTCCAATAAAAATAATTTTCATCCTCAGATCCTTCTGAACAATATAATAACGCATTTTCTTTAATTTGTTTTATCCATTTGTTAATTGAAATGGAATTTATTGCACTCAGATCCTTCTGAACAATATAATAACGCATTTTCTTTAATTTGTTTTATCCATTTGTTAATTGAAATGGAATTTATTGCATTACCTAATATCTTCAACAACACAAGAATATTCGTTAGCCACTTCGTTTATAACATTATTTATTTCTACGATGTCTACTCCAGTACCTTATGCTGTTAGCGTCATGGGCTTTAGGCAACATATGTGTAACAGGAATTTGTTCACTACTCGTATTTAAATGTATAACGCCAGAATATAAAATATATGGCCCGATATATTGTTATGTAGACGTGGCAATTTGTGCACCAAAGAGTCTGTAGCATCTATGGCTAAAATACTTTCATTAGTTTTTGCACAATAATACGAGTACATATAATTTCGTAGGTATCCAATAAATAAGTTGAAGTTTGTCATATGGTATATGTTTTATGGTATCGACAATTGGTTCTGAACATTTATAATATAACAATTTATCTATTGGATTTTTGTTTATAATTTACGAGACTCTTTCAATTGTAATATCTTTTGTTTACATTTTACTAAAGTGTGTAAGCTATATAATGTATTTGATTATCCACAAAAACAAATATTTTTTAGTGCCTTCTTTTCTGTGCCAATTTATTGTCAATTCTCCAGAACTCGAGAGTATCTCAATTTCTTTTCTTTTTCGGCCTGCTAACTTCCTTTTATTTTTAAGTTTATGCCTACTTTTTTTGTATAACAAACGAATGATTTTTTCTTTATTGCTGAATACACATAACGCATTCATAATGGTATTGCAATCCTTGAATATTCCATTTATAATATTCACCAGTTGGACATACTCGACAATTTTTAAATACCCATACACAAGATGAAAATGTATTACTAATTTCATCATTAATTACATCCGTCCAATCTGACTTCAAAGTATACCTCTTCCTGTTTACTTGTTTTATTAATTGGTTTTACGTTATTTCACTGTTCCTCACTTAAATTAATAACAAAAACATTATCATTTGAACTATTATCTGTATCGGAAGAGGAATAACAATCCTCATCGGAACTTGAATCATCGTTTTCAATAAATTGTATCTTATTAGGAGAAATATTAATATTTGATCTGCTCCAACAATTTATTGTATTACATTTAACAAATGTATATACTGCTTTCGAAGATATTTTACGATCAAACTTATTAATTACTTATTGCATTCCAGATATTTACAGACGGATTATGGAAATAATTTTACGTCTTCAGATTGCTCCTCCAAAACATTAAGAAGTAAATCATAAGACACACTAGGTTTCCTTGGCATGTTTATATTATAACGAACAATAAACACAAATAATAAATTAATTGCAAAACCTATTACGACGGACCAAAACACGACTTTAAAGGTTATGCGTATATACTACTTTCCCCCTATCATAACAGAGAGGAGTCTGAAGTTTGCGCGTTAAGGATTAGGAAAATATGTAGTACTCAATCTACAAATATTAACTCGAAAATAATAAAGTATGAACCTACATTCAATCAAGCCTGCTGATGCTGAATAACACATTATTATTAATTTTACGTTTTCAAATTGTAACAAATATAACGCAAGTAAAAAACACTGGCTTCAAAAGAGAAATTCTTGCCTTATTCAATTTTATTTTTCATAATATTTAAATTTATCTTATTCATTTGCCTCGCTTTATGCTTTTTTTCATCTCTCATTTTCATAAAAATCTATTGAAGATATCAAAATAAAGAAGCGAAAAGAATTCAGTGGAAGATATTACTAGCCACATTGCTAGATTACAAAGAAACTTCTGCGAACTAAATGATGAACTCCAGAGATTAATAAAGACATAATTACCTGATCTTTTGTTAATGAGTAGAATAATGTCAACATTGCCAGCTGAATACTTTGAATTTAAGAGCGTATGGGAATCTGTTCAAATAGAAGATCGTACAATCAACAAGTTAACAGAACGTCTCCGACTAATAGAAATGCGTTTACCATCAAAAAGTGATGATATAACAGCGTTAGTAGTAAATTCAAAGAAGACTGAACATGGAAAACCTGAAAAATTTAAGAAATTTATCAAAAAAATTTACAAATGTCATCAACCAGGGCACATTGCAAGGTATTGTCCGAAGTTCAAGGCGTCTGATAGCGAAATCGACGATTAACTCAAAGAAAAAGAAGAATCAAGATAGAGATGCATTTGTCTGTTCTTTTGATAAAATGTCTGAAGATACATGGTTGGCAGATTTAGGGGCGTCGGCGCATATGACAAATATGAAGCATTATTTTGAATCATATGAAGAATTTCCTGCACCAGTACAAGTACAAGTAGGCAACAAAGAAATCATCCTGGGGTATGGACGTGGTACAATAAATGTATAAATGCTTATTGGCGGCAAGTGGCAAAGAAATCATTTAACAAATGTGTGGTATGTTCCTGATGATGGACAAAAAAAATTTCGATCAGCGAAACTTTGAAAAAAGGTTTTTACTTTAAGGCTGATAAACATAGGTGTTTATTCATGAAAAACAATGTCATTAAATTGATAGGGAAAATAACACCAAAATGACTATATGCTTTAAAAATGCTGGTAAAAATACCACAGTGCTACTAAGATGAACTTAACGTCAGTTCAGGACACTGTGCAATTATGGCATGAGCGGTTATGTCATCAGAACAAACGTCATGTCAAAAATAATTTGAAGAGAAAAGGAATTTGACGTTGACGTAACAGAAGAATTTTGCGAAGGATGTCTATTTGGAAAACAGCATCGAAAAAGTTTCAAGACGAGAAGAAATCAACCAACGAATGCTGGAGATTTGATTCATGCGGATGTTTGTGGGCCGATGCAATTAGAATCTATCGGTGGCTTAAAATATTTTGTATGTTTCAAGGACGATTTTTGAAGATATCGGCGTGTATTTTTCAGCTGGACTCAGAGTCAAAGAATTTTTAAGTGTTTTAAGTAATTTGACAATACAGACGTCAGAAATTTTCTGCAGTCTGAAGGTATTAACTTTCGTATGACAATGCCTTACTCATCTGAACAAAGCGGCGCCGCAGAACGAGAAAATCGTACTCTGGTTGATAATGCGAGATCAATGATACATGCCAAAAATTTATCACTGAAACTTTGAGCAGAAGAAATCAACACAGCGACGTATATTCTAAACCGAACAGGTCCTTCGACAAAAAAAGATAGTACTCCATTTGAAATATGATTTAGAAGAGAAAGCGTAGAATTAAATCATCTCCGAATCTTTGGTACAGAGTGTTTTGTACATGTACCAAAACAACAATGAGACAAGAAAAGCGCCAAAGGACGTTTCGTCGGTTATAATGGAGAAAAGGATGATTTTCGAATTTGGCTGGAAGAAGAAAATAAAATTATATTAAGTCGTGATGTAGTATTTAAACCAGAAAACACGTTGAAAAATATAATATCAGTGGTAGTAAATAAAAACGACGAAAAATCCATTCCTACTTCCGAGAAAGTGGAGAGAAATAATGAGAATGAAGAGTTGTTTTATAATTTACGTGATCGACAGCAAACTAGAAATCATATTTAAATGACTACGTGTTAGTTGCTGAATGTGGAATACCTGAAACGTTTAGTTCAGCAATAAAGAAGAAAGAAGCAGAACAAAAGCGAGCTGCAATGAAAGAAATAATGGTTTCATTAAAAAGAGAACAAAACTTTGAGGCGAACTTAATGTGATATGCTAGGACTTGTTGAAAGAAGAACAATTAATTTTGAGAGGAAGTATTGAAGATATCAAAATAAATGTTCGTTGACATTAGGAAGAATTGACATCTGTGAAGTTATGTCAATTAATTGTCAATAAATGTTTTGTTTTGCAAAATGTAAATTAAGACAGCTGATAAAAAAAGAGTTGACGTTTTTTCAATGTAAACAGAATTATAAAATCGCTTTTCCAATAAAATACTAATTTGTGTTGTACTATTTATTTGTGGTGTTTTTACTATCCAGTCTTTGTAACTTCAAGAAAATGAAATCTGTCCCATGAAGCTGATGCACTTCATTTCGCGCGTTCATTATTCAATCAAAAAACAAAATGTGATCTGATTTAATGTATTTATTTTAAAAACAAGCTTTAAAATAAAACCTTTACTTAATGGAACTACATTAAAATAAAATATATTTTACTTCTGGAGTGAACGCGCGAAATATGAATAGCATGAAGCGCAGCTACTTCATGGGGGGGTAGATTGGAACGTTATAAAAATGTGTCCATCAAGAAAACCACAGAGCCAGGTAGTTGAGTGGAATACAAATGAACGTTATGAAATTACATAAAGCAATAACAGAACAGGGTGGTGTGTGAACAGTATGAAATTAAATGCATTCCCTAAATCACTTTATTCAGTTTACCTACTGTTGGAATAATTTGTACTTTTATGATAAAGCGATCAACATAAGATTTCTATGGTGATGTTATCAAAAATATATTTTTGTGTTGTTATAAAAGCTGTCAATAAAATATAGTCACAGATTTGCAATTCTGGCGTTTTATTGTGTTAAACAGTGTATTATTCAAAAGGTTATGGGCCCAGGGTGCTTTCACACGTGGGTACCCTGCGCTCTTAAATGGATGTGCCAAGTGCCTTTCTAAATGGTAGTTTGAATTCAGATGTCTATATAAAATTTCCGAAAGGAGTAAATAAAGAAGAAAATAAAGTTCTGAAACTCAAAAAGGGCTTGTACGGTTAAAAGACGACCCGCGTGTATGGAATGAAACATTTGACGTATTTATAAATAAAAAGGGTATGTACCGATGTAAACATGATACATGCTTGTATACTGGAAATAACGTCTTTCTACTGGTTTGGGTTGATGATATTCTCGTAATGGGAGGAAATGAAGAAATGAACAATTTAATAAAAAATCTGAAAACTGAATTCAATGTTAAATTTATTGGAGAACTTAACTCCTTTATTGGAACAGAAATAATACGAGATGAGAATTCCATTAAAATTAGTCAAGAACAACTGATAAATAAAATTATTAAAAAATTTGGAATGGAAGAGTGTAAAACTTGTTCAACTCCGATGGAAGTAAATTGCAATATATGTTCGACAGATCAAGTTGCCAATGTTCCTTATAGAGAAATCATAGGAAGCTTGACTTATTTGTCAATTATTTCAAGACCCGACATTGCCTTTGCTACTGCGTATTTGGGACGATTTTTGGAAAAACGTACCAATGCAGCGTGGAAAGCGGCGAAACGAATAGTAAGATATATCAAATTAACCAAAAAATTATTTCTTATATTCAGAAAGAATACAGAAGAAGAAAAGCTGTGTGCAGATGCAGATTGGGGATCTGACAGAAATGATAGAAAAAGTGTCAGTGGACTAGCAATTTTCCAACAAGGCAATTTAATATCATGGAATTCAAAAAAGCAACAAGCGTAGCCCTGTCAACTGCGGAGAGCGAATATTATTCTGCTGTTGTATGTACTGCGGAATTATTATTTCTGCAGAATTTGGTAGAACAATTCACAAGAAGTAAAGTGAAATCGTATTTACTCATGGATAATCAAAGTGCTATATTCATGATTAATAACCATGAGAATACAAGAAGATCCAAACATATAGATATAAAAGTACATTTTGTTCGTGACATTGTGTCAAAAGGTTTGATAGAAACAAGTTTTGTTCCGTCGGATGACAATGTTGCTGACATTTTCACTAAACCCTTATGTTAAGATAAATTTAAAAAATTTAGAGATATTTTAGGTATTGTTTAGTATTCAATAATATACAATTTCAAGTTAAATTTTGTTTTGTACACTTGAAATTGTGAGGGGATGTTGGAATAATTTGTACTTTTATGATCAAGCGATCAATATAAGATTTCTATAGTGATGTTATCAAAAACATATTTTTAATTTTTAAAAACTGTCAATAAAATATAGTCACAGATTTGGTATTCTGGCGTTTTATTGTGTTAAACAGTGTATTATTCAAAAGGTTATGGGCCCAGGGTGCTAGAGAGTAGAAATTAATAGTTAAAATATTCCCAGGAGTGAATTATTTAAAAATAAATATGTCAACTAATTCAGTACCCTCAGCTTACGTCCACAAATTTCTCAAATTGGAAGTTTAGAGTTACCAATATTTTAGATGAACAGCGAGTAAAAGATGTAATTTTGAAAAATACAGATACTACCAAACTTAATGACAAGGAAAAATCAGAATTTTTAGTAAAAGACGGAACAGCAAGATTTACAATTGCTATGTGCATTACAGACAAGCATATAGAGTACAATAGGCACTCAAAAACGGCATATGAAATGATCAAATGTTTGGAAAAGATTTTTGAGAGAATAAGTATTTTGTCAAAACTGTTACAATTGAAATGCAATGAAAGACAAGATTTGCAGGATCATTTTGTAGCATTTGATGAACTAATAAGAGAATTAGAATCAACGGGAGCGACCATGGAAGAAGAGGACAAAGTATGCCATTTGCTATTGACATTACCCGAAAAATATGACACCGTTATCACCGTATTAGAGACAACAACAGAAAAGCTTACAATAGATTTTGTTAAAAGTAAATTGCTTGACGCAGAATTAAAAATCAAAAATAATGGTAAAATGTGCAAAAAACGAAGATGAATGTTCATTCAATGCAAATCAAAAGCAGAAATGTTATACATGTGGTAGCACAGAACATTTCAAAATTAACTTCCCAAAGAATAAACACAAAAAATATATAAATAACAAAGCAGGAAATACAGAAGGAAATAGAAATGATAACCAACGAAAATTTAATAATTATAGAAATAATTTCCAAAAAGGGGCAAATATTACTCAAGAATATAAAGACGTGACATTTATAGCTTTGTCATCAGAAACAGAACAGAATACGGGCGACCTGTATTTCGTTATAGATTCAGGTGCTGCAACTCGTTTATTTTGCGAAAATATACAAAAATACTTAAGGAAAATGATATGGAAATAAATCCAATAAATATTAAAATCGCGAATGGAGACTTAATTACTGCAAAATACAAAGGAAAACTTAGAGTTCGCTGCTGTCAAACAGGTATTGTAATTAATATTGAAGGACTTATAGTAGAAAACCTAACCTATAATTTTCTTTCTGTTAAAAAAATAAACAATGCAGGATTTCCTATTATTTTTAAAGATAAATGTGCAAAAATAATGGTTGGTAATATTTTTATTAATTGTAAAATAAATAATAATTTGTATATTGCTCATTTTAAGATAGAAAATTCTACAGAAAGCGTCATGGTATCGAATTTAAATGATAAACTCTGGCACCTTCGGTCACATCAACAGAAGAGGTTTGCAACTGATGAAACTCCCTTATAGCAAAGAAATTTGTGATTCATGCCAAATGGGTAAGGCCACGAGACTTCCATTTAAAAACGTACTATTTCCACGATCTAAACGAATAGGTGAACTTATTTACTGTGATGTATGGGGACCCACGAATATTACGAGTGTAAATGGCGAGCGCTATTTTTTATCAATTACTGACGATTACTCTCATTTCACTGTAATTTATTTGCTATGTGAAAAAAGTGAAACTGAAAGTAAATTAGTAGAATATATTGAGCAACAAAAGGTTAAAGGAAATAGAATTTATAGAATAAGAAGAGAAAAAGGAGGTGAGTTCATTGCAAATAGTTTTAAGAATTATTGTCTAAATAATGGTATTAAACAAAAATTTACCGCTGGTTACACACCACAGCAATGCGGTGTTGCAGAAAGGTTAAATAGAACCTTATTAAATAAAGTTAGAACAATACTAATTGATTCTAATCTTCCTAAATATTTATGGGAAGAAGCAGTGCGATGCGCAACTTACCAGCTTACCAGATCACCTACTTCTGCTTTCTCTAGAAAAAATCCAGCAGATATATTTTTAGGAAAGCAAGATTTAAATAAATTGCGAATTTTTCGAAGTAAATGTTGGTACTACAAACTGCCAAAAGGTAATAAATTAGAACCAAGAGGAAATATAGCAAGAATGGTTGGATATGCTGGAGCAGGTTACAGACTTTGGGATCCAAATACAAATAGTATTGAAATTTCACGTGATGTAAAATTTTATGAATCTGACTTGAAATATTATAAAGAAAAGACACCCACAAATTGAAGAAACATCAAAATATATATACATATATATGAAGAGAAAAGCCGCCTCGGTGGTCGAGCGTGTTGAAGCAGCGTCCACTAGCGCTCAAAGCGATCGTCACCGCTCGAACCGTGGGGTCGTGGGTTCGATTCCCACCTGGGGCTTGGATGTTTGTAAGTGTCTTTCAAATACAATAAATATGTAATGTAAAAATAGTAACAATGAAACAAATAAAATTATATGAGCTATAACTCACAGAGTTGAAAAGCCGACAATATATATATATATATATATATATATATATATATATATATATATATATATATATATGTATGTATGTGTGTGTGCATGTGTGTGTGACGAAACTTTTGGATCACATAACTTCAATACCACGATCCCTAAACTTATATTTTTTTCATATTTCTCAAGTTTACATCCAGAAGAACAAGTGATTAGATTTGGTTATTAATGGTCAACCGGAAGTACCCTCATTTTTTTTATTTGAGATTTTAACAGTTTTTCTTGAAAAAACGCAGTAAAATATCATTTATTGACATTTAAACATGTAGAATATTTTATTCTTTATACGACTTAATCGCATTTTATACTTCATATTCAATAGGTGCGAGCAAATCAAGCAAATGTTAGGCTAGCAAAGTCGTTCAACATATTTTATTTCCGAGTGCTTGTTTTCCTGGGGTTTATTGAACGCACCTAATGAAAAGTAAATGAATGTGGCAGAGATGAGGATGTTGAGATAGATGTTGGAGAAGATACGGAAAGATACAGTAAGGAATGAAACAATAAGGGAAATAACTTTAGTGTTAGAATTGTTGAGTCAAGAAGGATCAGTTGGAAATTTCGATTGAGTATAGAGTAAGGCCTTGGTGATCCAGATTTTTATGTTCTTTATTTATTTCAGGACGTTTCGAAACCAAAGTGTTTCATCTTCAGCATTAATAATAATAAATTAAAATTTCTATGGAAAAATCCAACCTCGGTTAACATTTTGTTAAATATAAAAAAGTAAAAAAGCAATATAAAAAAAGTTCAAAAATGCAATACAGTTTGATAAAAAACCGCACCCATATTAAGTTTATGGGTGACTTAATCGCACTCGTGCAGCGTAAGCTGTAACGTAACGTACCGTGCCGTGGCGGACTGTGACGTATCGTAACGCGTGATGTTTTAAGCTACTTTATACAGAACTTTTACGATATATTTTTATAAAAAGTATGCACATGCTTTGTCGATACAAGTATATGTCAGATTTGTATTTAACAGGTTATTTTATTCGTAATACACTATGTTTCATTATATTTCCATAATTTCCATTTAATATAGTAATCTAAACTTTGACACTTGACACATGTCAGTTACAGTCACACAAAACAGACTATTCGTAATGCAGTATTTTTTATATTTATTTCCATTTAATATATTAGTTAAACTTTAACATATACATATTGTGCCAGCGCGGGTAATTCAATTTTAAATGTTACCCACGCCAGCCCAGATGCATTCAATTTCAAATGTTATAGTTATAATTATCATATTTGTAAAGCAACCTTGTATTTTCATTGTTGCTATTATTTTTCGGTTGTCATGTTATGTGTTTATTTTATTATGGCAGTTCAGTTGTTGTAATAGCTCCGACCAGAGCATAAGAAATAAATTTTGCTCCTGAAATTCAAGAATTTATTTATTACCTGTGTTCATCTTCAAGTTTCAGCTTTAATGTGCACCGATACAACGTTGCACAATTGGTGACCCCGATTAGCAGCATGCATTTTTGATCTTCATCAATAAGACTAAACTCCAAACAGTATCATCTCTTCTCTGCGAATCAACTTCCAATCATCCCTTTCTTCCCATGGATTGTCGCAACCCAGCGACAACGGACTAACCCTCCAGACCATCAACATCATCTTCTACAAAACGAAACGGACCAAACCTCCAGACTGTCAACACCATCTTCTACAAAATGAAACGGACGATGAAGTATCAATAAAATCAAATTTATTTTCTTATCAATCAACAACAATTTTACAATTTAACAGCCCGTAAGGGAATATTTTTACAAAGTTCAGGAATCCATTCCTCTACATATTTATAGACGCTATTCCATAAGCTACCAACAACAATTATACAATTTAACAGCCCGTAAGGGAATATTTTTACATTGTTCAGGAATCCATTCCTTTACGCATTTAAAAACATTTTGTGTGTGTAGGCAACGACCCCCGGAGAATGGCGTCGCCCACCACGAACATCGAGGTTGGTGCTCTCCCGGAACCAGGTACGCCGGCAGAAGGACAACAAAACGCTTCTTTCACTGTCAAATTACCCCAATTTTGGAGTCACAGCCCCTCCGCCTGGTTTACATGCATTGAAGCACAATTCCAACTCGCGCGTATTACACGGGATGAGACCAAATACAACCATGTATTAGCAGCCCTACCCCAAGAAGGTATCATTTCTATAATCGATATCCTACACACACCACCAATACAAAACAAATACGAATTCCTAAAAAACAATTTAATCGACAGACACTCAATAAGCGAAGAACGTAGTCTTGAAGAAATTTTATCAAATACAAATTCCGAGTTTGACAAACCATCTGAATCATATAGAAAAATTATCGCATTAGCAGGAAACAAAACTTACCTTAATAACGATTTCCTTTTTAAACTTTGGATTCGAAAACTATCACCCTCCATTAACATTGCACTTATTCCTATTAACAAAAAGCCCATTTCAGAGTTACTAAACATAGCAGACAAAATTTGGGAGCTGGAAAAACCTAATCTATCAACCTTCAAAACTAACAAAGATAAATATCACTCTACAATTTTCCAAAACAAACAATCAATCGACACTCAAAATGCGGAAGACATTTCAACTGCCAAAAAAGAAATCCAAGAACTACGATCAGATTTCAGTCAATTAATCAAAATCATGAACAAAAAACTGACACATCCCCAAACGTCAACTTTCAAATCAAACTATACTTCAAATCAACACGACCCAAATACAACAATGTGTTGGTATCACACACAATTCGGGAATAGAGCTTTCAAATGTAAAAAACCTTGCACTTTTAAAAACACAAAAACACCAAATCATTCAAACAATTTAAAGGAAACGAAACAAATAAAGTTACCTACATTAGCGACAAGTAGTGTAACTTTCAATTCATGTCGCTTGCATGTTTATGATAAAATCAATAAAATTAATTTTTTAGTTGATTCAGGGGCAGAAATTTCTGTGATTCCCAATTCCATCTATAAACTGAAACACCCTAATCCAAAACTGCTGTTATCGGCAGTCAACGACACTAATATAAAAACATTCGGCTACAAAACCCTCACATTAGACCTCAATTTAAGCAAAACATTTACCTTCCAATTCATCATCGCCAACATCAACCAACCGATTTTAGGAGCTGATTTTATTTCCATATTTAACCTCCTACTAGACTTAAAAAATAAAAAACTAATAGAAAATCATATACAGCAAGTGGCAAAAATCAAAATTATTAATACACCAAAAATTAACTCACACAATAAAACAATAACAAATTTAATAAGACAATTTCCTAATATTACTTCCCCCATTAATTTCAACGAACCAGTGGTTCATCAAGTTAAACATCACATAGCTATAAACGGCAAATTACCACATACAAAACCAAGACAATTAAACCCTGAAAAGTTTAAAATCGCCAAAAAAGAATTCGACGACATGATCAAGCTAGGAATTTGCAGAGCTTCTGCATCATCAGTTTCCTCACCCCTCCACATGGTTCCCAAAAAAGAACAAAACGATTGGAGACCATGTGGTGACTACAGAGCCCTAAATCTAGCAACAATCCCAGACAGATACCCATTACCACACATACACTCATTCCACAACAATTTACACAACTGCAAATTTTTTTCTAAAATCGACTTGGTAAGAGCCTACCATCAAATTCCAGTCGCGGAAGAAGATATTTATTTAACAGCCATCACAACACCGTTCGGCCTATACGAATTCACTAGAATGCCATTTGGCCTTAGAAATGCAGCTCAAACTTTTCAAAGGTTTATGAACGAAATATTATATGATCTCGATTTCGTTTTCGTATATATTGATGACATTTTGATAGCAAGTAAAGATCAAAACGAACATTACACTCACCTTAAAACTTTACTCGAAAGACTCAATTCATTTGGCATTAAAATCAAACCAGAAAAATGCGAATTTAACGTTACATCTTTAAACTTTTTAGGACATAACATAACGAAAGACGGTATCAAACCAGCACATGACAGAGTTAAAAGCATTCTTGAATTTTCACCACCCAACACATGTAAAGGCTTACACAGATTTTTAGGAATGATCAACTACTACCACAGATTCATCCCACATTTCGCACCAACTCTTTCCCCACTCTACGAAATGATTTTACACAAAAAACAAAATGAAGTCTTAGACTGGACAGAATCCACACTAAAAGTGTTCAATAACGTCAAAAATAAATTAGCATCCGCTTCTTCATTAGTTTTTCCGGATCATTCAGCCCAACTGTCAATTTCAGTAGATGCATCTTCTTTTGCGGTGGGGGCCGTCCTACAACAATTTTCCAATAACACATGGGAACCACTGGCTTTCTTTTCCAGAAAACTCTCAAAAACAGAAATGAACTACTCAGTTTTTGACAGGGAATTGTTAGCAGCATTCTTAGCTATCAAACATTTCAGACACTTCGTAGAAGGAAAAAAATTCTTTATTTTAACCGATCACAAGCCATTATCAACCTCCTTATTCATCAAAACAGAAAGAACCCCCCGACAATTTAGACACCTAGATTACATCGCACAATTTACATCCGACATTAGATACATTAAGGGTAAAGAAAATATAGTGGCTGATACACTTTCACGCATCGAAACTATCTCCTTACAAGAAATCACACCACAAAAAATTCATCAAGCACAACTTTCTGACACCGAACTAACTAACTTACTGTCAAAAACTGAGAATTCAAAATTCTCCCTCAAAGAAATGTGCTTACCATTTCTAGACATAAAACTTTTTTGTGAGGTAAGTAAAGGTCACCCAAGACCTTATTTACCTCCAAAATTCCGTCAAACAATTTTTAATAAATTCCATAATTTATCACATTCCTCTTATAGAGCTTCCAACAAACTAATCTCCTCTAAATATTTTTGGCCTCACATGTCAAAAAATATTTACACATGGTGCAAACAATGTATCAACTGTCAAAAGACAAAAATTTCCAGACACACTCGATCACCATTACAACCCTTTAAAAATCCAACCGGTCGCTTTCAACACATTCACATGGATATCGTTGGGCCACTTCCAAAAATAAATAACTTTCGCTACATTTTCACCATAGTCGACAGATTTTCTCGTTGGCCAGAAGCATACCCTTTAAAAGAAGCTTCAGCAATTAAAATAGCAAAAACTTTTTTCGAACAATACATACCTAGATTTGGCATACCTCTCACCATTACAACAGACCAAGGAACACCTTTCGAATCCAAACTTTTCAAAGAACTCGCCAATTTTTTAGGCTCAAACAGAATTAGGACAACCTCTTACCATCCTCAAAGCAACGGCGCAGTGGAAATATTAAATAAACAAATTAAAACAGCAATCATAGCAAAGTTATCAACCAATAATTGGTTAGAACACTTACCTTTAATTTTGTTAGGTATCAGAACCGCGATCAAAGAACCTATACAATGTTCCCCAGCGGAACTTGTATACGGAGAAAATTTGAGACTACCCGGTGAAATTTTTATCCAAACTACTACACCAAAACTAACCGAACATGAGGTACTCACACAAATTAAAAATACTTTCTCAAATACAACATACAGACTTCCACGTAAACGTCAAATCACTCCCTACATCCACAAAGACCTTCAGTCATGTGAATTCGTATTTCTACGCGCAGATGGCGCTAGACATAAACTATCACACACATATACAGGTCCATTCCGGGTGATAGAACGAGGGAATAAATTTTTTAACATCAATGTCAATAATACAAATCAGATAGTCTCCATTGACAGACTGAAACCGGCGTACATGGATCCGGCGAGTTACGAAAACCGTCGAACGGCCCAACAGAGGTCTCTGGTGGTCGACTCTTTTTGCCAGGGGGAGTTACTGTGCCAGCGCGGGTAATTCAATTTTAAATGTTACCCACGCCAGCCCAGATGCATTCAATTTCAAATGTTATAGTTATAATTATCATATTTGTAAAGCAACCTTGTATTTTCATTGTTGCTATTATTTTTCGGTTGTCATGTTATGTGTTTATTTTATTATGGCAGTTCAGTTGTTGTAATAGCTCCGACCAGAGCATAAGAAATAAATTTTGCTCCTGAAATTCAAGAATTTATTTATTACCTGTGTTCATCTTCAAGTTTCAGCTTTAATGTGCACCGATACAACGTTGCACAATATATATTAACCACACAGAAACAGACTATAGCACAGGGCAGTAATAATTTTCTTAATATCGCAACGTACCGTAACGTGCCGTAAAGTAGAAAGATGCTGGATTTATACAGCGTAAGCCGTAACGTAACGTAGCGTGCTGTAATAATAATAATCCAAACTTTGACACTTGACGTATACATATATTTGAATAGCTAATTAATGGTGAAAAATCTGATGTGACTAACACAATACCTCCCGCCATTTAATTTTTATTAATTTAAATACATATACCTATCGAGTCTCCCCCCTTGTATTCGCGCTTGGTAGTTTTCACCTTTCGTCCAAATATGAATTTAACAAGATATAGTGGCATGATTTCTATTTAAGTTAGTTCTTTGTTATTTATAACTTGAGATTAACTATAACAAAAAATTCAAATTATACAGCAAAAATTTAAAAATAATGCCATTAAAATATTTTGATTTAACTTAGATGTAACAGTAGGTAACACCGATGTGAAGATGGAGTTACATGTTTAATTTGTTTATAACTTAAGAATGGGTTTAGCAAAAAATTCAAGCTATACAGCAAAAAATAGCAAAAAAAGAGCAAAAAATTACAGTACCAAACATTTTTGATTTAAGTTATATGTAACTCCAGTGTGAAGATGGAGTTACATTTTTAATTTGTTTATAACTTAAGAATGGATTTAGCAAAAAATTCAAGCTATACTGCAAAAAATGAGCAAAAAATTACAGTACCAAAACATTTGCGATTTAAGTTATTTGTAACTCCAGCGTGAAGTTGGAGTTACATTTTTAATTTGTGTATAACTTAAGAATGGATGCAGCAAAAAATTCAAGCTATACAGCAAAAAATAGCAAAAAATGAGCAAAAAAATACAGTACCAAAACATTTTTGATTTAAGTTATTTGTAACTCCAGCGTGAAGTTGGAGATACATTTTTAATTTGTTTATAACTTAAGAATGGATTCAGCAAAAAATTCAAGCTACCTATACTGCAAAAAATGAGCAAAAAATTACTATGCGAAGCAAGATGTGGCAACGCGATGTTGTAACTCCAACTTCACGGACCCACTTTTCACTACCTATCGATCTACT
This sequence comes from Harpalus rufipes, assembly GCA_951394225.1. NCBI lineage: Eukaryota > Metazoa > Arthropoda > Insecta > Coleoptera > Carabidae > Harpalus > Harpalus rufipes. The sequence continues at coordinate 26,149,076 of OX596282.1, read as the reverse complement.
CCACAATATTTTCTGCTTTTTTGCGCTACGCAATACATATATGCGCATGAAAAAATGACCCGAGTGTTTAGAAATTTTGGATAGCCGGTTGCACCAACGTAACTTAAATTTTAGACGTTCCTAAAATTGACAATATCATATCTAAACGAACTGTCAAATGAATTAGGCCATGGTCACACTGAACAATCAATATCGATCGAATAAAAAACAAACCTGTATCCTGCATTTAACAAAGCACATGGTCACAGTACGTGAATAGGAGACAATCGAGTAAGATCGTGTACCGTCGACTAATTTAATATATCAAATTTGTTTGAATTTCGTTCCGCGCTCGATGCTGCATGATGGAAACAGATGTGCGCAGCTGCGTGTGTTCTTTTGCAGTGCTCTTTCAAGGAATAGATTCTGACAGATTCTAACATTTTGAGTTGCAGAACAGTGGACTGTCAACGAGATTTATCAATTAATAAATTTAGTTCACTCCTATGAAGATCTCTATGGAGGCGGGTAGAGTAATATGACAAACTATTTTAAATAAATTCATTTTACTATATAAATGCAAACAAACTGGTTTCTTTTCTATTATTCACTTGACAACAAACAACGAATGTCAAAATTCCATGAACGCTACCAACATTTATTGGAAGAAGACGTGGTAATTTTAAAAGTGATAATTCACTTCTCACCACTCGATGCTGTAGTGTAACCACAAGAAGAAATGGTTGATGGTAGTCGATGGATGTTGGTCGATGTACTGTGACCTTCACCTTAGTCTATATTACTATCTAAATTTGTGCAATTGGGCGTGAGTGATATTTTCCTTTTTAAAGCACGGTTCAACAGCCCGAAAGACGACTATCTTATAAATACATATATGCCTCTCTAAAAATTGTATAATTTGTCTTTAAACTATTCCATAGTGTTATAAATTTAAATTTCTCACAAATTTGTGGAGCATTTTCTTAATAGTAAAATATCGTTGAAACTCAGTTACACTTGAACAATGAATTCTGAATGTACAAACTGAGTGTTATGCACAAATGTTCAATAGAAATCAGTAGAATAGCTATCCATATTGAGCACGGTTTGCTTTTGATGTATATACCGGCTTCGTTTGAATCGGATACGGCAGTGCGTCGAGGCAAATTTCCACGTCTCGGCTTAACAGTTGAATATTCGATTGTCCCCACGGTATTTCGCTCGTATTCGGTGATCAGATATGATAGAAGTAGGACCTTGTGAACGTCAAATAAGAATCGTAGGTAATTTAAATCAAACATCAAACTTTTGCAAAAAGTATCCCGTTACAACACTATTCATTGCTGTTTGAAATTAGATTCTAGATATAAATAAAGTAAGGAACGGCAAAACGTTTATCACATTAGCATTTAACTCTGATTAAGTATTTCGTGAATAGAATTCACGGTTTAATGGATATTACCATTATCGTTATCGTAATCATTGTTATCATCGTTGGAAATTATCTCTTAAACTGTTAAGCGTCGAGATTCAATGATACGGTAGCGTTTCGGGTCAAGGCCTCAAGCAACGCAGCTTGGTCTCGTGCGGCCGATTTATCCTTGCCGTCCGAGGCATACATTTTGTACGATACCCTGTTGTAAACAAGACAGAATCGAAACCTCTTCTGACCAGGATATCGAGTGGCCTGCTTCTATTGAAGCGCTTGATTGTGATTATCTAAACACAACAGATAAACATATATTGTAATTTCGAATAACGTAAGTAAAACACGAGTACGAGTATACCGTGGTTTTGTTATAGGTTTAGAACCGTCTTCATAGCAATAGTTATTTCCGGTATAACTTTAAACGTGTTTTTTATACCAGGTTTAGCAAATAATCGTATTCATAACACTTTAGCTTATACCAACAGGTAATAAATTTAAACATAGAGACACTGAGTTATGATTCGTGAAACTAGTTGGTTTAAGACATGTTAATTAAAAAAAATCCGCGTTGTTCTGTGCGAAGTATACAAAATTACAGACTTAACCTAATCTCAGTTCAAGGTATATATTGTGGATATTTATTATTAAATATGGCTAAGTAAAATTTATTTTAAAGGATTCTCTTCATTTTTATTTATAATTTTCATAGTGATGATGTTTATGCCATGGTTGAATTCGTACATGAAATCAATAATATATATGTGAACGTAATTCCAAACTAATATTTTCTTACATCCGATTTGGAGTTATTTAATAATTTTCATCATTAGTAGTAGCTCCCTGAACATTGAAGAGGGTGGTCGGCTATCTCTTCGCGTATTGTTTTCCAGGTTCCGATTGTGCATATTTTCAGAGAATAGTGTTTGTGAGATGGTGCTGATGCCATATTCAAGGTGGGTGTGATACCCTATTATTTGTGCGATGGTGCTGATGCCATACTCAAGATGGATGAGATACCCTATAGGACGGACCTTCAAATTTTTCGAAAAGGACGGACCGGGGTCCACGTGGACCCCAAGCTTAATAACGGATTTACTACACTATTTCTACAATTTATAAATCTCAAATATGTTTTACGGTTTTATTTATACATTTATTAGTCAAAAATTAAAATCGTAATAACTACATGACTACATGGCATTTGTACATTTTTCGCAAACTATTTTAGATGTCGAATGTTCTAGGTATACAAATTTATTGCACTTAACAAATATTTTTCTGCATTTTCTGTCTTTTCCTCTTTGACACATGTAGCAGCGCTACTATATCTCCTGGAAACGTTGTCTCTTATGAGTTCTTCGCCTAGTTCCAAACTAAACATTTTACGTTTATCCAAACAGTTTTTACGCCAATTGGGATATTTCAGCAACCACAATTTGAAAGAATTTATTCCTCCAACATCTATAAGATGAGAAAACATTACCATTGGCCACCGGTTTGACTTTCCCTGTACCGTATATTCTTTGGCTAATTTATCTGTGCTTTCGACAGCACCTTTTGTTTGATTGTAGTGAAGAATAATATCCGACTTGTAGGATTGTTCTTCACCAGTCACTTTATCAACCCCAGAATGAGTAAACTCCGTCAAATGTGTGGGACTCCCGGAATTTATTGTAATAAATTTTACTGTACGTAAACGACGGACTGGGGTCCGAACAGACCCCAGAATAAAAAAATGTAAGTTTAAGCTCAAACCAGCCCATAGACATTAGTGTATATTTCATGTTTTATTAAAGAAAAAAATAATCTGAAGCTAGATAAGAGGACAACGCTTAAAATTACGAATATGTTAAGATATAGCAACAAATTATGTAATGGGGTACGAACGGACCCCGGTCAGTCCTATGAAGGTTAATAAACCGATATATGTGCGATTTTCAATATTAGATATTTCCAAAACCTGTATTTATGATTTTCATGATAATTACATGAAGAGGGAATCGGGTGAAAAAGTGAAATTACTATACACAGATGCAGGCAATTTAATTTATTATTTCTCCAACATAAATATATATGACATCATAAAGCGTAACATTGATAAATACGATACATCTGACTATGACAAAAACAATATTTACAATATACCTCTGCTTAACAAAAAAGTAATTGGTCTCATGAAAGACGAGAACAATGGTCGAATAATGACTGAATTTATTGGTTTGAGATCGAAAATTTACACTTGCAAGGTAGTGGGAAAACCTGATACAAAGAAAATTAAAGGAATAACTGGCACTACAGTGAAAACAATCACTTTTGAGGATCATTACAACCGTTTGTTTGGAAACAGTACTCTAATAAAATACCAGCGTTGTAAGAAACAACACAATATTGTACTATGGAATTCACGTGGTCCGTAGTGGACATTCATTTTTGGGATAGACGTCTATCTCTTCGGAGGATTTGGTTCTACTTCGTCTAACACTTATGAACGTTTTCTACTGACGTGTTGTCGTTTGCCTCGTCTGCTCGTAACTTCGCACATTCACCTAATGCTCAAAAGTTCGCGTTTTTAGTCTCCCATCGTTTACGGAGGTTTTCCTTTTTTGTGGATCGTTACGTGTGTCGCCATTCGGATCAATATTATTTTTTTTTGACGCAGTTATCGGAAATTTTTGATGAAAATTGCCTCAGGAAGGAAGGGAGGAGTTGTTACGGTCTAAAATTTACTTTATAACATTTTTATCCAGAATCTTATTGCCTGCGTATACGTACCTTCCTATCGTCTAAATCTAGTTTCCCTCGTCGCATTCTTAGTATTATTCTGTCCATCCTTCGTGTATTTATTTGGCGCTTCATAGTTAAAGTAGTATTGTTTTATGTAATTCGTTGATTTATTGTATTATTAAAATTGTATTTTTTATCTTATATTTTGTTGCATCGTTGCCCATTGTCGGGACTTGTAACTCTGAAACGTGCGTGCACTCCAAGTGGCATGTACCTGCCTGCGCTACGAAGTTGATCAATTTCACGCTGCGTAGATGTTATGCTTGCGCCCGAAACTGAGTTATAGGATTTCGGGTATAACAATATTTTGTTTACATTTATTATTTACATTCCTGCTTCGTTCTTTATTATTTTACATTCATTAAATTCTGTTTTATTAAATTTACTTTTTTTTATTTATCAGTCCTAAATCGTTTTCAGGCAACAATTACGGTAGGTAATCTTATCTTTATTTATCGTTTTAATACCGTCCTTTTCGTAATTTTTCGGACAAAAAATACGTGGCGCCCTTCAGCCGTTTTAATCCCTATGCGGTTTTAACCCTGCCCGTCTCCACTGTTTAAAAGCTAGCGGCCGCACACCAGAACAGCTAGGGTGCGTTAAGTAATTAATCGCATTGCGCGAAGCACGTTACATATTATTAAATACTTAAACACTAAGATTACTTATTTAAACAATATTTACTCACTATATTTATTTATATAACTACATTTATTTATGTTCACACCTCTAGACTGTTTATTTATATCACCAACTGTTCATTGCTCTTTGCTTCTATATATCAGACTGTGTTCGCTGGCTTCTCTGACGTGCTTATATAGTGCGGCGTCATTTCTGTGGAATGTTCTCCATCTTTCCATCGAATACAAAGGATCAGCCCCCGAATGTAATTAAACCAGTCTAAACGCGTATGGGTTTTCCCCGTCGGAGTTACCTCATCGCTCGAGAATATGCTACCAGTGGCGGCGCAAGCATTCGGGCGCGTCGTGTCGGCAAATTACGTGTAGTTTTAACAGAAATGGGACCAATTCAAAAGAAAAATATAATATATCCAAGAGATGCAAATGGACGTAAATTTAGCGATACATATTATAACAGAAAAATGAACAACGGAGAGTTCGTACCAAGAATGTGGCTAATTTATTTCGAAACATTAAATTCTGTTTTCTGCTTTTGTTGTAAGCTTTTTGAGCAACGAAATTAAAGATAAAATTTTATTATCAATACGATAATCAAAATATTATTCAATAATTTTAGACTCCACACCTGATACAAGCAAAACGGAACAGATGACTATTATTATACGTTTTGTTTCCTGTGATATTGGAAGTCAATATAAGAGAAAACTTTTTAGGTTTTATAGAAGTTGATGATTCCACAGGACACGGTTTGTACGAAACTATAACTGAACAGCTTACAAAATGGAACATTCCCATTGAGAACATGCGCGGTCAGGGATATGATAATGGGGCAAACATGAAAGGTAAAAAAATGGACTCGAAAATTTTCTTTTGGGTTCAAATCCTCGTGCCTTTTATGTTCCACGTGCTGCTCGTACTCTTAATTTAATGGTCAATGATGCAGCAAAAGTGAATCCAGATATAGTTGGTTTCTTTACAATTATACAATAAATATACAATTTCTTTTCATCTTCTCCGAAGCGTTAGACAATTCTTTTAAAATTTGTAATACGCTTAACACTGAAGCAGAAACACGATGGGAAAGCAAAATTAATGTAATCCGCCCCCTACAATATAAACTAGCAGAAATTTATGACGCACTTTTGAAATTATGAAGTTTAACAAAGGAACTCAACATGAAGCACAAACTTTGTGTTAAAATAAAAGAATATAAATTCATTTGCTCCCTGATAATTTGACATGATTTGCTGAACAGAATAAATCCTATGAGTAAAGCTCTTCAGGATAGAAATATGAACGTTTCACTAGTACTAAAATCCATCGAAAATTTAAAAACATTCGTACTTGATTATCGATTAGATTCAAATTATCTTGAAACAGCAAAACAACTTAATGAAGATGTTGATGGAGAAACAGAATTTAAAACTAATGTGGAAGTTTCAACGACGAAAGAAGACATGTCAGTTTGAGTACGAGCATCATGATTAGTCACCACCAACGCCAGAAGATAAATTTAGAGTTAACGGGTTTAATACAATTTGGGACACTGCATGGACTTCGTTTAAAGGAACGTTTCGAACAACTAAAAACTCTAGTGATAATTTTTTTTATATACATTGTCAGATATCAGTAACGAAGATTTAAGAAAAAAATATTACGATTCCATAGCAATTTTCTGATGACGTTGGTCTGGAAGGCGAGGGATGTGTCCAGCTAATCGTCAACGACGTTATGTAATGTAACGTTTTTATTTATATGGGTGAAGTGTAAAACAGACAATTATTATTAACTAAAAGAATATGTTTATTAAACGGTAAATAAATATTAGAAATATAATTAAAAGATTATAAAAGTAACTAACACTATGATTAACAAATATTAACACTAATTTAAAGACTAAGAATATTATAAGACACTTAAACACTAAGATTATTTATTTAAACAATTAACACTACTCTTTATGTCACTAATTTATGTTCACTTGTCGACTTGTTTTTATATCACCAACTATTCACAACGTTTATTTATATCAGACTTCTTTACTCGTCAGTTCTATAATACTGAATGTGTTCGCTGGCTTTCGCGGTGGGTTATATACCTGGCGGAATTATTTCTAGGCTCTTCTGGAAGCTACTAGAGAACATCTAGAGGTAAACAACATCACACAATAGATTACTGCCGACCAGTCCTAACGAGTGAGTGGCGGCCAGACACTGAGGCGCCTGGTAGCGCGGCGGCGGCGGCCGCGGGGGTTACGTTACACTGCCCCCTCCTTAAGACTGTTTCGTCCCGGAACAGTCCGTGGTGACGAAACCTGCATGTACTACCCTTGGTGCATTTCGAGTTCTTAAAGAAGTGACAGTCGATGGTCCGCTCGACTTCTTCTTTCTGTCCGTTAGGGTTAAAGCTGCAGACGAGAATTTCAACGCCGGTGAAACGGAAGAGGATCTCTAACATGTTCCTTACAATCCTCCAATCCAAACCGTCTAGACCACAACCCAACTTCGGTACTGCTAGCTTCAAAATGTCATTCTCCAGTAGATGATCTCTCAAATCGCACAGCGAGTTCCATAGCCTTTGATACGACGGCTTCTGGTACGAGCGTGGCTTTGTAACAAGGTAGTAGATGTACCGCTGATGGTCGGAATTGCTATCTCTCAGTCGTAGCATTTCCCAACAGATGGACGTTGGTTGGCCAGTTCTTGTAGTCGTCCATATTTCGCCTTAAAGACTGGCTGAAGAGGCTATGCCGCGGGACATCTTTAAGTCTTCTGATACGCAGTGGCCGAGGGAATAATCTGAAGACACGGTAAACAGATCTCGATGTTCTTCTTTTATCACGCCGTACCGCGCCTTGCGCCCAAAGGAATAGTTCTCCATGAAATCTTCAAAAGTCGGTTCTTGAGCTATGATCCGACGAACTGCTGCTCCATTATGGTCTTCGTGGTTGTCTCCAGCAAAAGGGGCTAGCCGATTAAAGTGTACCACCCTTGGCTTCCCGGTAGGTCGTTTCTTAATTCTATATACCACGTCGTTTATTCTTTTGACTACCTCATAGGGGCCCTCCCAATTCTTTTGCAGCTTTGGTGATAACCCGCGGCGCCTTTGTGGGTTGTAAAGCCACACTAAATCCCCAGGTTGATATCCACCTTTTTCGGCTTTGATGTCATACCGGTCCTTCATTCGGTCGCTGGCAGTTTGAATGTTCGTACGGACTTGTTCATGAATGTCATCCATTCTTCTCCGTAAGCCCGTAACGTAATCTTCTCCGGCCAGGTCTTCCCCAGGTTTGCTGCCAAACACTAAGTCGCATGGTAAACGCAACTCACGTCCGAATAAGATGTTCGCAGGAGTTTGCCCTGTTGTCTCATGCACGGATGAACGATAAGCCATCAGGAACAGATGAAGATGTCGGTCCCAGTCTCTTTGGTGGTTGGAGACTACCTTCGACAAATATCGGTTGATCGTTCTGTTCATTCGTTCAACCATGCCATCGGACTGCGGATGTAATGCAGTTGTCCTTGTTTTATTAATTCCTAATATCTTACAGATATTTTGGAAAACGGCAGACTCGAAATTTCTTCCCTGGTCGGAGTGAAGTTCGCGTGGTACCCCGAATCGACATATACATTCTTTAACTAAGGTTTCAGCGACCGTGGTGGCTTTTTGATTGGGTAATGGATAAGCTTCAACCCACTTGGTGAAGTAGTCCATCACAACCACGATATATTTATTTCCGTCGTTACTTTCTGGAAATGGTCCGGCCACATCAATCGCAATGCGCTCAAATGGACTGCCAACGTTGTATTGACGCATTGGAGCTTTTCGTCGTCTATGAGGGCCGTTACTTCCCGCGCAAACCACACATTTCTTGCACCAGTCTTTAGCATCTTCAGTGAAGTTAACCCAGTAAAACCGCTGGCGCAATCTTTCTAGAGTTTTGGTGACTCCAAAATGGCCTCCAAGCCCGTCATGGATCTCTTTCAACACGTCTGGTATTCTACTCTTAGGAATGACCAACTGAGCTTTCTTCTCAGTTCCATCGGCATTCTCTACCACACGCTTCAACAGGCCATCCTCAATCACCATGGAGTCCCATTGCGCCCAGTACGCTTTTACACTCTGTGAGTGTGGTGCAACGTCTTCCCATATTGGTTTGCATTCTTCTGCTTTCCATTTTAATAAGATTTTCAAAGTCGGGTCATTTTCTTGGTCCTTGCGTAGTCCATCGGGCTGCCAACTATCATCGACTACTGTTGTCCTGGCGACGGTAAACTGTTTCTCTTCAAGTCGACTACAATGTTTGCAGTCATCTTGGCAAGGCCTTCTGGACAATGCATCGGCATTACGATGGCTGGTACCTATCCTGTGTTCGATTTTGAAATCGTATTCCTGTAGTCTTTCTATCCATCTAGCCACCTGACCTTCAGGATTCTTGAATTGTAGCAGCCATTTTAATGCAACATGGTCAGTTCTAATTAAAAATTTTCTTCCGTACAAATATTTGTAGAAATGTTCCACGGATTTCACGACTGCCAAGAGTTCTTTTCTGGTCACACAGTAATTCCTTTCTGGTTTTGACAAGGTCTTACTAAAGTAGGCAATAACCTTCTCATGCCCATCTTGTATCTGGGAAAGAACGCCACCAATTCCGACGTTGCTGGCATCTGTGTCTAGTATGAATTCTCTTTCAGGTAAAGGATAACTCAAGACGGGTGCGCTTGTCAAAGCATGTTTTAGTTCTTTAAATGCAACTGTACAGTCCATTTCCCAGATAAATCTTCTTCCTTCTTCGGTAAGCCTTGTCAGTGGCTTGGCTTTGTTGGCAAATCCAGGTACATATCGTCGATAATAGGTACACAAACCAAGGAAACTTCTAAGTTCGTGTTTTTCCCTAGGTGCTGGCCAGTCTCTCACAGCCTTTATCTTCTCCTGGTCAACTGCAATACCCTTACCGGAAACCACATGTCCAAGGTAATGAACTTCCCTTTGAAACAGGTGACACTTCTTCGGGCTAAGTTTCAGGTTAGCCTTCCTCAATCTCTGGAAAACCTCTTCCAAATTCTTCATGTGGTCCTCGAATGTCTTACCTACCACAATAATATCCTCGAGGTACACTAAACAGGTTTTCCAAGATAGCCCAGCCAATACTGTTTCCATGAGTCGTTCAAACGTTGCAGGAGCATTGCAGAGCCCAAACGGCATTACGGTAAATTGCCAGAGTCCTGTACCAATGGTGAAGGCTGTCTTCTCCTTGTCTTTTGGATCCAAATCCACTTGCCAGTAGCCGCTCTTTAGATCTAAAGTGGAGAACATTTTTGAGCCAGCCAAAGTGTCTAATGTGTCGTCTATTCGAGGTAGCGGGTAGCTATCCTTCTTCGTCACGTTGTTAAGTTGACGATAATCGACGCAAAATCGTGTAGAGCCATCCTTCTTCTTCACTAACACCACTGGTGAAGCCCATGGACTGCTTGAAGGTTCAATCACACCTTCCATCTTCATGTCCTCGATTATTCTTTCTGCTTCCTCACGCTTCGCCAGTGGTAGTCTTCTTGCTGGTTGACGGATGGGTCTTGCGTCTCCGGTGTCTATTTTATGGTGAACTACATTACTTCTCCCTTTGGTTTTCTCATCAAATTGGAACACATCTTTAAAATTTCCAATTAGATTCTTTGCCTTTGTTCTCTGGTTGGCGGTCAATTCTTCAAATGATGTTGTCAATTGATTGATTAACGTGTCCGGAACTTTCTGAGATGTGTTCCCTTTGGTCTTTACAGTTCGGATAATCGAGGATACTGCCATGCATTCTCCTACAATTGTTCCTCTCTTCAGAACATCAGGATAAAAATTTACGTTCATTATCCGAACAGGTATTACCTGGCTGGCTTTGACTAGTGATTTTCCGACAACAACTCCAGTACCGGTTTTGGCATCATCATTCTTGGGCTCCAGCATAACGATACTTCCCTCACAGAAACTACCGTCTAAATGTGCCTCCAGGATAGTTTCACTTCGTTCTGGGAGGGTAACGTCTTCGGCCATAAGTACGCGCACAGCCTTGTCATCTGGATTTAATACGAGTTCTTCTTCATTGACCATCATCACCCCCTTCTTCAGGTCAAGTTTAAAACCATGCTTTGTCATTGCGTCCATCCCAAGTATTAATTCATCTTCAACTTCAGCTACCAGCGCACGATGTTTCAATGAGGTTTTTCCGATAGTGATGGTGACATCTACTTCTCCTAACGCGGTAGCTTGTTCTCCCGTTGCTGTGCGTAATCGCCACTTAGTTGGTTGAAGATGAGTCTTGCCAGTTTTCCTTATCAAGTCGGGTCTGATTATAGTTTTTGTCGCACCCATATCCAGTAGCATTTTCAATGGTCTTCCGTTAATAGAGCCATCCACATAGATGCTATTGGCTTTATGATGAAGAGATGCGACATAACTGATAGATTGTGGAGCTACTAGATTACGGGTCGACAGTTGCCCCTTCGCATCAACCCGATTTAGTTTTCCGACTCCTTTTCTTCCTTTGTCGATTCCGTCTTCTTTTGCATTTTTCTGCAAAGTCTTCGCGGATGACCCAGTTCACCGCAGTTCCAACAGCGGAGTTTCTTTCTTCCAGCAAACATTTCATTTTCAATTCGCCGTAACCTCTCATCTAAATCTTCTGTTGTTTCATTACTCTCAGCATCAATATTTCGCACTCGCGATTGGTTACGTGAAGCTTGTTTGGCAGCTTCATGCTCCAATGCATACGAGAGTGCGTCAATTAAAGTTTTTGGACGCGCCAATCGCAGTGCTTGTTGAGTTTCGCTGTCTCGAACTCCGTAGATAAATGATTGAGTGGCCAAGCACTGCAAAACGCTGTCAGGAGCTGTAGGATGTGCGAGATGAACTAAACGAGCTACGTCGACTTCAAATTCTTGAAGGCTTTCTTTTGAACTCTGATACCGGTTCCTCAGTTGCGTCTGGTACACCTGCTCCAGATGCGCATTTCCATACCGCATATCCAATCGTTTGACTAGCTGGTCGTAGTCTTCTTGTTCTTCTTCTTTCAGCGTTTGCAGGATGTCGATAGCTTCTCCGCGCAACGAGACAGTCAACGCCGTAGCCTTCTCCTCGGACGTCCAATTATTCGCTTTTGCGGCCGCTTCAAATTGTTTTAAATAATTCGGCCACGAAGACTTCCCATCAAATTCCGGTGTTTTTATGTGCAGTTTTGAAGTAGTATCGGGTTTTACTACTTTTCTTCCTTCTATTAGACTTGGCTCAGCCACACCAGAATTCAGAATTGACGACGATGTAATTTTAGTGAATTTTTGTTGTATTTCTTCAATCTTCTTGTCATATTCATCTTTTAAATTCTTCAGGCCTTCTTCAGTATTTTCCATTAATTTTTGTTCTAAATTTCTAGAATTTTCTTCCAATTTTGCTTCTAAACTTCTAGAATTTTCTTCTAATTTTTGTTCTAATGTTCTAGAATTTTCTTCTAATTTTTGTTCTAATGTTCTAGAAATTTCGCCTGCTTTTCTAGAACTCTCCTCCAATTTTTGTTCTAGCGTTCCTGTCAATTCTTCTTTTAATGTTCGAGAATTTTCTTCTAATTTATTTTCTAATGTTCTAGAATTTTCTTCGGCTTTTGTAGAACTTTCTATTAATTTTTGTTCTAATGTTCTAGAATTTTGTTCCAATTTTTGTTCTAATGTTCTAGAACTTTCTGTCAATTCTTTTAACTGTTTACCAATGTCGGATACGTCGTCCGGAATTTCGAATAGGTAATCTTCAGGATTTTCACCAGCTTCGGTTAATGCCTGCCGCAGCCTTTCTTGAAGTGTTGCCTTCCTTCCTGTTGTTTCCACATCCCGTTCTTCTAGTTCTCTCTTGAGATCACCTACTTTCAATTCACTCAATTTTAATTGTTTAGTCGCCATTTTATTTATTTTTATTTATTTACACTTCACCGTTTATTAACCCCACACCTGACACCAATTGTAACGTTTTTATTTATATGGGTGAAGTGTAAAACATAGACAATTATTATTAACTAAAAGAATATGTTTATTAAACGGTAAATAAATATTAGAAATATAATTAAAAGATTATAAAAGTAACTAACACTATGATTAACAAATATTAACACTAATTTAAAGACTAAGAATATTATAAGACACTTAAACACTAAGATTATTTATTTAAACAATTAACACTACTCTTTATGTCACTAATTTATGTTCACTTGTCGACTTGTTTTTATATCACCAACTATTCACAACGTTTATTTATATCAGACTTCTTTACTCGTCAGTTCTATAATACTGAATGTGTTCGCTGGCTTTCGCGGTGGGTTATATACCTGGCGGAATTATTTCTAGGCTCTTCTGGAAGCTACTAGAGAACATCTAGAGGTAAACAACATCACACAATAGATTACTGCCGACCAGTCCTAACGAGTGAGTGGCGGCCAGACACTGAGGCGCCTGGTAGCGCGCCGGCGGCGGCCGCGGGGGTTACGTTACAGTAATAATATCTTCAAGACGTTTGGAGAAACATCTTCGCAGTACTTACTTATTTGTTATGTGATCATGATATGTCATACCAAGTATTCTCCGCAAGCAACGCTGGTGAAAATTACACGAAATTAGCTAACATGTATGACTTGTGTGGGGAAGTAATTACTACGAAGGGAAAACCTGTACGTAATTAGTTAATATGTGAAAATAATTTACATATTTTTTTAAGTGTTATCTCACCCGTCAGGTGAAACCATCTCATCCAGATGATTTTCATTGCCAGAAAAATATAACTTTTCTTGTTTTTGATATTTTTGTACTTAAGAGGTAAAAATCTTTTTACCCTCCTTGTTGAAAAATGTAGTCAAAATTTAAATTGTTACGTTACATTATTTAAAACATTCAATTTATCCTTCATATTTTTCATACATCTTAAATATTATGAATTAATTAATTAGGGCTAGTTTCACAATCTCTGATCAGTATTTTAACTATAAGTTAAATAAAAAATATTAAGTAAGACAGAAAGGCCACTCGAATCATTTGCTTAGATTATTTTGATCAGAAATTGTTCCATGTGGTCATTCATTTGTTCGAAATAACTTATAAAAAATCCACAAAGTACGATTTTTTTTAATTTGCGAGCGCAATCTGTACTATCCCTGCACATGGATCAGGGTTGATTATTTTTGATCGGATCGCTCAATCTGACTGATCGAATTACTTCGAACGCGTCAGATTGACCCGATTGACTTTACGAAAACTTCAGATTTCATCGAATCGATCCGATCAACTTTACGAAAACGCCTATTGAATCGGATTATTATCAGCAATCAATCATTTTGTCATTTGACAGTTCATTTCTTTTTAATTTTGTTTACTTATCTGCCAGGGTTTACTCCCGTTAGTTAAACTTTCTTCAGCTATCAATGTTAACAATACCCAATATATTCAGATTTTAGTTAAACAATATTTTTATCATTATTTTTTTTATCTTTAAAATTCAATCTAATTAAATATTGATTGATTGTAAAAAAGTAATGAATTGGAAATGACAGCCCTCGGGGGTAGATTACAGCTTCGGCGGAATTCTGTTACAAACTGTTTGTGTAGGTATACGAAGCGAAGTGACCATGTATAAGAATTAGTTACTACTACAAATTTGTAATTAAACTTGCAAAACCTAATTAATGTTTTTGAAACTAGTAATGCCTGACAAAAAGACAAATTAGTTTCACTTACCTAGGACAAGGAACTGAAAACACTGGATAAAAATAATGATGTAATCCAACTGACAAACATTATTTTCAATATTCAAAAACCATAAAAGTAATCCATGTGGTACACTAATCACGAGAAGTTTGAGTGCCCGTGAGGTGGACTTAGTATCCAAAAACCATAAAAGTAATCCATGTGGTACACTAATCACGATAATTTTGAGTGCCCGTGAGGTGGACTTACGCTTTCAACGATACAGATATATTGTCTTTGTTGAAATCTGTGAATAAATTGATTGACATAGCGAGAAATGAGTAACAAGCCGTAATGATATATTTTTAAAATGGCAGTTATAATAATTAAAACTTTTACGTATGATATATTTTCTCATTTAAATTTTATTCAAATGAAATAATGCAGGTTTTATGTTATGTAGACCCTTGTAATTTTTTCAAAATCTCATTAGACCGAAACCGCAGCTCATAGTTTTAGAATTCCCAATGAATGTAGTTTTAAATGGGACTGAAAAATTACCAAAACTCCCAAACTGAATAGGATATTAACGGATAACATTTTTATTATTAAAAGCATAAATATGGTTAAAGCATTGTTTTGCAGTTTTAAAATTATTTAAAAATATTGAAAAGCGATTTCAAAACTTTTCTTTTGAAATATTTTCATTTTACGTAGATATTTTAGTTTCGTCTACTTTTTTTATTTGGAAAACTGTTGATAAAATGGTTATTTCATATTTTATGACATTTTCGACCATTTTTCAAACATATGACAACGTTAAGTGTTTATTTATCCCAGAGAGGTATAACCGTTGCTTCCTGAATGCGATGAACCGCTAACGTTTACACACATTTGGCGTATCACGCATCATCTGTCTTTGTCTGGGGTTGAAGTGTTAGTGAATGTAATAAAATTACATTTACACCAGGAAAAGGATATCTATAAAACATACTAAATACGAGTATACAATACAACATAAAATCGCCAATATTTACATTGTCTGCTTAAAAATAATAAGTATAATAAAATATCTGGCCCCACTTTTCTAAAAAACCTTATTTAGACAAGAATGCAGTTGCATTTATCACATATTTATTGAATATTTATGGAATTAAAAGTGAGCGAATAATGATACAATAAACAGATGTATACTTGACTCGTTAAACTTTTTTTCTATTAAGTATAATGAGAATGACTGCAAATAATAATTAAAACAGCTTCTTGCCTTTTTCTTAGCTTTTTAAAAATTAAAAGCTGTGAACGTTATTAAAACAAGCTATATGAGTATTAAAATTTTAAATGAAAATTTTTAATTATGAAGAGAAATGGCGAAATGAGATTTTAGTATATTTAACTTATTACCTACCCAATGTCAATATTTGAGTGCTAATAGAACAAAGTGTGCATGTTTGTATATAAATTGCCTTTACCGCTACCGTGATTAACTAATCTACTTTGTACGCAGATTTCGATAATTGATGGTAACATATTAGGTTTACCAGGCGTTATCTCATGGGCACTCGTTGATGCCGCGAAGAGTGCGATACAAGGGTCCTTTCTGTGCCATTTATGGCCGTTTGCACCAATTCGGGTGTACGCTAACCTTTGGTTAAAGTACTGGGGTTATCTCACAAAGTGTGTTGTACCGATCGGTAACTGAGAGTTAATTCGGCAAACTACTGGTTCATTTTAACCACCAGAATATGTTCGGTTTAAACGATAACTTGAATAAAACCTCTAATTTTCAAAATTATCTGTCACTTGTGACAGCCTCACGGATATTTATAATTTGTAATTTAAAATTATTGATAAATTTAACGATGGTTTTGACGAAGATGATGAATTACTGGAACTGGATATGTTACACCGAATTCCAAGGAAACGAGAATATTTTATGAATTGGGCGATTATTATTTTTTTACAAGATTTCGCTTATCAAAACAAACAGTAATAAAAATGGAGGGACAGGATTTCAAGCACGAATAAATGTAATTAATAATTTCTTTGCAAATTTAGTATAAATTTAGATTATGATTATTTTCTTAATTACAAAAATACAAATTTAATATTTTTAAAAACTTAAATATAGCGTTTTTATTCCAAGCATAACTGTGGTATACGAATCTTAATATTTAATAATAATTGTCTTTTTAATTCATATTCTTCCTCTTCGCGCTTAATTTTGGCTTCATGATCGTCTTCTCATCTTCTTCTTTTTCTTTCCAAATTTTCATTTTATAATTTGAAAAATGTAATGTGTATTTTCCATATCTACTTCTAGATTTTTATTTGAAGATCCGGAATTTGTAACATGATCGCTATCAAAAGTATTCTGCAACCCAAAAACAGTTTTTTCAAAATTAAATAATGATAACGTCAAATCAAAGGCAGGATCTTCCGTTGCAGTATCAGAAGGGCTAGATCCTGTTTTTCGAATGGAAAGTTTCTGATCTGCAGCTTTTTTATGATTTTTTTTTTGAAATTATTAAAATATCCCCTCAGTTGTTCTGTAGATAGATATACACCTAATGACGTCATTATTTTAAAAATGATGACTTATTTGTACCTTACGGGCGTTTACCAGGCGTCACCTCACGGACACTCATTGCTGGTGTGGAGAGTGCACCAAAGGGGTCAATTTTGTGCCATTTAAAATTCGAAATATTTGCCGTCGGTCGGGATCGAACCCGGATTTCCAGATTCGCGACCAGACACTCAGGCACGCGGCCGCGAGAATAAAGAACTGATTTCAAGAATATGCTTTTACAATAATGTCTGATTTATCGTCATTGAGCTCCTTGTCCGACATTGAAGATGAACAACATTTCAGAATATGTACAATTCCAGATCACAGGGATCCTTTCACCATTTATGATGACCAGGATTTTAAATTTCGATATCGTTTCACAAAACAAACTGTCATGAATATGGTGCATTATTTTAGATATTATTTGGAACCTCCAACAAAAAGAAATAAATCCTTATCGGCACTAACTCAAATTTTAATAATTTTACGATTTTTTGCCACTGGATCCATTTTACAATTTAGGAGACCAAATAAATGTTCACAAATCTTCTATGTGCACAATAATTCAAAAAGTATCCCGGTGTATTGCTACGAAAAAAAAAACACCTACATGCCTATAAATGAAGAAATTCCGCCTGTGAAACATCAGATTTACCCCATTAGTGGGTCTCCTAATATTTTGGGTACTACAGACTGTACCCATATCAAAATTTTGTCGCCAGGAGGGCCAAATACAGACGTCTTTCGTAATATAAAGGATTACTGTTCAATAAACGTGCAGGTGGTATGTGGGCCAAATTTAGAAATTAATCATACAATTACACGCTGGCCGGGATCCGTACATGATAGCTCCATTTCCAATAACTCACCGTTGGTAGGACAACTAGAATATAAATTTGGTACTATCATGTTTTGCTCATTTTTTGCTGTATAGCATGATTTTCTTGCTTAATCCATTCTTAAGTTATAAAGAAATTAAAAGTGTATCTCCATCTTCACATCCGCGTTACCTACTGTTACAAGTAAGTTAAATCAAAAATATTCTAATAGCATTATTTGATCTTAAATTTTTTAATTTGAATTGTTTACTCAAGTTATAAATACATAAAAATTGTAACTCCAACTTCATATCTGTGTTATAGCAACTAACTTAAATAGAAAACTTGCCGCTATAATATCTTGTTAAATTCATATTTCGACGAAAGTGAAGAATACGATGTGCGGTTCCTGGTTGGGGGGTTGTACGGGAGGTAATTACCCCTCCCACTGCCCAGAAAGACTGATTTTGTGATCTAAAATATTTGAAGCGTTCTTAAGAATCTTAATATTTTTATTTAAATAAATAAAAAAATATAAACAAATATATTTGTAGCATTTACAAAAATAATTTAGTACCTAGTATTGATTATTATTTATTCATATTACAAAATTTTATTCATGATTAACTCCAACTACAGTATCGAAACGAAATGTCTAATGAGTTGTTAAATATTACTGTCAAAATTTCAATATGTACTTTTTTGTTAACGTATAGTTAAGGCGTTAACTGGCCAGTAATGAAATATAATTAAAATTATTTTTGATTTTATAAAATATATAATAATGTATATTAATTTAAATTAGGCAGATATGTATTAATAATATTAAACAAAAGAACATTTTATTTTAAAATTATTAAAGTATTATACAATATCTGTATACACTTTCAAAGTTAGGTACCTACATAATGTACATAAACAGCGTTAATTTGTATGTATGCATATCCAATGCTTATTTTATAATTAACATAACTTATAACAATTTCCATATTGAAAATCAAATGGGTACGTATTATGTAGATATAGATATTCATAAATATTGCATCATTCTATTTTTAAATTTTAAATTTCCTATTTATTTGAATAATATTAACAAAATATATCAATATTTAATGACCATTTTAGCTTGTTTTATTATACAGGGTGTTATGTAAGTAAGTGTACAACGCAGACATCATCGTAAAAATAGTAAAATCGTATTTATTGTATTTTATTTTAAGTGTACACTAACCAGCAGGCGTAGCCCAATGAGAGGGTAGGAATAGTAAAGAAATATATATATATATATATATATATATATATATATATATATATATATATATATATATATATATGTATATATATATATATATATATATATATATATATATATATCTTCTTGTATTATTTCATATGTTGGAATAGAACAACATATGAAATAATACAAGAAGTTAAATATGCTAGTGAAGCAAAGTTGTTGTTTATGTATGGAAAAATTATAAAGAAGATAAAATTTACGAACAATCATTTATGGTTCAATACACAATGTGTAAAATATAAAGTTTTCCCAAATTATATTAATATTAAATGTAAAAATACATCAGTACAAGCAAAAAATGCATTATATTTAGCAAAAAGTTATTGGTTGAAGAATGAAATTAAGAAGCATTATTACAGAAGAGATATATTAAAGTTACATTTATTTATAATACATAATGAGTTAAATTTTAAATTGCATCCATTGAAATTTGATATTTTGGACAATAAGATAAGAACAGAAGTAAATTTCATGGCCCATCAACAATTCCTACGTCAATCAAATAAATTGTCAAAATTGATAGCTGTCATACCAAGACCAGAACAAGATCATTTACATTTAAATTATCAAAATAAATCAGAAGATAAATTAAAATTAAACTTTTATCCTCGAGTTAAAAACTTGACAAATATAGAATTTTCTACAAATGAATTGGATTTATTAAATAAAGGTTTAAAATTTTCTCCTTCAAGAGTTCCTGACAAAAAAGACATTTTAAATTTAGCATATGACACAGAATTATGTATATTTAGTGTAAAAGAAATGGATGTACCTCTTCATAAAATTTTAAGAAGTTCTTGGAACCTTAGTCCAAAAAATAATCATTTTTTAAAAACTATAAAATCAATTAAAACAAAATTAAATAAAGAAGATCTAATTTTATCAAAAGCAGATAAAGGTAACACAATTACTATCTTAAATAAATCTGAATATATTGATAAAGTTGTAACAAGGTGAGCAATAACAAATAAGTAACTTTTTTTAATCTTTTCTAAATTATACTTTCAGAAATAATATCTCAACTTGTTATCTTTGTTAGTCAAAATTCTGTTTATAAATAGTTATTATCTTTTATTAACTGACTGTTTAGTCTAGCTGTCAGAGTTATTTGTTGACAATTAAGTTTAGAAGTTATTGCGAGCCTACGTGCAGGGCTGATGTTTTGATATGGATGCCATGTGATACCCTCTTCATCCCTCAGAGCCTCTCACGAAAGTAACTCTTTGTTTTAAGAGTAGGTAGTTGGTTTTAGAGTCTTGTATTGTCGAGACATGGAGTTGGTTTTAGATTCTTGTGTTGACAAGACATGGAGTCGGTGTTAGATACTCGTATTGTCGAGATGTTTTGAGTTAGTTTGAGCGCGTAGTAGACGCGCAGAGTTACTATGTAAAATGTAACCATTTAGTTTATGTGCTTAGTTAAGTTTAGTGTAATCAATAATAATAAGTGTAAGTGTAAATAATAATAGCCATGTAAATAAAGTTAGTTAGTTTGTAATATTAATATGTGTCTGTGTCCATAATAAATGAGTGTTCATCGGCCATCAAAGTGTTAAGTGAAATAGTGTCTGTGTTCCGTCCTGTGTATAATCAAGCGGTGGGCGAACATCAGCGCCCACTAGTTAGTTGAACAAGTGTCATCGTTGGCAAAAGTAAGAAGTAAAAGTACAAAACCATCATTAGAGCTTCTATTCTGATCTCACTTCCTGCCCCCCCCCCGTGTTACAAAGTTAACAATTTCATAAATAACAGTAATATTATTTTTTTAAAAAAAGACCCAACATTAGAATTTCAAAAAGAAATTAAAAAAGTTATTAAAGATTGTCCAAATTTAATAGAACAAAATATTTTTTTTAATTATATATATATGAATCCTAGTGCGCCAATACTTTATGGTTTACCAAAAATTCATAAAACTGATATTCCTATCAGACCTGTAGTCTCTTTTATTAAAGCACCTTCTTACAAAATTTGTAAATTATTAAATTCTGAATTAAGAAAAGTTTTAAATTTTAAACCTAAATATGGTATTAAAAATTCTTTAGATCTAATAGAAAAAATTAAAAATTTAGAAATTAAACCAGATAGTTTATTAGTATCTTTTGATGTAAATAGTCTTTTTACAAGTATTCCAATAGGTGAACTTAAAAAAGTCATTATTAATCTTTTGTCTCTTTCATCATCAAATTTAAAAATTAAAAATGAATGTATATTACTTTTAAATACTTGTCTTGAACAAAATTATTTTCAATTTAATAATAAATATTTTAAACAAAATGATGGTTTACCAATGGGTTCACCATTAAGTCCTTTATTAGCAGATATTTTCATGGATTACTTTGAAAATAAACTATTTAATTCTAATATAAAATATATAAATAATATAAAATTTTGGTATAGATATGTTGATGATGTTTTATGTTTATTTAGTGGTACTCAAGAACAAATAAATTTATTTTTAAAAGAATTAAATTCAATAAATAATAATATAAAATTTAGTGTAGAATATTCAAAAAACAACAGTATTAATTTTTTAGACTTAACAATAACTATAATTAGTAATAAACTGGATTTTAAAATTTTTCGTAAAGAAACTTATACAGATACTTTAATACCATATTCTTCTTTTCATCCAATGAATATAAAACTTGCTGCTTTTCATAGTTTGGTTAATCGTTTAATTTCGGTTCCCTTAAATTCAAAAAATTTTAATAATGAAATTAAAACAATTAAATTTATAGCTTCTAATAATGGTTATCCTTTAGGACTAATTGATAAACTAATTAATAAAAAACTTAATAATTCAAATTTAATTCTTTCAAAATTTTTATATAATTCTACAAATATTTCAACAAATGATTCTTCAAAAATTATTTACAAGAAAATTAATTTTATTGGAAAACCAAGTGTACAAATTAATAATATAATTAAAAAATATAATATTAGGGCAGGTTTTTATAATAATTATACTTTAAAAAATTTGCTAATTAATAATAAATTTATAAACAATGAAACAATTAAAAATTCAGGTGTTTATAAAATAACATGTAATAATTGTAATTATAGTTATATAGGTCAAACTGGACGTTCATTTGGTTTAAGGTTTTAAGAACATACGCGTTCATGGAAATTAAATAAAAGTGATTCACATGTAGCTTTACATATGTTAACTTTAAAACACAATTTTGATATAAACAATTTAATTATTTTACATAAATTAACGAAAGGTTTTAAAATGACTTGGCTAGAAGCATATGAGATACATTATTTAATTTCCAAGGGGTTACCTTTAATGAATAAACAATTAGATATTTTAAAGACCAAAATTATGAATGATGTTTTACAAATATTTTAAATTTTTAAAAATATTTTACAATTTACATTTTATATCATATTATATTTCGTTACAATTTTCATTTTAATTTATTTAGTTAATTTCATTAGTACTTTTTTATATTTATATTTATAATTTTTGGAATTTAAAATATAAAAACAAAAACAACCTTATATTTTATACATATTTTGATATTTTGTTTTATGTCAAATATGTTTATATATATTGTATATTACTTTATAATTTATTCATGTATCTCTGATGATGGTTTACTAATAAACCGAAATCGATTAGATATTAAATTAGTGTTTTTATTTTATTTTAAAATAGAGGTATAACATCAAGAGAATTTAAAATAAAAATAAAAAGAAATATATATATATATATATATATATATATATATATATATATATATATAAATTTGATTACATGAAAAATATTGATTAAATACATACACTAAAAGTTACAGATATTTAATTGATTTTTTAAAGTCATTATACGAATTAAAGAATATATCAACTCTGTCAGAAAATTTATTACTTAATTGACTCGTACGTATTATCGGAGATTGTAAAAAAATATTTGTTCTTGCAGCTGGCACATAGAAAAGATTTTGTGATCGAGTTTGAATTGTAGGAGCAAGAAAATCAAGGGTACTTAGGCAATACGGGTCATTTGTAAAGCCGTGAATAAGTTTAAAAGATACATGAGTGTATTGAAGTTTCTTCTATAAAAAAGAAACTTGAAATCAAATGTTATATATTTTATTTCATTTTGTATTGTATATAGCGTTTAGCTAAATAAATGAGACATTATTATTATTATTATTATTATTATTATTATTATTATTATTACAGTTAGCAAGATTTCATAAGAAACCCTATAATCAGGATAAGAGCCCATGATTTTAAAATAAATATATTTTAAGATTTTTTTTGTATAGACTCAATTAACAAGGTAAATATCATAGAGTGGACTCCATATTATTGAGCAATATTCTAGTTTAGACCTAATAAAACAAAAGTACAATGAAAATATTGCCTGTATATTGTGAAAGTTACAAGTGTTACGGATAACAAATCCAAGCATTTTATAAGCGAAACTTGTGATTAGTTTGATTTTAATTTAGAGTCAAATAGGACACCAAGATCGCGCATTGTATCGCACCTCACTAAATTATGCTGATTAATGTTGTGATTAAAAATGGTATGTGACTTTTTTCGCGTAAATGTTAAAACTTTGCATATGTTAACATTAAGATAAAGTTTATTTAGATCACACCACTCGTTTAATTTATTAAGATCATTCTGTAATTCTAAGTAGTCAATGTAATTTGAAACAGCACGAAAAAATTTGAGATCATCTGCAAACATAAGTATGTTACTATCAAATATGTGTGATAAATCATTAATAAAGAGAAGGAAAAGAAGAGGGCCAAGATTAGATCCCTGAGGAACTCCTGAGGGAACATCAAGCTGAGAGCTGTTGTAGCCAAGGAAGTGAACAAAGAAGAATATATTTTGTAAGTAGGAAGAAAGAAGTGAAATTAAGGATTTAGATAAAGAATAAGAATGAAGTTTGTTGATTAAAATGGCGTGATCTATTCTGTCGAAGGCTTTTGCGAAGTCGGTATAAATTGTGTGAACTTGGGTATTATTGTCTAGAGCAGATGAAACGAAGTGTGTAAAGTTAGCACAGGTTGGTAGAAGTCGATCTTTTGGACATGAATCCATGCTGACGAAACGATATTTGGTTATTAATTCGACTTATAAATTGTTTTATATATTATGCTTTCAAATACTATTATTAAATTTGAAACTACAGCAATCGGTCTATAATTTTGTATGCTGGACTTGTCACCGTATTTAAAAACCGGAGTAACACGAGCAATCTTCCAAACATCAGGAAAATTCTCAGTCTTAAGTGCTAAATTAAATATGTGGCACAGTGCTCGAGAAAACGGATATGAACAATCTTTAATAATTAAATTTGGAACTAAATCAGGTCCACAAGATAGATTGGACTTAAGTTTTTTCAATGCGGACTCAATTTCATAGCTAGATAACTCAGTTAATGTAATTGGAATATCTGATACAGTTTTAATATCTGGAAGAGGATCATTTGAGTGAGGAGAGTAGACATTGTGGAAATGTGCTTCAAAAGCTTCAGCTATATCTTTCGGTTTTTCAAAATGATTTTAATTATAATTCATAGTAGAAGGAAAAGATGACTTATTCTTTTTTGCGTTCACAAAATTCCAAAATTTGTTCGGTTCAGTAATCAATGACTTTTCACAATTATGTACATAATCATTATATGATATTCCAATATCATTTTTTATTTTGGACCTCAAAAATTTATATTTTTCATTATAATTTACAATAAGAGGATATTTTTTAAACATTTTGAAATAATGCGATTTCAGCTTGAGATCTGATTTAATTTGTGATGTAAACCAAGGAGGATAATTTACAATTCTTTTAAATTTAATTGGACCACATTCCGTAAAGATTGAATATAAATTACTGTAAAAATATTCACACGCTAAGTTTACATCAGAAAAATCTTCTAACGTATCCCAATCAAATGAAGAAATTAAATGATACAATTTTGGAAAATCAGCTCTTTAAAGTTAAATGACTTAGATACAACATTATGCAAACGGTAATTATTTAATGCAAAATTGGCATTAATAGATATTGGAGGATGATGATTATATTGAACATCAAACAAAGAATCATCGCTATTGACTACGCAAGATACATTGGAAATAATTAAATCTAATAATCTATTATTAGAATTGTACACATTGTTAAATTGGTTAGCTTCAATAAAAGATATAAAATTATTACATAACAAAACATTTCGATGAGTAGTATATCAGACACATATTCAGGGATATTAAAATCACCAACATTCAGGAAATTATTATCAAATAAAAAAGGCAAATTCTCAAAAAATTCATAGAAACTATTTACTATATATATAAGTATTGTCGGGACCCCAAAACGTGCTTATTCATTAAAAACTCGCCATCGAATTTTTTGACCAAAGACAATACCTTCCTTACCTAGAGTGACGGAAGGTAAAAGCAGAATATAAATTGTATGCCTATGCAAAACACGTTTAACGTCAGTTTTGTCAATCAGCATATTTTCCAGAGAACACAATGATTTTTACATTTTTACAAAAAAAATAACTATCACGTGATTGGTTAGCTTTGAAGGCCTCCATTTCTTGTAGAAAGCGTATTAATCAAAAATTATTTCCAGATTTACTATCTATGGGGTCAGTTCTACCATGGGTTAAGCGTTATACACTTACTTACATAACACCTGTATAGAATATTGATACCATAAGGACGTTAAGTGACAGGTACATTTTTTATTTGATTATTGTTCTAGAGTATAACAATTAACAGTAGAAGAGTGAATAACATAAGGTTTGTTCGAACCTTCAGTTCTAAGCAGTTCGCGAACTAGTGAGCATGCGCATTTCACTTAAAAGCGTTCGGACCCTGTAGTTCTTAAATTCAAAATTCTGAGAACTATCAGTTCGGCGTTCGGACATGTTGGAATTTTAAATTCAAATTCTCATGGAACGGTTCCACCAGTTCTTGCTAGACAGCAAGTATTTCAAATTCTGAGCATGCGCAATGAAAAGTATAGGATTTTTGTTTGACATTTGGAAGCTTGAATGCTGTATAGGAAATAATAGCTAGATTAATGTACTAATTTCCTTCATTTTTTATTGTCAATTATTTTTGTTAAGGTAAGTTTTATCTGCAATGTCTGATATTATCAATGTTGAATAATATTTTATTAGGATTTACACTCGAAAAACTATAATGCTATTCGAAGATTCAACTTCATCAAGCTCTTCTGATGAAGAAATTAACGAGTACCGTATTTATAATTACTTAATAACAATTTATTATTTCATTACGTATACCTTCTGCTTGATCAGTCATTTTTAAACATAATTTTAGGTTATTCAAAAGTCAAAACAAATGCACATGCCAAATTACTAATATTGTACCGCCAAATTTAAATCTATGCGAGCGTTCGAACCTGTCCAAGAGAGAACAGTTCAGAATTTGTTTTTCGAGATGCCATGCGCAGAACTCCCAATTCTGGAACAGTTCCGAACTGACTGGAACTGACGGTTCGAACAAACCTATAGATATAAATAAGATTAGATGATTATCATCACCATCAAAAGTAAACAGACATACAGGTCTTAAAGAAAATGCCGCCTTCACACCAGTCTATCATGCGATTTTGTCTTCTCCCATTTATCTTTTCTTCAATTGTAATTTTCTGAATACAATTCGTCTTTAAAATACATATGTCCATGTCCAATTCAGTTTATTTTTCTCTTTCTTATTTCTCTCAAAATTCTTCTCCCTTCTCTAATCCTTTTCAACACTTCATCAATCCCTGACTCTCTCTATCTCTCTCTCTCTGCATCCAATCGCCGACAATTGTAGTATGGCTTTTCTTTGGGTGAGTGTGTTACTGTCCTTCCATCCATGAATCTATGCTTCCTAAGTATTTGAACCAACTTTATATCTGTGGTCATGTGGCCACGTACAAACAATTGCTCACCTGCTCATTTGCACCAACTTAAACAAGGAATGCACGAGAGAAGACCTGGCTAAAGTAACATCATCAGCTCTTTCGGAAAAATACAACTTAGCTAGACCAATTCTCAGCCAGGGTTTTGGGGAAGATTTTCCACAACGTGGAGCAAGAATTTCCAGAGAAGATGCGTCCTCGCCGTCCTAGTTAATGCCAAGCGATGTACCTGGCCTAATATTTTATATTATTATCAAATGAATGATTTTATACTAGTATATTTTGTACTTTTAATAACTTTGTTATATATGGTTTGGTTACGATAAATAGATACCTAAATAATTACTTGTTATATCCTTCCAATCATATGTATATGGGTCCCTCTTCTGTAGCGGTTCTCATTATTTTAGTTATCTTTATGGTTATTCTCATTCCGTATTCTTCAAGAGCGGATCAGCAGTTTCTAGTGGGAGGGGTAGTAATCAAATTAAAAAATAAAATATTTAATTATTGCAGGTAGTTTTGTATGATTTTGATTAAAATATATAAAAACATTTGATAATAATAAATAAACAGAAATACGGTAACAAATAAAAATGAAAATTATGAGGAAAGCTTCAAATATTTTAGAACACAAAATCAGTCTTCCGTTTTCTTTTGTAACCAGCAAAGGAATTTTCAATTCTTTCAATATTAATGGATAAATCACGATGGATATGTAAAAAAGCTAATCCATTTAACCTTTCTTGTCCCAAAGTGGACTTTAACCTTAACCAAAACCAACTACGTAAGTCGTTTCAGTGAAGAGAAAATTCTTTCTCCTAATGCAACACTAATTGGAAGCGTACATAACAGTTGTAAATATTTTTTTTATTCTTGGGAATACATTTTCCTACAAAATCAGTTCTTTTTAGAGCCACAAATTTCATTTAAATTTTTTTTAACCTAAATTGTGCCAAAAACAAATGAAACGGCACGACTCACCGGAATAAGTTTTGTGCGCTGTTATCTTATATTTAGGAATATTTTGCAAAGTTACAAAGCGAAAAATAAACAATTTTTTGCTGAAATAGACTAGGAAAACTATTTATCTTTACCAGTTTGGCGCGTAATTGGTACCGCCTACCGCCATATATTACATTTTACGGGAAACATGATCCCATCTAGCCTCAAAATATTCAACTATGAACCTTATTCTAAATTCTTGACACTGGAAAAAAGTGCATACTTTAGCACTTTTTTACCATTAATTAACTATTCAAATATACGTAATTTTCCTTAATATTATTACAAATTGATTACTATAGCTATACGTTCATGTGAAATATTTGAAATAGAAATAGAATACATAGTTCAACTAATAACAAAATTTCTTGATTCTGTCACAATTTTTTTTATCAACTGATATCAAACAGTGGTCAGTGGGAGGGGTTTACCCACCTCTCCCTGAAACCGCACTTCGTATTCTTCAGTGATTCTTCATCTTCGTCCAAATATGAATTTAATAAGATATTATAGCGGCAAGATTTTTGTTTAAGTTAATTGTTATAACAAAGATATGAAGTTGGAGTTACAAACATTTTTTATTTATATATAAGGAGATTACGTATAGCAAAAAATTGAAATTATACAGCAAAAATTTAAGATAAAATAATGCTATTAAAATATTTTTAATTTAGCTTAGTTGTAACAGTAGGTAACACGGATATGAAGATGGAGTTAGACTTTTAATCTCTTTATAACTTAAGAATGGATAAAGCAAAATATTCATGCTGTTGGTCTTTCAGATTTTTACCTTCCGCTACCCTTGGCAAGGGAGGTATAGGGATCGTGCTAAAAATCGCATATCGAGATTTTGGTAAATGACCACGTTTTAAAGGCCCTATAATCCATTTTTAACATTTTCACGGTGATGTCTGTGGGTATGTATGTGTGTGCGTTAGAATACTCTTTACTCTCTAACTCAAATACTATCAATTCAGAAAGTTTTGAAACCATATATTTATACCTTGTTCTAATATGGAAAGAACTCATTAGATTTTGGTGGCAATCGGATTTTCTACAAGTTTGCTTTAATACTTTTTCTATATATTGTATGGCTAAATTTATAAGGTAATATAAAAATTATATATATATATATATATATATATATATATAGGTTAATGGCGGGAGGTACTGTGTTGGTCTTTTAGATGTTTACCTCCCGCTACCCTTGGTAAGGGAGGTATAGGGATCGTGCTAGAAATCCCATATCGAGATTTTGGTAAATGACCACGGTTTAAGGTCCCTAGAATCCATTTTTAACATTTTCACGATGTTGTCTGTATGTATGTATGTATGTATGTATGTATGTGTGTGTATGTGTGGATCCTCTTTACGCTCTAACTCAAATACTATCATTCAGAAAGTTTTGAAACCATGTATTTATACCTTATTCTAATATGGAAAGAACTCGTTAGATTTTGCTGGCAATCGGATAACCGGAAATGGCAGTTTACTTGAAGCTCAAGATAGTTTTTCTTCAAAAAATACCTTTAAATGTATTTTTTTCTCAATTTGTTATTATAAAAATTAAAGATTATTCCATTTTATACAAGTTTGCTTTAATACTTTTTCTATTATATTGTATGGATAAATTTATAAAGTAATATAAAAATTATATACATAGGTAAATGGCGGGAGGTACTGTGTTGGTCACATCAGATTTTTAGTTTGTGTAACGCATCCAAAATCTGACGTTATGTTACACCTGACACGATGTCAGCTAATTACGCTGTTACATTTTGTTTCTGCAACAAAGCATTATTCGATAGATCAATTTTACATTTTCCTGTTATTTTTATTAGTTGTGCACTAGATAATTATTTTGAATATATATTAAGTACTACCTAAATATGTTTGATATTTCTCTCTTGGATTTGAAAAATTATAAATTTTCTTTTAGGTTTCAAATTACCATTATTCATGGCTATTCTTAACAGACAAGATTAAATTATTGATCAACATTGTGATTAGTGACCAAAGTTGGATTTGGGTCTAGTTTGTATAATGTTGTTTGATAGGTTCTAAACTCATTCATGTAAAATGTGTACACTTAAGTGGAAAGTTGAATTAGATAGTTTAGGGATGTTCAATGTATAAAATAACGAATTAGGTAACTGAATAATTTGTCTTATTCATTCCAGCACTATTTCGTTATTGTTGTTGTTTCGTGCGTTTACTTTCACTTTACATTAAAAGTTTCATTAAATTTTACTTGTCCCCATGCATTTGTGAAATGTTGTTTTGTGATTGTCTTCGTATTCAAGGTATTATGTATCATTTTGAACAAAATTTATAACGACACCGTAACTTTTTACTTAATACGCTCTCTGTTTCTGGCTTGAGCAATAATTAATAATAATTAATAAGTAATAATTAATAATTAATAATTAATAATTAATAATTAATAATTAATAATTAATAATTAATAATTAATAATTAATAATTAATAATTAATAATTAATAATTAATAATTAATAATTAATAATTAATAATTAATAATTAATAATTAATAATTAATAATTAATAATTAATAATTAATAATTAATAATTAATAATTAATAATTAATAATTAATAATTAATAATTAATAATTAATAATTAATAATTAATAATTAATAATTAATAATTAATAATTAATAATTAATAATTAATAATTAATAATTAATAATTAATAATTAATAATTAATAATTAATAATTAATAATTAATAATTAATAATTAATAATTAATAATTAATAATTAATAATTAATAATTAATAATTAATAATTAATAATTAATAATTAATAATTAATAATTAATAATTAATAATTAATAATTAATAATTAATAATTAATAATTAATAATTAATAATTAATAATTAATAATTAATAATTAATAATTAATAATTAATAATTAATAATTAATAATTAATAATTAATAATTAATAATTAATAATTAATAATTAATAATTAATAATTAATAATTAATAATTAATAATTAATAATTAATAATTAATAATTAATAATTAATAATTAATAATTAATAATTAATAATTAATAATTAATAATTAATAATTAATAATTAATAATTAATAATTAATAATTAATAATTAATAATTAATAATTAATAATTAATAATTAATAATTAATAATTAATAATTAATAATTAATAATTAATAATTAATAATTAATAATTAATAATTAATAATTAATAATTAATAATTAATAATTAATAATTAATAATTAATAATTAATAATTAATAATTAATAATTAATAATTAATAATTATCGTAACTTCTACCATGAAGTCAAGAAACAAAATATCCACCAAGTGACAAAGAAGATAAGATGAATAGGTCGTCGGAGTATTTTCAAGAATTGTTAAACATTGAAGGAGAAGAACAAAAAATAGAAGAGGATACAAAGGCAAATTGCATCGAGGAGAATGATTAATCTATAGAAGAACCAACTGAACGAGAATTTTCGATATGTTATCAGCTATGAAAAATAATAAAGGCAGAGGAGAAAATGGCATTCAGGCAGAAATGCTAAAAGAAGGTGGAGAATCACTACACACAAGAATTTACAACCTCTTAGTTAAAGTTTGGAGAGATGGGAAAATGCCAGGAAAATGGAAAACAGCAGTTTTGTACCCTGTACAGAAAAAGGTGACATAAGCTTATGTCAAAATTATAGAGGAATAATATTATTAGATGTCTATAAAATACTGGCGAAAATGACGAAAGTGTGGATCAAAGTATAAAAGATAAGCTAGGGGAGTACCAAGGAGGTTTGAGAGAAGGAAGATCTACAATTGACCAAATATGCACAGCTAAACAAATGACAGAAAAAACTTACGAACAAAATTTGTAAATACATATTTTGTTCAACGATTTCAAGCAAGCGTATGACACAGTAATAAGAGATAAGCTGTATGAAGCTCTGAAAAATCTAAAAGTACCAAGACAATTAATACAACTTGTGAAGATGTCCCTGGAAGAAATGAGGAACAGAATAGCAGTTTAAACAAGGAGACCCCTTATCAACAATGCTCTTTATTTGCGCAGATTGAAGGTGGAATAGAGAGGAATGGGATCATAATACTACAAGATGAGTCTGTGCGTAGCCTTTACGGACGATAGAGCTGCATAAAGTCACCAGAATATTAGCGAAGAGTGCAAGATATTACGGACTGTCCATTAACGAATCAAAGACCAAATAAATAACCATAGAGAAAAATAAGAGGAAAGAACAGAATAAAACATTTGAAATGGAAAATAATGATTACTGCTTTGAGAAGTTGAACTCGTTTGAATATTTAGGAGTCACAATCAATAACTCTAATGATGAAGATGAAGAAATTAACAAGAGGATAGCTAGAGGTAGTAAAGCTTATGGAATGCGTTTGAGAACAATGTACTCCAAAAACGTGTCAAAATCTACAAAAATAAGAATATATAATATATAGGACAGTTACTGGCAGTCTTGTACGGATGTGAATTATGGGTGCTTAATAAAAAAAAAGTAGACGTTTGGGGAAGGAAAATTTTGAGGTGTTAACAATTACTCGAAAGTTCAGTCAAACATTTATTCTTACTACAAACGTTTCAGTGCACCCTAGCACCTTCTTCAGGATCTACAACAATTATACAACAAAAATGTAATACATCGACGGTTAAGATGTGATATCACGTATCTACATTTTTCAGGTAACATGAGTTATGCACATTAAAATGTGCAGAAAAAAATTCTGCGCGTTTCTGGTGATCCCTCGTACGTACATTTCTGACGCGTTTCGATCTAACGTTAGAAATGTATGTACGAGGGATCACCAGAAACGCGCAGAATTTTTTTCTGCACATTTTGATATGCATAACTCATGTTATCTGAAAAATGTAGATACGTGGTATCACATCTTAACCGTCGACATACAAAATAACATGGACATTATCACACTTACAGTAAGATCTTACAAATTGTTACAATTCATGTACACAAATACATTTGTACAAAAAATTCATATAATATATTAAAAATCGTACCAAAAAATTCAAATAG
Organism: Harpalus rufipes; assembly: GCA_951394225.1. Taxonomy (NCBI): domain Eukaryota; kingdom Metazoa; phylum Arthropoda; class Insecta; order Coleoptera; family Carabidae; genus Harpalus; species Harpalus rufipes. The sequence continues at coordinate 26,115,866 of OX596282.1, read as the reverse complement.
CATACACACATCCATTTGCTCTAAAAAACGACAACCGAATAATACGGAAAATAGCCGGAAATATCTTGTGTAAGGATTCTGGTCACATAATTGAAACGGACTTCTATTAGTCGTCAGTACACCAATAATAATATAGCAAGTTGTAGGAATTTAAATAAAATGAAAGGAAATTAATGAAACTCAGTTTGACCAAAATTTTGCCTTTTCCCTTTTGAACTTTTCCAATACACCAAAATATACGCTAAGTCCTTGAATATCAGTTCTTTCATTAATGTTATTGCAATCATCCCTGATATGTAACATTTCAAGAAACATACGTTTGGAGGAGTAATTCTGCTCTTCCTCCAAAATCATGAAATTTTCCAGATCAAAAGTGGGATTTAGTGTACTGGAATGCTCAGCCAGAGCAAATTTGTTTGCCGTATTGTTTTGTGTTGATCTGCGATGTTCGCTCATCCAGATGGTCGAATAACGTTTGGTCGTTCCAACGTATGTATAAACCACGTTTGATTATATGTGTAAAGTTCAATGTTCCAGTGACAACTGTAAAGCGACATACGTTGGAACTACCAAACGTTATTCGATGATCCGGATGAGCAGCAGGCTTAAAGGACTTATGATCTGGGATATTTATTTATTTTATTTACATACATGTACAAAAGTGCGAAAATTTAGAAGACGACGATTCGGAAAACGTTCCAAATAAATTTGCCGACCTTGGGCAGCGTTTCCCTAAGCTTCACCATAGGACAGCTCAATGTTTGTATATTCGCTATCCGTAAAGGCAGGCATTTTTACTGATTGTAACTTTTATAATAATTATTAATCGATTTATTTGTCAAAATTTATTTGAAAAAGTTGACAACTCACATTTGTCAGAAACAATTGTTTCATTGTTATTGCTAGTGGATCATTATTATTATTAAAATACCTAAACAACTCGTTAATTTATGGATGGGTAAAAATGCAAAAAAAATGAGATTTCGAAATATATATATATATATATATATATATATATATATATATATATATATATATATATATATATATATACTTATTACAATTTTCGTGATATACATGGGGATGAGTAAATATTCATTACATATTTACACTTGTTCATGTTGCGTTTATGGAGTTAGGTGATGAAAAGGCACTCACAAACATCCAAGTCCCTGGAGGAAATCGAACGCAAGACCACTGTCGTAAAACGCTCCCTCAACACCACCCAGGCGGCTATAATAGTTTATATACATTATTAAAAAATAACTTTCAGAACTCACAATAAAATAATAATACAATCTTGTTCTTCTTCTTGGTTTTAAAAATATCTCTATGGAGAATAATAATCTCAATCATTAGCCGCGTGCAGGAGTACCTAGTGAATCTAGCGGTCTAGCTGGATGTGTTGTCACAGTGGACTGTCAAATTGAAAGCTGTCATATGTAATTTTTAAACATATTAGGAGCAATTATTTAGCCACCTTGCAAAATATAATGATTTTCTGTTACTAAATCTAAAATAAATAAAAGTAGAATGAATCTCTTCAACAAATAGGTACAATCGATTACGTTTAGTAATTCCTCAATCTTTCTTTAAAGATATGAGGTTGTTGCCGCTGTATTATACTAGGGAAAATATCAATAATATAGCTAGCCGTGTCTGCCGTTTTTATTTACTGGTTTAGTACTGTCATTTATAGCAGGCAGAAGAAATACCATGTCCTTGACTATAAAGTAACGATGTAAGGATCTTGATAAGGATTAATTGCCATAGGTTAGTTTCTAATAAACATGAATTTTCCAAGATATTCCCAAAGCTTTTAGTGCAAAGTTCAGGGAATCTATTTTAACATAACTCGATTCAGAAGGACGTTTTGCATGTATAAGCCGTTTATAATTTTTTTACTGTACTATTGTATATAAAGATTATTCATGTTTATCACATATGAATTTTTAAATAATTTCAGTATTATTTATACTCGTACATAACTACGGGTACGGGAGGAGCATTTTGGTCTACCATATAAAGAAAACTATGTTTAAAGATCCTGGAAGTACTTATATAAAACAAAAAATTATACAATAAAATGTGCAAATAATTTATAAGTAATAAATTTTCTATTACGATAAGTGTGTATTCTTTGAATATACATAATTCAATTTTTGATTTCGTTGAATCCAAGATTGTTTTTTATTCTTTGTGTATCACTGGATAATAGATATTATTTTAATTGTATTTAATGCATCCATTCTGACTATGTTTTCGTAAAAGTTGTAATTCGTAGTGTCACTCATCATAAATGACATTACTAGAGGAGGATAGCACTGGACTAGTAATCTAGCGAAGTTAAAGATGTAGTATAACAACTGAGTAGAACCGCTAGACACGGCTAGCTATATTTTTCGAAAAATAATTCAGAGGAAACAACCTCTAAATTTGAATGAAAACTTAAGGAATGCTAAACATGACCGATTGCTTACATTTGTTGACGAGAAAAGTATTTAAATACTAAGTAAAGTAATACTTTAAGTATATTTTTTAACTACTTGCAGTACCAGTACGAAGTATTTTTTAATTAAATCAGTTAAAATAATATGACGAAGAATTATCGAGTTTAGATACATATTTGTATATCACTCTCATCCAATAAGACAGTTAATAATATATACCTATTAAAAAAATAGCATATAAAATATTTTAAAATAAACTCCATAAGAAATGCATTGCATTTTACGTATCTCTATTAAAAGCCACACTTCACGTACTGTGATTAATGTCTGTAGCTACTACTTTACGCCTTGGAGTGGAAAAATTGTTTACTTATTTAGTTCTATAATATTGATGAGCACGTAAATAAGTTGTTCAAAAGTACTTCTTGATTTATCTTTATTTACGTCTTTAACTATTCGATTAAAACTGTAGATAGTGAAAACTTTGATAACTACCAATACTTGCTCAAACCTGTGTTGACAGTAGTGCACAAAACACACAGCATTCTGTTCTTGCGCATGTGTGAAGTAATTAGTATTTGAAGTACTTAAATACTTTTGGATACTTTAAGTACCAAAAAGTATTTGAAGTACTTTTTATGAAAAAAAAGTATTTTAAGTGCAGTAGGTACTAAGTACTAATTTTCAAAAGTATTTTAAGTAAAGTATTGTAAGTACTGGATGTATTTAAAGTAATACTTCCAGTACTTTTACTTTAAGTAGTTCCCAGCTCTGGTAACAGTATACTGAATCTAATTTAAAAGAATGAGTAGAATTAAACAGAAATCAAACTTACAATGAATTCATTTAATTAAACTTACAGGTTTTATTATTTGTTTATTCGATAAAATAATATTAGCACAACTAAGACTGCACAACAACACTACTATCAACTTTTAACAGTGTTGCCAGATTATAAAATAAAAGTATCGTACCATCCAATGAAAATTATTGTATTTTGAAAAAAGTATCGTACAAAATTATCGTACTTTAAAAAAATATATCGTACATTTTGTTTTTTCAAATTATGTATTATTTTAAAATCATCTCTATATATTTATAGTAGATTATTTGATTTTATATTACTTTTATTTACACTAAAACAGAATTTGAAGCAGCAGACTGTTCCTCATAACTACATTTTTTGGGTTCTTTCGATTGTGTCATAATTTTTATACATGTTAAGACTAGAAAAATATGTCGAGCATGTGACTGACAAGACAAACTCACAATAGGCAGGCTGCAATACAAAATCCAAAATGGCAAAATATCTTGCCATTTCGTTGCAGTTGTATTCAATTATAAATATAAATTTTAGTGCCAAATGTGTAAAAGGTTAAGTAATGGAAATATAAGAAAAATAATAGTAATTTAAATTCACATATTATATAAATTTATGAAATTATTAAATTATCGTACATCGTACAACTAACTATTGTACATCGTACACATTTCGAAATATCGTACAAAAAACATAATTTCGTACATCTGGCAACGCTGTATCTACGTTTTACAAGTAAATAGGGGAAGTCCACAAGCAGTGAATACACTGTGTTCAAATTAACGAAAGCTAGGTTGTGCACGTTATAAGGTAGTCAATATTAGAAAATATCTTGTTCGAACTACGGAGTAGTCTATATATTCGGGTGTTCATGTTAACGCGATTGTACTGTATTAGTAGTTTATATAGTTTATTAAATGATATTAGTCAAAATACCATGCTGCTGATAAAATATGCGGAAAATAGAATAATATTATTTATTACCTTATAAAATATTCAAAAAATTGAATCTTAGTTCAAAATATTATGCACACATTTAAACTAAATTATTATCTATGATTTCATAAATAGTTACAATTTAAAAACTTATTACTAACATTATAGAAAAATATTGCAAAAATTAGCTTATATGCCAAGGTTATAAAAAAACGAAATTAATTATGGCTGGTGACCATGTTGCCCGGAGCCTAAATGTAGAGTGAAGCTTTTATTGATCCAGTAATTCTTCCCACTCAAACAGTCTCCTGGCAGATTTCGATAAAGGAGTGTACCATTTAAAACTTTTACGTGATATTTATGTGGTGAACCAAATATAATAAGAACTCCAACGTACTACAAGTCAGTTGGAAGAATGGGCTAAAAACACTGGGCTACAATTCTCCGAAGGAAAAACCAAAATGATGTTTTTCACTAAACTTACCAAACCTGTCCTCAAACCCCATATAAAACTAAACAATAAAAAAAGAATATTCTACAAATATTAAATTTCTAGGAATGATATTTTAATCCCGGTTAACATGGAAAAAAACATCTACAACATCTTAAACAGGAATGTAATAAAGGCCTAAACATCATCAAATGTTTATGTCATAATAAGTGGGGATCGCATAAAGACATCCTGCTACGAATTTACCTAGCATTCATTCAATCCAAAATTGACTACGGATCAACAGTTTACCAAACAGCAAGTAACAAAATTCTGAAATCCCTAGAACCGGTTCAAAACACAGCCATTCGGCTAGCAATAGGAGCATATAGAAAAAGTCCTGCTAATAGTATACGTTGTGAATCTGGCATCATTCCCCTAGAAATCCGCAGAAATCAGTTAATGCTATCCTATATAACCAAACTAATTGCAACAAATTTGCAGTCAACACCAAACCGCTCAAAAAATATATACAGATGGTTCAAAAAGTTTGAAAGGTACAGGAGGAGCTGTACTCACAGACACAAAAATTATTAAACTCCATCTCCCGCAAGAGACAAGCTCTTTCACAGCAGAAGCCTACAGTATATTAACTGCTCTAAAAGAAATAAAGAACACCGAACCTAGTCAAGAAGAATATATTACCCTCTCAGATGCCCTACACGTCATTCAAGAGATAAGAAACATGTACAATGCACAACCAGTAATCCAGAAAATCCAGGAACAAATACACTATTTAAGAGAACACAACCGAATAACAATTATGTGGATCCCAGCTCACGTAGGTATCAACAAAAATGAAGAGGCAGATCAAGCAGCGAAAGAAGCTCTCCAAGAAAAAATAACATACAACCCTATACCTACCCAAGACCTTACGCGAAATATCAAAGCTAAAACAAGAAAACAGTGGGACGAAATATGGACAAACACCACCGGTAATAAATTAAGAAACATAAAACTAAACACCGAAAAACGGGCAAATGTAGATAATCGAAGAGACCAAATAAAAATAACACGACTACGTATAGGACACTCAAACCTAACGCATAAATACATAATTCAAAAAATGGAACCTGAATCTTGCGAAACATGTAACACACAAATCACAATAGAACACATTCTTACACAATGCCCCAAATACACACAAAAACGAATACAACACAACATACCACCAACAATGAAAGAAGCTCTAGGAACAGGCATCTCCAATCTAAACAAAACCATTCAATACTGCAAAGACATCGACATACTCCCCCACATCTAACAAATAAAATATTAAAATGTAATATCTACTGATTATGAATATATATATTAATTAGACACTATATATTCAGATAAATATTGTACCGAGTACTAATAGCCATAGGTTGATGTACTCCTTTTTTTTCGAAATAAAAAAAAATATAATTGCAATATTATTTTAAACAAATGACAGGTAATATGATTTCATATGAAAAAATCTGATGTGGCCAATACAATACCTTCCATCAGTTCTATGTATCTTGTACAAATTCCATTCACAAAGTTTCTGCAGTAAAATTATAACACAAACGTACTATGTAAATTGCACTTGACACTGACATCTGTCAATTGTAATTTTCTTTATATATTAGCTGTTTCCATTCTTATAGCATAGCTGGCTAATTTATGAAATTTAATTTCTGTACATATTTTTTTAACTGTGTATCAAATAGAGAAATAGTACTTTTCTCAAACAACGGTAGCAATGACCGTGCCAGTACTAATGATAGTAACAAGAATAGTACCAAGAAACATGTACCAAGAAAAACAGCCTGAGCTGGAAGGCGGCTGTTAAGTAGTTGAAAAGTGAGTCCTTTTAGATCCGAGAAAATCCTCGATAAAATTATATATCAAAATAATTTTTATGTAATCCAAATATAAATTTGATTCAAAACTTCCAACAAGCCAAATATACTTCAACACAAAAAAATGCTCATTGCACGAGGAACTCACAGACAAGAATGTGCCGACAGAAAAAGTCTGGCCAGGCAAAAATTGACGCTATCTCTGTTTTATAGTTATTAAATTGTTTATTTTACTACAGCAACATATACGAATAGTGGGAAGTAGTCATAAGGGGTAAGAAAATACAAAAGGAACGCAAAATAGTGCCAACAATAAAATTCAAACGTAACAGTTTCCGGAATGACATGAATATATATTTAACACGGACATAATATTTTTCTACATAGTCCCCTCTGAGGTCAATACACTTGATCCAACGTTTTTTTAACTTTTCGATTCCCTCCCGAAAATGGTTTTCTTTGAGGTCCTCAAAATAAGCATTTACTGCTTCGATGGCTTCTTCGTTGAACCGAAATCTCCTTCCAGTGAGGAACATTTTGAGTTTCGGAAAAAGATGGAAGTCCGAGGGAGCCAAATCGGACGAGTACGGTGGATGGGGGACGATTTCAAACCTCAGTTCGGTCAATTTTTGGTGAGTAACACGACTTAAATGAGCTGGCGCATTGTCGTGGTGAAACAAGATTTTTTTCTTTGCCATTCCCGGGCGTTTTTTTTTTAATTGCTGCTTTCAGCTTGTCCAAAAGTGTGGCGTAGTATTGTCCAGTTATAGTTTTTCCTTTATCAATATAATCAATTAGCAGAATGCTTTTGGCGTCTCAAGAGACTGACCCCATCACCTTTCCTGCCGATTAAACTGACTTCGCTTTCTTCGGGGCCGACTCGCCATGTCCAATCCACACATCGACTGAATTTTCATCTCTGGAGTATAGTGATATATCCAAGTTTCATCCATGGTTATGAAACGTCTTTTAAAATTGATCGGATTTTCGTATGAAGTTCGTGCCCGAATACGCTTTTGCTCCGAACTAAGCAAATGCGGCACCTTTCTGGCGCACATTTTTCTCATGCCCAGCTCATTATGTAAAATATGAACTACACGTTCATTAGTGATCCCTATGGCTTCCTCAATCTCACGTAATTTCATTCGGCGATCTTCCAGAACCATATCATGGACTTTATCCATAATTTCCGATGTGGTAGCCGATTTTGGACGACCTGAACGTGGCTCGTCACAGGTGTGTGTTCGGCCACGCTTGAATACCGAAACCCAGAAACTCACCGTGGAAAACAAAGGTGAAGTATTCCCAAGGACAGCATCTAACCTGGTCTTGATCTCCGCTGCTATCTTTCCTTCCAAATAAAAAAAAATGATCACCGCACGAACTTTGTTTTTTTTTTTCATTATCGCTAGGTAGATCAACACAGACGCTTTTCACGATTAGACTGATAGACAGATTGTACTGAAATTTCTTGACAGATCATATTGTGCCAGCGCTGGTAATTCAATTTTAAATGTTATCACTACGTTACCTAATTGTATATATGTATGTGAATTGTATGTGTTCTGACGAAAAAATGTATTCGGATGGTTTCGGTGTAATCGACGCCAGGCGTCGCGACGCTGATGTCGCGTTGGTTCGGCGGTTAACGGCAGTAATGAAGGAAAAGGTGTAGCTACGCGGTTCTGCAATAATCGGCAGATCGACGCCGAGCGTCGCGACGGTGACGCTCGTAACCGGCAGTTCACGGAGTACGTGGAGATCGATGGTATATCCGGCGTACGACGAGAAAGTCGACCCAGACAAACCTCACAGACACCAGGCCTCGAGTGCCCCGGCTTACGCACTGGGGCATCGCGGCGCAGAGTCGGAAAAACGCACTTGGGCCGATGGACGCTAAAATACTCGACTTGGAATAACGGACCGTTTTACAGTAACTCTGGATAAACACGCGGACTTTATTGAACTATGTATTAGAATAATATGGAAAGAATACAAAATTATTAATACAAAATATGACAGATTTTTATTGAAAATTATTTTACATATATAATACACAACTACTATGATTGTTTTATATAAAAACAAAATAACAATAAATATTATGATTGACATAATGACATTTATTTAAATTGTCAATCCAATTCGTTTACTTCAACACCCCCGCCCAATTTAAATAAACCAAGACTTGTTCTTAATTGAATAAATTTTGATGCTGGTAATGCTTTTGTTAAAATATCTGCCTGCTGTGCTGAGCTTGTAACATATTTTATTTCTATTACTCCATCTTCCACTAGTTTTCTCATATGATGATATTTTATTTCAATATGCTTAACACGACGATGAAAAACTGGATTTTTAGCTATTGAAATACATGACTGATTGTCTTCTTGTATAATAATTGGTTCTTTAATACAAATATTCATTTCTGTCAATAATTGTTTAAGCCATATTGCTTCACAAGCAGATGTGCTAAAAGAACAGGGCAAATAGGATAAAAATGGAACACGATATTGACGACCCTTTATGTGGTTTATTTCCCGGTCAAATTACGCGCCTTATTCCAATTGTCGGGAAGAAAAGTTTTCACGGTTCGCGGGTTAATAAGGGTTGAGTTACACGGCTTTGAATTATTTAATCCGCAAAACTTGTGACAGATCCACGTCACAATACTGTAATAAATAAATTAGTAGATATAATACCCTTAAAGTTTGATTAATAAATATAGAAACATACTGTATAAATACATCTCTTCTTTCAAGATATATTGAATTATACCTCATAAAAATTGAATATTATTAGGCTAAGATTATTGCGTTGACCCAACCAAGAACATTACAATATTATTGGTACAAAATGGTATAAAATTCGGTGAGTAAAATCTTTGGAATATCTGTCTTTAAAACAGGGACTAAGAACGAAACGAAAACGAAATAACGAAATAAACCGAAATTTTTATAAGAACGAAAACGGAAACGAAAACGCAATAAATTTTTTTCGTTCATGATTGAAAACGAAATAATTTATATCGGTTACCGGTTTTAACCGTTATTTTATTTAATATTTTATTTTATTTACAGCAAATATTTTACAGGCAAATATTATTGAATTTTCAGATATTTGATTTGCAAACAAGCAGATTTTCAAAGTAGCTCTCCAGTAGCTAACCCTGTTACGTGTTAGGGTAAACGGTATACTCGTAGTTCACTGACTGCGATAATTTTCATTTGCACACACTGTCGGTATACGTTTTATTAGTTATGTTAAGTACTTATATAAGAGAACTAACCTAAAGGAAGATTTGCTTGAAAACATACTATTAGTTAGGTGAAATAAAATGTAATTAATGTTTTATTCTTTATCGTAAAAAAATCAGGCCATAGCATAAGCTTTTCTTATTTTTATATATGTATTATCTTTCCTTTATATGTATGTTTTATTTTTAATGTTTAATAAAAAAAAAACTTATTATATTTCTATATTTTCATCAATTGTTACTCATTAATAGTTATAACCGGTATTAACCGGTATTTAACTACTGTGAACGAAAACGAAAATATTTAGGTGGGAACATTAAGAACGTAAACGAAATTTTTTGGTTTCGTTCGGATAAGAACTGAACGAAATATTTTTCGTTTTTAGTCCCTGCTTTAAAATGACTTCATAAAGTATATCTAGGAGTAAAAGTATAATTAAATAAATTTTATGTAGTATATGATATACATGCTGTTTATTTTAAATAGGACACCATTGCTATCTCAAGAACTATGAGAGCTAATATTTTACAAGACTAATGTAATGAACAGAAAAAAAAACATTTTTTAATCTGTGGTTCTCAAAATACAAGACCTTATTTTTTTTATTCTAAATATGCAGGAATATACGATTGTTCAAAAATTATAATTTAATTTAATTTAATTCTGAATATAATGATATATTTTTACACCCTCATGTAATATATATATTTTTTTTTTTTTGAGTAAAATGCATATAAATTTTATATTCATTTTTATTCAAATGTGACTATAATAAGAGAGCTCCGACCGGAAATAGCAATTTATGTAACAAAACCTGAAAGTGATACTTTACTGGGTGAGCAAGGATATTTAACAGCCAAGCCACTTAATCCATTCCAGACATTTCAACTTCGCAAGTCGAAAATGAACGTTCACTTCTGCAAGATGTTACGGGTAATGTTGCCAAAATAATAAGATATATGAATAGGTTGGTGTATTGTTTCACAATTAATTTTAATTACATTATATATTTCATAGTTATAAAATGTATTAAAATAAATGAATAACTGTAAGATATGTAATTCAGGAATGTCATTGAAATAAATACTACAATTGGCGCAGTCGGTTAAAAAAAATACATTTCTACAAATCCCTAGGAATAGATTACACGTGATATATATTTCCACATATTTATTATCTGTGCACAATTCAAAATGGAAAATTCTACAATTCAACCATTCGATCCACGATCACCTTCAGCTGCAACAGAATGGGTTATTTGGAAAAGAGCTATGGATTTATTTCTGGAATACAAGAATATCACGAATGATAAAAGAAAAAGGGCCACTCCACTAACCCTAGGTGGTATGGCATTACATGATGTTTTTTACGCTTTTCCAGATGCAGAAATAAAATCGGAAGATAAAGACTGGTTTACACATACTATAGATCTATTGGATAAATATTTTCTTCCACAAACAAATATTAGGTATGAAAGGCATTTATTTCGCCAGATGTGTCAAGAAACAGGAGAATCAACAGATCAATTTGTTAGTCGGTTAAGAAGACAAGTAATGAAGTGCGAGTTTCCTGATGAAGATGAAATTGACGGAAATATATGTGATCAAGTTATAGAAAAATGTCAAGACCCAAATTTAAGGAAAGAATATCTCAAGGTAAAATATCTTAATGTTGATAAATTATTAGAAATAGTACGAACTCATGAGCCAGTTGAACAACAATTCCAAACTTTTAATACAAATAACACGTCTTCAAATAATTACGATTCAATTAACCGAGTAACGAAGAAGTTCATAAATAAAAAAGAAAATTTTCAAAAGATTTGTTCCGATGCGGAAGTAAATTCCATAAAGCTAACGATAAAAATTGTCCTGCTATCGATAAAGAATGTAGACATTGTGGTAAAAGAGGTCATTTTGCAACAGTATGTAAACGAATAAATTCAAAAATCGTTCATTACAAAATGAAAACAAATCATACAAAAATAAACAATCAATTCTTGCATTACTACCAAATTTTAAAGAAAATAATTATACTTTTCAAATAACTTCAAAAGTTCGGGATGATGAATTAACTTGTATACTCGGTGGCGTGAAACAAAATTTTATTATCGACTCAGGAGTAGATCGTAATGTTATATCTTTACACGATTGGAATATTTTAAAAATAAATAAAATTCAAATCTTTAATCAAAAGAAAACTAATCTTAATCTTCACAGTAAAATCGATGTGGAACTTGAAAATTTAGTAAAAGATGACATTATAGAACCAGTTCGGGAACCATCTAAATGGATATCAAACATAGTTGTTTCACTACATAACAATAAATTAAGAATATGTGTGGATATGAGATGGGCTAATAAAGCCATCATGACAGACAATTTTCCTTTCTCGACATTAGAAGAAATTCGGACTGCTATAATAGGTGCAAATTTTTTCGCTAAATTAGATATTACATCAGCATTCCATCAATTAGAATTAAGTTCTGAATCCTGAGAAATAACCACTTTTATCACTCATAAAGGTTTAATTCATTATAAACGGTTAATGTTTGGAGTCCAATGCGCTCCGGGTATTTTTCAAAGTACGCTGGAATATATACTGCAAAATGAAAAAGGAACAATATATTATGCCGATGATATTCTTGAAAATCTGAAAATGTACTTCAAGAAAGACTTAAAAATGTATTAGACACAGAAAAGTCAGAAATGACATTAAATTTTGACAAATGTATTTTTCACACAAAACATGTTGAATTTATAGGTCATTTAATCAATGAAGGGGGAATAAGTCTAGCTCCAGAAAAATTGAGCGAAATTAAGCAATTTCGTCAACCAGACAATAAAGAAGAATTACAAAGCTTTCTTGGACTTGTAAATTTTGTAGGAAAATTCATTCCTAATTTCAGTACCGTTACACATTCATTACGAGAACTTGTAAAGAAAAATGCAAGATTTGTGTGGAACACAGAACAATCTAAAAATTTTGAGACATTAAAACTTATTCTTCATTCTGAACCAATATTAGGTCATTTCAATAGAGAATACGAAACTCATATTATACTGGGATGCGAGTCCTTACGCTTTAGGCGCTATTTTAGTACAGATTACATCGGAAGGTCCAAAATTAATAGAATGTGTAAGCAAAAGTTTAATAGATACAGAAAAGAAATATTCACAATTAGGAAAAGAAGCTTACGCATTGGTATGGGGAGTAGAGAAATTTCATTATTATATTTATGGAGCTAAATTTATTCTGATAACTGATAATAAGCCAGTACAATTACTAGTAACTTCTACAAAACAAAGTATGCGAATTCAAAGATGGGGTTTAAGGTTACATTCATGCAATTTTCAGTATATATACATATATAGGCCTGCGAAAAATAATTTAGCAGATCCTTTATCGAGACTATGCGTTACAAAACAGTGGAAAGATGATGGGGTGGAAAAACTATTAATTCTTTTAATTTCTTCTACAGTACCAAAATCATTAACATTAAAACAGATTAAAGTGGAATCTCAGCAAGATAAAGAAATTCTTGAAATAGCACAAAGGATAGAAAATGGAAAATGGGAAGATGCTCCCATTAATTTTCGAGTACTTCGTGATGAACTTTGCATGTGGGACGGTATTTTACTTCGAGGGGAGAAAATTGTAATACCATCAAATCTCAGAAATCAAGTGTTAAAAATAGCCCATGAAGGACATCCTGGGATTGTTAACATGAAAAACCGTTTACGAACTAAAGTATGGTGGCCAAATATACATAAAGATGCAGAAAGAATGATTAAATCTTGTACATATTGTCAAGCCGTTAGTAAATTTAACCCTCCTGAAAACGTACAAAGAATAATTTTACCAGATTCACCATGGGAACAAGTGGCATTTGATATTCTAGGTCCACTACCATCAGGTGACTATATTTTAGTAATAATTGATTATTATTCACGTTTCTACGAAGCTGAAGTCTTAAGGACAATTACTGCCAAAGGAATAATAAATTGTCTACTAAAAACGTTCATAAGATTCGGATTTCCCCAAATACTTACGTGTGATTATGCTCCTCAACATAAAGGATACGAATTAAAAGAATTCTGTGACGAATACGGAATTAAATTATATTTTAGTACACCTTATTGGCCACAATTATTTTAAAGATTCTGAAGATTGATCAGGTAGAAAAGAAGGACTGGAAAGTAGAATTATTAAAGTTTTTGTCCATGCAAAGGAATACTCCGCATAGTACAACAGGAGTAACCCCTTCAGAAATGATATTTAAATATAAACCACAGGATAAAATGCCAAGTTTAAACAAAAAAATTCAATTAGATGAAGATATAAGAGATCGAGATCGTCTATTAAAATTCAAAGGACAGTTATATGCTAACATTAAAAGAAATTCCAGTTTTTTAGATTTTCAGCCAGGACAACAACTACTAGTGAAAATTAACAAAGAAAATAAATTATCTCCAAATTTCGATCCAGATCCAGCTACAGTAGTAAAAACAAGAGGCACAGAAGTGGTAGTAGAAAAAGAAGGTAGATACTTCACAAGAAATTCGTCACATATCCGTAAATTCAATCCAGCGGCTAAAAGTTCTAAATCGACGAAGAATTATCAAGCTTCATGACTCCGAATAGAAACACTTCGACCCGAAGAGAGCTGTAGTGTTTCACAGTTAACTTTAATTATATTATATATTTCATAGTTACAAAATGTATTAAAATAAATGAATAATTATAAGATACGTAATTCAGGAATATCATTGAAATAAATACTACAGTTGGGGTTGGGATAAATATTTATTTCATATTTGTTATGTTTTCAAAGCGTGGTAGTTTCTCTTCCATTAGCAATTGTTTGTCCCGAAAACGTATTTTTTCTGTTTCGTAATTAAAATTACTTATTCTAGCACGCTTATTGATGCTAGAAGAAGCTTCAATCTCAAAAGATTTTTGGTAACATTATATTTGGGATTGGTTTGACTGCACTATAGTATAAAACAAATTATTGTTACCAACCTACTATTCTGTCAAAAAAATCCCTTATCGTCAAATATTTTTTATAAAAACTAATGTAAATGAAAGCTGAAACAGAGAAGATAGTATAAAACAATCGTTACAGAAGTCTATTCAAGCACTCGTTCGTCCGCACACTCGCTGCTACGCGCTCGTGTTCGAAATTTAAACTCGTGCTTGAATAGGTAGCCTTCTGTAACCTGTATTTTAATATCCTATTAAAGTTAGCATAATAACTAATTTTTTACCTTCCGTCACCTATAGGTAAGGAAGGAAAAAATTCGGTGGTGAGTTTTCATTGAATAAGCACGTTTTAGGGTCTTCACAATACGATTTTTCTATTTTTACGATGATGTCTGTACGTGTGTGTTCGTGTGTGCGTGTGTGTGTGTGTATGTGTGTATGTGTGTGTGTGTGTGTGTGTGTGTGTGTATGTGACCGCGGGTTCGGCCGCGATATCTCCAATACTAGAAGTCCAAAAATTATAATTCTTACGTATTCCTCTTCCTTACAACCATATGCAGACTTGAATAGATTTTGGTTATAATTGGCCAACCGGAAGTACCCTCAATTGAAGATTTTAACAGTTTTTCTTGAAAAACTCAGTTAAATGTTATTATAACTTAAAGAATATATTATTCTCTATACGATTTGATTGCATTTTATATTTCATATTCAACAGATATAGAGTTAAAGAATTATAAAGATAATAAATTTTATAATTCAGCCAGCTATGCTAACTTAACCATGGAAACTGCTAATATATTCAGGTAATTCAAATTGACAGATGTCAGTATATATAAAAAGTAAATTTATGAAAGAGTAAGGGAAATAACTCTAATGTTTCTAGAATGATGGAATTTGTACATAATACACAGGATTGACGGAAGATATTGTGCTACCTACATCAGATTTTAATGATCTTGATCTCTTAATGTTTGAGAAACAGGTATTACTTTATATTGACATATTGCTTTAATAATTTAATACTTATTTTAGTTCGTTTTCACTATCTGATTGTCAGATTCGTGGACGGCATATCTTGTAGGATGAGGATGAAGATAACTTCGAATGTAGACAATTCCGTTTCACGAAAATATGTTCATATAAAATGTGGCTAACTAATGAAGAATTCTTTAAAAAAAATATATTATAGGCTATTCAGAACTTTTAGGTTATAACTTTGACTTTCTAGTGGATTGTGGATTGACCGCATCCCAACAGGGGTAGCAGTACGTGCTACTCAGCCGAAATATTATTGTATGTTAGTGTACACTTTTTCTTTAATTGATCTTTATTATGATAATGAAAATTTTCTTAAATTACAGATTAAAGAATATGATTCTAATGCAAAACTTTGGAAATTCACTTCTAATATCTTTGGATTCGTATTACCTGTTTATATTAATTGTACTCATAACGTATTCAAGTGTAGGTATATTATGTATACCCTTCAAAAATACTGTCAATTCCGACAATGAATTGGATACATTTCGAAAAATTAGAAGAATAAGACAAAATTTCTTCATAGAATGAATTTAAAATTAAACACTCTAAATATAAGGATTAGATGTAAGTAGAATTTTTGGTGTAGAGTGTAGGTAGACAAGAAATGTTAAATACAATAGGACGCGAGCAGTCATGTGACCTTGATGGCCTTGATAAGCAGACATGGTGGCCCGTATCAGAATGACAGCTAGTAATTATGTCCATAGATATCAAATATCATAATTTCTCATTTTAATTTAGTGATTTTCCAATTCCATGTGGTTTATTTTCTTCGACAAGTAAATTCCACACTCCTGGTAAAAAATTAACAACGTGAATTTAGAAAATCTTGAAATTATTAACGAAAAATTCTGACATTTGACATCTATGTACATAATTACTAATTATCATTTTGAAACGGGCCCCCATATCTGCTTGTCAAGGTCAACAATGTCATATGACTGCTCGCGCCCCATAGGCGAGAGGTATTGTGCTGGCTACAACAGATTTTTAATTTTCAGGTCTTGCATATATTTTCAGATAAAATATTTATTATTGACAAAGTTTGGTTTCACGAATTTAAATTATTTATTTAATTCATGTAAAAACGGTCAGCTCGCAAGCGTCATGTACTATTTTCTTACGTGAAATGAAGTATAATAATTTTGTGACCGTGTCAAATAGATTATAATGGAAACAATTCAGAAGTTCGAAACCACAAAACAATAACATTCAAACATTACTAATTGTAAGATATCTGTGTGAACTACAATTTACGTAATATATTCGTGATATAATTTTACTGGATATACATAATTTTTTAAAAGAGACTCTGTATGTATGAGATTTGTATAAAATATATAAAAATGACGGAAGGTCATGTGCTGGCCACATCAGATTTTTTCTTATTATTATTAATAATAAAATGAGTTGCTTCTTCCAAATTTTGGAGACTTCTGACTGTCAAAACCCTTCTCTAAATATACCCGTGCTTTCAAGTCATGTTGGGTACAATATTTTTAGCGGTACTGGGTAAAAGAACCTATAGGTATTGTAACGTTCATTTGTTTGGGTTACGTGTAAAAATCAAAGAGTTATTAATAAATGAATTAAATGTTTATTAAACGATAAATAATTAATATAAAGATAATAAAAATAACTAATACTAAGATTAAATAAATATGAATGCTAATTTAAGATTAAGATTATTATAAAATATTTAAACACTAAGATTATTTATTGAAACAATATTTATTTCACTACTTATTTATATAACTATATTTATTTATGTTCATCACTCGTAGACTATTTATATTTTTTAAAAATTCGAAAAAAGAAAATTCGACTGTTCTTAACGAAACTTTTTTTACTGATGTTTTAATTAATATTTCATTAAAAATATGGTTACCAAAAATACATTCAAAATTAGTTGTATAAGATATTATTCTTAATAATTAAATTAATTAGCATTTTTAACGAAAATAATTGTGTAATATAGAAAATAATGCGGTTCCCCGTCAATATTCCGACAAACAATTATTCCGACAGGAAGTTTTCCGACACAATGTTTTCGAATGCACATTCTCCGATCACAACTCCGAATAAATTTTAAGACTAATAGACCATAGACTAGGCTCATGTAGAGGAAAGAGAGAACTAGAATCTTGACCCCCGCCCGTGGTTGGCCACCATCTCGTGGGTGCCCATATTTTTTTCTCATTTTAATCTAATTAAAACCTAACCTACCCTACGATGTCTCCATCCCGTGGGTGCCCACATTTGTTTCTCAATTTAATCTAATTAAAAATAATTTCAGAAATTTTGTTTTCGAAAACATTGTGTCGGAAAACTTCCTGTCGGAATAATTGTTTGTCGGAAACTTTATTGTCTGAAAATATGTTGTCGGAAATTTTGTTGTCGAAAATTTGGTGTCGGAAACTTTATTTTCGAAAATTTTGTTCTAAATTGACGGGTTACCAATAATGCAAATGCATTGCCAGTGCTCCATTGGTACCAAAAATGTTAGTTTCATGAAAACTACCGTTAAATATGCGAATTTTTAAAAAAATCTTTCTATTTCGTAATCTACACATGTCATACTACTTAGCCTTAAATTTATGACATTAATTTCAAAACCACCCTGTATATGTTCTCACCTAAAGTATTACAATTTTAATATTATTCTGTAATTGGAACTCCGTTCTGTTGAACAATAAAGCTTATTATTATTAATATTTATGTAATATTGCTGAAAATAAATTACATATACACAAAAATTGAAACACAAAATTATACGTAATCCTACAGTTGTAAAATTATTAACTCATGATACTACATTTTAATATTTAATAGGATACCTACTCATTGGCTTTATTACAGCTTCTAGTAACCTAGGCATTGATTTTATTAATTTAGATTTTATGGGAAGTGGATTTTTTCCCCTTCTTGTCAGATTCCCCCGGCATTGCTAAATAGTGGAAAATATTTTTGCAGGGTCGCCTATGTAGTTCCGTCTCTACATTCTCAATAGGGTTGAAATCACGAGACTGCGGAGGTGTTTTAAGTTGTTTCGGTATGTTGTAAAACAACCATTTCTTAACAATAATTGTTTTTTGGGACCATTACCTTTCTGGAATATAAAATATGTGAATGATGTACTGGCATTGTAAATTAAAAAACTGTTTTAGCGCTCTGGTCAATCCTATTCTATTTTGCATAAGGTGGTTGCTGAGCGTGAAGTTGAAAACCACTTTTAAACTGTTAATAATTAATGAACGCTTGGGGTTGCTGACTTTATTTATGCATATCCTTGAAGCACCAATGAAGCGCAAACGTTTGACACCAATTTGGTCGTTTGTGCTTCTAAGGTGGTTGCTGAGCGCGAAGTTGCAACCACTTTTAAATTGTTTATAATTAATGAACGCTTGGATTTGCTGCCTTTATTTATTTTGACACCAATTTGGTCGTTTGTGCTTCTAAGGTGGTTGCTAAGCGTGAAGTTGGCAATCACTTTTAAATTGTTAATAATTAATGAACGCTTGGATTTGCTGCCTTTATGTATTTTGATACCAATTTGGTCGTTTGTGCTTCTAAGGTGTTTGCTGAGCGTGAAGTTGGCAACCACTTTTAAACTGTTAATAATTAATGAACGCTTGGGGTTACTGACTTTATTTATGCATATCCTTGAAACACTAACGAAGCGCAAACGTTTGACACCAATTTGGTCGTTTGTGCTTCTAAGGTGGTTGCTGAGCGTGAAGTTGGCAACCACTTTTAAATTGTTAATAATTAATGAACGCTTGGATTTGCTGCCTTTATTTATGCATATTCTTGAAGCACTAACGAACCGCAAACGTTTGGCACCAATTTGGTCGTTTTTACTTCCAAGGTGGTTGCTGAGCGTCAAGTTGGCAACCACATTTGATTTGTTAATAATTAATGAACGCTTGGGGTTGCTGCCTTTATTTATGCATATCCTTGAAGCATTAACGAAGCGCAAACGTTTGGCACCAATTTGGTCGTTTGTGCTTCTAAGGTGGTTGCTGAGCATTAAGTTGGCAACCACTTTTAAATTGTTAATAATTAAAGAACTCTTGGGGTTGCTGACTTTATTAATGCATATCCTTTAAGCACTAACGAAGCACAAACGTTTGACACCAATTTGGTTGTTTGTGCTTCTAAGGTGGTTGCTGAGCGTGAAGTTGGCAACCACTTTTAATTTGATAATAACTTATGAACACTTGGGGTTGCTGTATATTTTGTACAGGCACAATTAAGCACTAACGAAGCACAAACGTTTGACACCAATTTGGTCGTTTGTGCTTTATGGTGGTGGCTAACTTCACGGACCTGATCCTAAAGGGATTGGTTACTTTACAAAGCTTCCTACCACCTAACCCAGTGGAGCCACAGTGAGCGTGGAAATGTTTAAACTCTGATCTTCGCTACGAAAAAAACGGTTTTTAAAACAAAATAGTACACCTTTTAAAGGACAAGTAAGGACAAAAAAATTAAAACTTTAGTATAACTAGCCGACGAAATATTTTTAACTGGGACCTACAAAAAAAAATCCCAAAATTTAGACTCTGACACGTTGCAAAAGTATGACTAAACTAGCCCCGGGACAATAATTTTCCCCAAAAAAATTGAAACACCAAAAAAATCCCGCTTGTTATGCGCAAAATTTATTTACCAGACCTCAAAATTGACCGGTGCTCCATTCAACATTCACACCCACACAAGGAAAAGGAAACAGGAAGAACAAGTTCTTGGGGAACCCGTTACGCAGAATGACCAGAATATGGAACAAAAGCAAACTTGAAGGTACCCTTTGGCACCTGGATACCCGTAATATCCAAGGTATCGGAACTAGCTAGAATTAAAATGAACTACGACAATAAAAGATTCGCAAAAATGAAGGAGCAAACCGCTTCGGGGACTGGAGACCGAAGGTAAACGGCCTCGGGGAAAGTTAAGCTAAACTACGCTCTCAAGAGCCAAGAATATAACTAAAGTGCAGGAGCTTAGCTCCGACGAAAGCAGAAGACCAAAGGTAAATGGACTCGGGGAACAATAAGCGGAAATTCTTAGTACTACAATATTCAAAAATCACTATAAATATTGACACAAAAAAAAAAACAAGCCAAAAAGTTTATAAAGGTGATCGAAGTTTGAAGGTAATACACCCCTGTCCGAAATTTTAATTGAAAACGTTATAAAAAATTTGAATACAAGGTCGAATGGACCCACATAAACCGGCAAACACCGACATACGCCCCATCCCTCCGAGCTGGTAACTATTGAGCAACAAAATAATGTAAACCAAAATTACTTGGGAGAGCAAATTTTACCGAAACTACTCTTACAAACGAGAGGAACTCGCAAAAAAAACTAAAACGACTTCCCAAAGCAAAGTCCAACACGTGACCGTTCTAGCATTACTCCAACGGCCGAAAATAAGTTACTCGACTTTAATACAAATTAAATATCGCTAAACTCACCCTAACAGCTACAGTGGGATAACCCAAACCCTATTTCGGAAATTTGGATAAAATTGTACTACCAACTTGGAGAAATGTCACGTCGTCTCGCGCCCGCAGCCCAGAAGGAAAAAAAAACGCCTTCCGTTCGCCCGTCAACTCTCACGCACCCCTCGCGGAAAAAATGTGAACTCTTAAACACTGTAAATGGCTATAAATTTTAAAATAAGACTATTTTTATAGAATATACCTTAGGGTTGAATATATATCATTAAATCACTAAATTGAATTGAAACAAATGTAAATAAATTTTTAGGAGTTTATTTACTAGGACCTGCGCCTCGCACGGTCGGTCGCCATACTCGGAGAAACGTCAGATTCAAATTTGAGCTTACAAGTCAAGAAAAGGTTATAGAGAAATTTGCATGTGACAAAAAACAGTTTTGTCACACGACCCCTTCCGTCCCGATTTTTTTTTTCTTATACGCCAAACAAAAAATTTAGGCAGCCATTCCACTTTGTCGTTCTCAACCAAAGAAGGGTCCTCCGCGTCATCGGAGGCGGGCTTCAGGTCAGAAATGTGCCAGATTCCGAGGTCGTCGCCATCCACAGCGCTTAATCGGTAAAAAGTTTATTTATTTAAATACCGACGTTTCGGCAGTATTTACTACTGCCTTCTTCAGGAATGAACAACAAATCAACAAATATATAAATAAATAAATAATAACAAAAACATAACCAACAGGTTACCAAGGTGACAATTACAACATATTTAATATAGGAAGCCATACACGACTAAGATCTACACCGTCACAATGATTGAGATTATTCCTCTTGGTTTTGAAAATCTCAATGGTTTCTCTAATTAACCTGTTGTTTAGGTATGTTGGTCTCGCCAGTATTTTTTTTCTGTCTGGTTCAATCTGATCAAACGCTGGTGTACTTTCAAACTTGTAGAAATGGTTCTACCAGTCTGGCCAATGTAAACTTTCCCGCAGACACATGGAATCTGGTCAATCCCTGATGACTGAAGAAGGATGACGTCTTTAACTTGTCTCAACATATGTCGAATTTTAATATGTGGAGAAAACCAAATCTTCATGTTCTTCTTACGAAGAATTCTACCAATCTTGTCCATGACATTTTTGATATAAGGAAGTGAAGCAAACAATAGGTCTCTTTCATTAGCATTGCTAATAGGTCTTTTCGGTTTCAGGCATTTTTCGATAGATGTTTTAGAAAATCATTCTTCATAAAAATATTCTTAATTTCGTTCATTTCTTCTTCCAATTTCTCTGAGTGACAAATTTCTGAAGCTCTTCTCTGAAGTAGGTTATACTTATAACATAAAATTAAATGATGACATCGTTCCAGTTGTAGAAGCACCCAAAAAAAATCCTATAAGTATAGAAGCAAAAGTAAAGGGGAAATAGACAAAATGGGTGTAATTAGAAAAGTTTCAGAGCCAACAGAATGGGCCAACTCAATGGTAGTTGTTAAAAAACCCAACAATCAAATTATTTGTATCGATCAACAAAATTTAAACAAAGCCATCAGACTTGAAAGATTTCAACTGCCTACGTTAGAAGACTTATCATCATTTTCAACCGTGGATGCAAACAAAGGTTCCCACCAAATAAAACTAGCAGAAGTAAAATTTTAACTACTATCAATGCTGGTAAATTTGGTCGATATTGCTACAGGAGAATGCCTTCTGGTATAAGTTTAGTCCCTGAAGTATTTCAGTGTTCGTTTCAAGAGTCTTCCAGGTGTAGAAATCTACATTGACAATATGGAGTGAAAGTGAAGAAGAGCATTTGGACCGATTGAAAGCATTATTCAAGAGAACTAAAGAAGCAAATTTTAGGTTTAATAAAGATAAATGTAAATTTATTACAAAGGAATTAAATACATGGGTCATGTATTTAGTGACCAAGGTCTTGAACCTGATCAAAATAAAGTACAAGTAATTTTAGACGCGCCAAGTCCTACATTGGAAAAAGAACTTCAATCAATTTTAGTTAGGACTAGTAACTTATGTAAGTAAATTTGGTACCTAATTTGTTCAGTGTTACTAATAATTTAAGTCACTGGCACAGATTGGAAAAGAATTACTGGCCTTATGTTTTGGTTGTGAAAATGTAGTCAGTATATATTTGGTAAAACAGTCATTGTTGAGTCGGATCATAAATCATTAGAACAAATTTTCAAAAAGCCTTTAAGTGAAACACCATTACGTTTACAAATATTAAGGCTTTGCTTACAGGCTTTTGACATTATAATTACATATAAACCAGGAAAACAGCTATCTGTTGCTGATTGTTTATCGAGATAGATTGCTGTTAATAAAAGTAATGACAAAATATTGTATTCTTATTGAAGCATTGTCTTTCTCCAATAGTACATTGAATAAATTTAGAGAAAACTGTTATGAAATTTGTTACATCTAGTTGGTCTCCGAATTATTTATTGCCAGATGAAGTTAAATAATACAATTCAACAAAAGACGAACTATTTGTAGCATATGATTTACTTTTAAAAAATAATGCTGTAGTTGTACCGAAGGTATTAAGCAAAGAAATGTTATTATAACATTTGGGTATACAAAATGTAAGAATAGAGTAAGACGGGCTTTCCATTGGCCATTTATGGCAAAACAAATTGAAGATATTGTAAAAATTATTCAACTTATTTGTCGCTGTAAAACAAATTCATTTCTTAATTCTAAACTCTATTCAATTTGCCGAACATGTTTGTAACATCATTGTTCATCTTTAAATGTCGCTTAAGTAAATTTCTGCATTAATGTATGTATATTTAATTGTTTATTTTATTTTTCTTTATGAGTTTAATAATTATTTCATGGTTTTTGTACTCATATTGTACTTGAGGCTCTTTCTAATTAGGACTTTTGTCCTGTTGACAGTCCGAATTTCAATAAATAAATATCAAAAACAATCTTCACATGAACCATTATTATTAAGAGAAATATCAAACGGACGTTGGAAGATTATTGGTACTGATATTTTTTATTTCAAAGAAAAGCCATGTTGATTATTTTCCTAAATTTATAGAATTAAAAAATTAAATGCTGAAAATTCTGAATAAGTTATAGCACCTTTAAAATCAAATTTGCAAGATATGGCATACTATATCTTTTATATACTGCTAATGGACCACAGTTTTGTAATTATAAATTTAAACAATTCGGAAAAATTTGGAATTTTCAACATAAAACTTCAAGCTCTTATTACGCACTTTCAAACGGCATGGTTGAAAGGCATGCTCAAACACTTAAAAATTTGTTAAGAAAGTCAGAACATGCTAAAATTGATCCATTCTTAGCATTATTAAAGTATAGAAATAGTCCTTTAGATATAAATAAATCCCAATTAAACTGATGTTTGGACGTAATGTAAAAGGTTTATTACCAACACCGGCAGAGTTAAATAATAAATATGATAATCATATAATAAAATCTAAATTAGAACAAAAATAAAATCAGTATAAATATTATCATGATTTTAAAAACAATGGTAAAAGTAAAGAATGTAAAGATAATGAATTAGTTTATGTTAAAAATCCTTTACATAATGACACTTACCAATGTAATTAGTAAGTCGCAAATTCCTGAAGCATATAAAGTCTAAATAAAAGTAAGTATATGACACGTAGCACTCGGAACAGTGTTACTACAATTCGGTTTCAAAAACAACGCCAGTCTTTGGGTTATGTAATCAAGCACATTCAAAATAGCAAGAAATTCAGCAGTAAAGATGCTACAAATTGGTGGGAGGATAAAGCCATCACAATATTGCCAGTTTTGAACGAAATATGCAGAGCTAACGCCTTTGTTGGGAACTTTTGAGCCATCAGTGAATATAAGTACTTATCATTGTTATGATATTTGTTAGTTCTTAAGTGAAATTCATTAAATAAATTGATTGGGGGTATCTTTCTTATTTAAATCATCTTTCAGTAGTGAAGTATCAAACATTAAGTAGTGTTCACATTTCCATACATGTGGAAGTACGAATTTGCTTTTATTGATTAGAACGTCATCGAAAAGAGTACGGGATAAATCATTGTAGGTTTTAAAACACTCAATAAAGATGGGACATAATGCGGTCTTTGGTTTCCTCGCATAATATACCCGATTTGGGGTCCGTGAAGTTGGCACGTCATTGGAAGCACAAATATTCTTCTTTATATTAGTAATTAGTGCTTCGTTAGTGCTCTTTTGTGCTTCAAAATTTTTTTAAATTAATTGAACGGTTTACGAAATAATTAACATTATATGATGACGTGCTAAGTTCACACTTAGCACGTCATTAATGAAATTTCAAATTGCTTATTACTTCGTTTGTTAGTGCTTCGTTAGTGCTCTTTTGTGCTTCAAAAAAATTTAAAATTAATTGAACGGTTCACGAAATAATTAACATTATATGATGACGTGCCAACTTCACACTTAGCACGTCATTAATAAAATTTCAAATTACATATTACATCTTTTGTTAGTGCTTCGTTAGTGCTCGTTTGTGCTTCAAAAATTTTTGAAATTAATTGAACGGTTCACGAAATAATTAACACTATATGATGACGTGCCAAGTTCACACTTAGCACGTCATTAATAAAATTTCAAATTACTTATTACATCTATTGTTAGTGCTACGTTAGTGCTCTTTTGTGCTTCAAAAATTTTTGAAATTAATTGAACGGTTCACGAAATAATTAACACTATATGATGACGTGCCAAGTTCACACTTAGCACGTCATTAATAAAATTTCAAATTACTTATTACATCTATTGTTAGTGCTACGTTAGTGCTCTTTTGTGCTTCAAAAATTTTTGAAATTAATTGAACGGTTCACGAAATAATTAACACTATATGATGACGTGCCAAGTTCACACTTAGCACGTCATTAATAAAATTTCAATCTATTGTTAGTGCTACGTTAGTGCTCTTTTGTGCTTCAAAAATTTTTGAAATTAATTGAACGGTTCACGAAATAATTAACACTATATGATGACGTGCCAAGTTCACACTTAGCACGTCATTAATAAAATTTCAAATTACTTATTACATCTATTGTTAGTGCTTCGTTAGTGCTCTTTTGTGCTTCAAAAATTGTTGAAATTAATTGAACGGTTCACGAAATAATTAACACTATATGATGACGTGCCAAGTTCACACTTAGCACGTCATTAATAAAATTTCAAATTACTTATTACATCTATTGTTAGTGCTACGTTAGTGCTCTTTTGTGCTTCAAAAATTTTTGAAATTAATTGAACGGTTCACGAAATAATTAACACTATATGATGACGTGCCAAGTTCACACTTAGCACGTCATTAATAAAATTTCAAATTACTTATTACATCTATTGTTAGTGCTTCGTTAGTGCTCTTTTGTGCTTCAAAATTATTTGAAATTTATTGAACGGTTCACGTAATAATTAACATTATATGATGTCAACTTCACCCTTAGCACGTCATTAATAAAATAAGGAAGGTACAGAGACCATAGTCAAAATCGCAGTCATATTTGAATAAAAAGATCTGATGTGGCCAGCATATTACTTTCCGTTAATTCTTTGTATTATGTACAAATTCCATACATATATTTTCTTGCAAAAGATTCTATTTCCAGTAAAATTATTTCATAAACAAACTATGTAAATTGTATTTGGCCCTGACATCTTCTTCTTCTTCTTTAGTTTCTCCCATTCGTTAGGGATCGTTATTCTTGATTTTCTTCATCAACTCATTTCTCTATTTTGGTTATCGTACTCATTCAATTCCTTCTCTCTCTTCTCATGACATGTTCAAATCAATATAATCGCCTCTCCTGTATCTTTCTAGAAACTTCTATCACTCGAGCCAGTTCTCTTATCCTCTCATTCTTTATCTTATCTTTCGGTGCCTTCCCCAATATCAGTCTCAACATACTCATCTCTCTGTCACATTCATTTTCTTTTCATTGACACTAACATCTGTCAATTAGAATTTTCTTAATATAGTAGTTGTTTCCATGGTTATAGCATGGCTGGTTGATTTATGAAATTTAATTTCATTAACTCTATATCCATTGAATATAGTGAAAATTATAACGCAGAAGACGCACGTCATCAACCTGAAAAAAACCTTATAAAATGAAATATAACTTTAAAAATATAAAAATTATTAGGTGTTATTTAGTTTTAAAATAAGAAGAAAAAAAAGTTCTAGTATTAAGTAATGTATATATTAATGATACAATTACAATTATTTCTAAGTCAATCGTTATTCCATTTACGGAATATAAAATTTGAAATAATTGTAGTTTATTTTCGTACCATACGTTGACTCTATTGAGAATGACCATGTTTTGTCAAACAATTTTATATTCCGTAAAAGGAAAAAGGATTGACATAGAGATAATTATAAAGTCATTAATACTCGTATATACGTTTCTTTAATACTAGTATATTCTTTCTTCTTTGTTAAAAAAATAATAACAACTAATAATTTCTACAAGTTATATTTCATTTTATAAGGTTTTTCTCAGGTTGATGATGTGTGTCTTCTGCCTAATCATTTTCATTATATGAAGTATAAAATGCACAAAATTCGTAGATTCTAGAATATTCTTCAATATTATAATAACATTAAATGTCAGAAAACGATTTTAACAGTGTTTTTCCAAAAAACAAAACTGTTAAAATCTTCAAATAGTACTTCAGGTTGACCAATAATTGTAACCAAAATCCAATAAGAAAAGGAATACGAAAGAATTATAATTTTTAGAATTGTAGTGTTGAAGTTATCGTCTATGAAAAAATCGTCACACATACACAAACACACACACACACACACACACACACACACACACACACACATACACATACACACACATACATCATCGTAAAAACAGTAAAATCGTATTCTAGGGACCCTAAAACGTGCTTATTGTCTAAAAACTCATCATCGAATTTTTTGACCCAAGATAATACCTTCCTTACCTAAAATGACGGTAAATGCGTCTTTTCCGTCTGTAGAATCTATTATATTATTGCATTGCCTAATTTCCGTTCTTGGATTACACTGAAAAACAAGAAATTTGGCATTGCTGGTTTAATACTTGTACTAAGTAAATAATACTTGTGGATAAATAGATTTTTACTTACAATACAAAGTATTACAAGAATGACTAAAAATGTGCTTATGTAGCAAAGCCCAAAATATTGAATAATATTATTAATATATGCAAGAAATAGATTGAAATAAATGTTAAGAGAGGTATTGGAATCATTCTAAAAATCGCATATCCAGATTTTAGTAAATAAGCACGTTTTAAGATCCCTATAATCCGATAATAACATTTTTACGATGATGTCTGTGTTGTGTGTGTGTGTGTGTGTTATTAAATTACATCCATTAATGATAAGTATTTTTAACAAATGAATATGGTAAATACTAAGAAATTTGGTATGGTCGTAAAGAGAATAAAAATACAATCTAAATTTATAAAAAACTAGTATAGGTCGTATTTAAATTTAAAAAGTTGATATCACTTCCGGTTATACCGGAAGTCCCAGAATTACACTTTTCATATAAAATAATCGCAGATATTGTATTGAATAAATTATGTCCTATAATCAATAAGCGTATCTGCAATAATAAGCCAGATAAATGGGTGTAACCACTTTTTCAAACACACTGTATATATATATATATATATATATATATATATATATATATATATACAGCGTGTTTACGGTCTTTTTGTTTTTTTTAATGGGTGATACTACAGGTCAAAAGAAGGCGAAAAACATTAAAACACGTTGGTAAAATATTTATAATAAAAGAGATATGAATATCTTAGTTTTTATAAAGGGGAGATAAATTAATGTTGAAAAAAGTTGTAGTATATATATATATATATATATATATATATATATATATATATATATATATATATATATATATATACAAAAGAGAGAAATTTGTCATTGCACAGGTTACTACAACTTTTTTCAACATTAATTTATCTCCCCTATACATATATATATATATATATATATATATATATATATATATATATATATATATATACAAAAGAGAGAAATTTGTCATTGCACAGGTTACTACAACTTTTTTCAACATTAATTTATCTCCCCTATACATATATATATATATATATATATATATATATATATATATATATATATATATATATATATATATATATATATATATATATATATATATATAGTGTGTGGAACGAAACGTAGAACATATGACTTTAACATGGGATTTTAAAAATGTGCGGAAATTGGCTCTCCTGTACATTTTAACGCAAAAGTACAAGAATTAAAAGTTCTTTAGAATTAATTTTTACTTAAAAAAGTCCTCATTTAATGCAATAGAATATCTGTAGCACTAGATATTTAGAAAATAAAATATGACATTTTCATCAAAATTCAGATAGCCATGGAAATAAAAAACAAATAAAACAAAATATTAATTAAGATCATAATACTTTAATATTTAATGCTGAATTATAATAATAGACTCAATGATTACAACAATTAACATCAATAACACTGAACTCAACTGAGATTTTGGTGAATATTAAAAATGGGAAATTATCAAATATTTAATAATAAAATAAATCATACAAATCGGAAGAAAAGAATAGCAGCAAACTAGAGAACTTTTATTTAAATTAAATGCTCAAATATGTTCTGACAATTTGATTTTGTCTCTGGTTTTATTGTTTGAAATTATTAAAAAATGAATATTTATACTAATAAAAAGTTTTTATTAATAAGTGTAGACCACTTCTGTAGTACTAGATATATTGGAAATGAGTTGGGAGTACATCACAGCATCATACACAATATTTAAAAAAAAAAGTATTATTCTTATAAAATGCAGTGTCACAAAGAACTTGTCCCATACGATGAAGAAAGTAGAAGAGTGTTTGCGTAGATATGCAGAACCCGGCTAATAATGATCAAAATTTGTTCCATTTCTTTCACGGACGAATGCACTTTCACTTTGAACAATAAACCAAATATCCAAAATACCCGTTGTTGGGCTATAGAAAATCCTGGAATTAATATTTCAACAAGGACACAATATCTTCGAAAAGTTAATATTTGGGCCGGAATTTTAGGTCACCACATAATTGGTCCTATTGAAATACGTGGCAATCTAAATACCGAAAATTATTTGGAGATGCTACAAAATAAAATTGGTCCTGCAATACACGATGTTGTGCGCCCAGATCGAGAGGTCTGGTTCCAACAGGATGGATGTTCTGCACACTAGGAACTTTAGAGAATATTTGGATCTGGTATTTCCTGGGCGCTGGATTGGACGAGGGGGTATTATTGACTGGCCTGCTAGATCTCCAGATCTTGCTCCATGTGACTTTTTTTATGGGGTTACATAAAAATCAAATTTATAGAAAAGGCACGAAAACATAAATGATCTAAGAGATTCCATATTTAATGAATGTCATCGTATAATGGTTCTGCATTTAAATATTTATTGTAACTATTATCTTTATAATTACTTGTTATCCGTTTACTAATTACTACAAAACTTTTCTTGCTTGAGCATATTTTGTTACGCAATATTGATTTTTTAATAAATTCATATATTAAACAAAACTGTATTTTTTAAATTTATTAATCTAATATTTCTATTGTTGTTATAATTAACGATATTTGTCCAAATAGAAAAACGTCAAGCATTTATTTATTTTTTGTTCAATTCCATGGCTGTCGATATTTTCAAAGTAATTTTCGACATTTTCATGTTTAATTTCTGCCGTTACAAAGCATGTAAAAGTAATTCTGTTTATTGATTTAGATGCAGAATTTTATGCCCTAAAACTGACGCGTTTTTGCTTAAAATATTTAGGCAAGCAGGGAATTGCAAAAAAAAAAGATTTCCATGTTAATCTGCTACGTACACCTTTAAGATAGATAAACGGTATATGAAGTGAAAATTAAAATATATTGTTCCTTTACTAGAACTATCAACATTTTAAAAAATTCAACATTAGATGAACATAGTTCTAAAATAAACCTGCGTTTTCAAAAAGTATTTTTGAGATCTATTAGTATTTGACTATGATTTTATGACGAAAACAGCATTTCTCGTTTTCCCTATAAAATCAAAGTCATATACTAATAGATTTCTATAATACTGTTTTTAAAATGCAGGTTCATATTAGAAGTATGTTCGTCTAATGTTGAATTTTTTAAAAAGGTTAACTATTCTAGTACATGAACAATATATTAGAATTTTCGCTTCATATATAGTAGGCAGGGGTAGCCATTCCGCTTAACCATTTATCTAATTTTTTGTATTCAATTATTTTTTACTCATAAAAAGTCCTCATTTAATTCAATAGAATATCTCTAGCACTAGATATTTAGAAAAGAAGATATGACATTTTCGTCAAAAATCAGATAGCCATGGAAATAAAAAACAAATGAAACAAAATCTCATACTGACAGTTCAGTTCAGTGTTATTGATGTTAATTGTTGCAATTATTGTGTCTACACTGTTGTAATCAATAAATTGCATCACTGTTCGTCTGTGCATTATAAAATGGATTTGTTCAGTACCAAAGAAAAATTTCGATTGTCAAATTACATTGCAGACGATATAGTTATGAAGAAATTCGTACAATATTTCGTGTAATTGAGAGATTTAATAAAACAGGAAGTGTTTTAAAACCATGCAAGTGTCAAAGGTCAATTGCAGATGAAGATGAAGAAAGACAAGCAAATAAAATTAATGTAATTGCAGCCATTGAAAATAATAAAAATTTAAGTTTGTGGCAAATAGAAAAAGACACTTCAATTCTATTTAGTACCTACTGTAAGAAATTATTTAAAAGAAGAAAAATATAAATCTTTTAAATATGGCAAACACCAGGAATTAAATGAAGAAGATAAGTTTCTGAGAGCAACATTTTGTGAATTAATGCTGGAAAAAGCAAATGCAGATTTACATTTTATTGAAAATATTTGTTTTTTCGACGAAAGCACATTTACAATAATGAGCCAAATATTCAAAATTTTAGATATTGGCGTAAAAATAATGAACATCTGTATGTTACGACTCATACACAATATCACCGAAAAGTCAACGTTTGGACTGGAATTTAAAAAAACCATATTATTGGGCCATATTTAATTAACGGCACTTTAACTGGTCAGTCCTATTATGATCTGCTGATAAATGATATTGGACCGGCAATTGAAGAACTGGCCAATGATCGTGAAGTATGGTTGCAACAAGACGGCTGTCCAGCTCATAATACAAAAATTGTAAAAGAATATCTTAATGATGTATTTCCCGATACATGGATTGGTAGAGACGGACCAATTCACTGGCCCGCACGGTCTCCGGATCTAGCGCCAAATGATTTTTTTCTATGGGGACATCTAAAATCAAATTTTTTACACTGATTACAAATATCTAGATTTAGAATCACTAAAAAACATAATATCCCTGGAATATCGTGCTACCAACTAGCGAATGTTAGGAGTTCTTTTTATGATAGATTAGGTTATTGTTTGGCGCAGAATGAAGACATATTTGAGCATTTAAAATGTACAGGAGAGCCAATTTCCGCACATTTTTAAAATCCCATGTTAAAGTCATATGTTCTACGTTTCGTTCCACACACTGTATATATATGCGCCAAACAATAACCTAATCTATCATAAAAAGAACTCCTAACATTCGCTAGTTGGTAGCACGATATTCCAGGGATATTATGTTTTTTAGTGATTCTAAATCTAGATATTTGTAATCAGTGTAAAAAATTTGATTTTAGATGTCCCCATAGAAAAAAATCATTTGGCGCTAGATCCGGAGACCGTGCGGGCCAGTGAATTGGTCCGTCTCTACCAATCCATGTATCGGGAAATACATCATTAAGATATTCTTTTACAATTTTTGTATTATGAGCTGGACAGCCGTCTTGTTGCAACCATACTTCACGATCATTGGCCAGTTCTTCAATTGCCGGTCCAATATCATTTATCAGCAGATCATAATAGGACTGACCAGTTAAAGTGCCGTTAATTAAATATGGCCCAATAATATGGTTTTTTTAAATTCCAGTCCAAACGTTGACTTTTCGGTGATATTGTGTATGAGTCGTAACATACAGATGTTCATTATTTTTACGCCAATATCTAAAATTTTGAATATTTGGCTCATTATTGTAAATGTGCTTTCGTCGAAAAAACAAATATTTTCAATAAAATGTAAATCTGCATTTGCTTTTTCCAGCATTAATTCACAAAATGTTGCTCTCAGAAACTTATCTTCTTCATTTAATTCCTGGTGTTTGCCATATTTAAAAGATTTATATTTTTCTTCTTTTAAATAATTTCTTACAGTAGGTACTAAATAGAATTGAAGTGTCTTTTTCTATTTGCCACAAACTTAAATTTTTATTATTTTCAATGGCTGCAATTACATTAATTTTATTTGCTTGTCTTTCTTCATCTTCATCTGCAATTGACCTTTGACACTTGCATGGTTTTAAAACACTTCCTGTTTTATTAAATCTCTCAATTACACGAAATATTGTACGAATTTCTTCATAACTATATCGTCTGCAATGTAATTTGACAATCGAAATTTTTCTTTGGTACTGAACAAATCCATTTTATAATGCACAGACGAACAGTGATGCAATTTATTGATTACAACAGTGTAGACACAATAATTGCAACAATTAACATCAATAACACTGAACTGAACTGTCAGTATGAGATTTTGTTTCATTTGTTTTTTATTTCCATGGCTATCTGATTTTTGACGAAAATGTCATATCTTCTTTTCTAAATATCTAGTGCTAGAGATATTCTATTGAATTAAATGAGGACTTTTTATGAGTAAAAAATAATTGAATACAAAAAATTAGATAAATGGTTAAGCGGAATGGCTACCCCTGCCTACTATATATGAAGCGAAAATTCTAATATATTGTTCATGTACTAGAATAGTTAACCTTTTTAAAAAATTCAACATTAGACGAACATACTTCTAATATGAACCTGCATTTTAAAAACAGTATTATAGAAATCTATTAGTATATGACTTTGATTTTATAGGGAAAACGAGAAATGCTGTTTTCGTCATAAAATCATAGTCAAATACTAATAGATCTCAAAAATACTTTTTGAAAACGCAGGTTTATTTTAGAACTATGTTCATCTAATGTTGAATTTTTTAAAATGTTGATAGTTCTAGTAAAGGAACAATATATTTTAATTTTCACTTCATATACCGTTTATCTATCTTAAAGGTGTACGTAGCAGATTAACATGGAAATCTTTTTTTTTTGCAATTCCCTGCTTGCCTAAATATTTTAAGCAAAAACGCGTCAGTTTTAGGGCATAAAATTCTGCATCTAAATCAATAAACAGAATTACTTTTACATGCTTTGTAACGGCAGAAATTAAACATGAAAATGTCGAAAATTACTTTGAAAATATCGACAGCCATGGAATTGAACAAAAAATAAATAAATGCTTGACGTTTTTCTATTTGGACAAATATCGTTAATTATAACAACAATAGAAATATTAGATTAATAAATTTAAAAAATACAGTTTTGTTTAATATATGAATTTATTAAAAAATCAATATTGCGTAACAAAATATGCTCAAGCAAGAAAAGTTTTGTAGTAATTAGTAAACGGATAACAAGTAATTATAAAGATAATAGTTACAATAAATATTTAAATGCAGAACCATTATACGATGACATTCATTAAATATGGAATCTCTTAGATCATTTATGTTTTCGTGCCTTTTCTATAAATTTGATTTTTATGTAACCCCATAAAAAAAGTCACATGGAGCAAGATCTGGAGATCTAGCAGGCCAGTCAATAATACCCCCTCGTCCAATCCAGCGCCCAGGAAATACCAGATCCAAATATTCTCTAAAGTTCCTAGTGTGCAGAACATCCATCCTGTTGGAACCAGACCTCTCGATCTGGGCGCACAACATCGTGTATTGCAGGACCAATTTTATTTTGTAGCATCTCCAAATAATTTTCGGTATTTAGATTGCCACGTATTTCAATAGGACCAATTATGTGGTGACCTAAAATTCCGGCCCAAATATTAACTTTTCGAAGATATTGTGTCCTTGTTGAAATATTAATTCCAGGATTTTCTATAGCCCAACAACGGGTATTTTGGATATTTGGTTTATTGTTCAAAGTGAAAGTGCATTCGTCCGTGAAAGAAATGGAACAAATTTTGATCATTATTAGCCGGGTTCTGCATATCTACGCAAACACTCTTCTACTTTCTTCATCGTATGGGACAAGTTCTTTGTGACACTGCATTTTATAAGAATAATACTTTTTTTTTTAAATATTGTGTATGATGCTGTGATGTACTCCCAACTCATTTCCAATATATCTAGTACTACAGAAGTGGTCTACACTTATTAATAAAAACTTTTTATTAGTATAAATATTCATTTTTTAATAATTTCAAACAATAAAACCAGAGACAAAATCAAATTGTCAGAACATACGTTGTGACAGATAAAATATCAAGAATTTATTTATTTTTTGTACAATTCCATGGTTATCGATATTATTTTCAACGTAATTTTCGAAATTTTCATATTTAATTTCTGCCGCTACAAAGCATGTAAAAGTAATTCTGTTTATTGATTTAGATGCAGAATTTTATAAACTAAAACCTTTATTTGACGCGTTTTTGTTTAAATAATTAGGCAAGCAGGGAATTGCAAAAAACTGGTTTCCCATGTTAATTTCCTATGTACACCTTTTGAGACAGACACACGGTATACGCAGGAATAGCCATTTCTCTTAAATAATACATATATGAACTAGTGTACATATATTCCATTAATACACACACAAAGACATTATCGTAAAAATGTTAAAATCGGATTACACAGGCCTTGAAACTTGTTTATTCATGAAAATCTAAACCGGTGAATTTTAACTTGATCCTATATCTCTACTATTGGCAGGAGGTAAAAACATCGGTATCTGTACTCAGTTTAAAAAAAGTTATATATTTCAACCGTATGCAGTCATACAAATTTTTTTGTTGTTGACCTACTTTTACAAGAAAAATTAAAGAACAACCAAGTATGTATTTGAATATCGGTTAATTTTGACATTCTAATTGACACTAATGACATTGACAAGTTAAAAATCAAGATCGACTCAATACAACAAAAAATAGGTGTACGCGATTTTTTTGCAAACCAGTGTACCAATTTCGGTTGATCATAGCTAAAATTTAATCAGTTGCTCTCTTAAATGTATACAGGATGAGTCTGAGACGACGCCTCCCCTTTAACTTTTTAATTATAAGTAATAGAAAGAAATGGCTCATATAAAAGTTTTATTATTTGAATTATAGATAATATTTGACGGCAAATATAGATATTTTTTATAAAGTCAGGTTTACAAGATACAACTATCAACTTTTATTTTTTAAATAGCAACCTATAATTATTTTACTAAAATATAAACCACTACATTTTTGTCTTTTTAACGACCTAATAGTTTTTATTAATGTATTTGAAAAATTTCGAGTAAAATAAGATAAATGAGTTATATGAGAAATAATTTTTATTCAAATATTCTAGGTGGCTATGTGAAAATAAATAATAAATAAATAGATAAATAAGTAAGTAATAATAAATAAGTAACAAACAAATGTATACTTTGTTGGTATTACCATTGTTATATTTTATTTATTTTCACATAGCCACCTATAATATTAAAATAAAAATTATTTCCTATATATCTCAATTATTTTATTTTTCTCGAATTTTTTCAAATACATTCATTAAAATTTATATATTATTGAAAAGAGAAAGATATGGCGGTTTATATTTTAGTAAAATAACTATAGGTTGCCATTTAATAAATAAAAGTCGATAATCGTATTTTGTAAACCTGACTTTGTAAATAATATCTACATCTGGCATAAAATTGTATATTTAAAATTATAAAACTTCTGTATGAGTATTTTTTTCTATTACTCAAAATAAACAAGTTAAAGAGGGGGGGGGGCGTCACCCCGACTCACCCTGTATAAAAATTTATATAAAGGCCAAATACAAAGATTTTTTTTAAAAATATTCTGAATTTAAATAATTTAGAATGTGTTTTTTTTTGTAAATAATGAAATTATTTTTTTGATAGTTAACATGAAATTAAGTTTATCTTTAAATTAATATTAATATAATAAAACAAATTCGTAACTAAACAGCCTTTATATAATTTAAAACAGGAAAATACAAGTATGTGGATTTTTTTAGGTAAAAAGTTAAATATTGTTTCCATTAAAAAAAAATGTTAATTATTTAATGAACTGTTCTATGAATTTAAAAAAATTATAAAGAACAAAAGAGCACTAACATAGCCCTAACAAAATATGTGTTAAACAGTATAATATTTTATTAATGCCATGAATTTGGCACGTCATCAAATAATCTTAATTATTTCATAAACCGCTTTATGAATTTCAAAAAAATTTAAAGCACAAAAGAGCACTAACGAAGCACTAACAAAAGATGTAATAAGTAATTTCAAATTTTATTAATGACGTGCTAAGTGTGAACTTGGCACGTCATCATATAATGTTAATTATTTCGTGAACCGTTCAATTAATTTCAAAAATTATTGAAGCACAAAAGAGCACTAACGAAGCACTAACAAAAGATGTAATAAGTAATTTCAAATTTTATTAATGACGTGCTAAGTGTGAAGTTGGCACGTCATCATATAATGTTAATTATTTCGTGAACCGTTCAATTAATTTTAAATTTTTTTGAAGCACAAAAGAGCACTAACGAAGCACTAATTACTAATATAAAAAAGAATATTTGTGCTTCCAATGACGTGCCAACTTCACGGACCCCCCGATTTGCGATATTATGGAATATTGCATCATAGTTAGGGTGTTTTGGGTTGGCCTTAATTTTAGTTGTATATCTAATCATTGCTCTCATGCGGTTTTGTTTGATTGATGCGATACCAGATTCAATTTGAAGGGATTGTATAGGGCTTGTGCGACATGCCCCTGTAAACTAATCGTATACCTTGGTCTATGTTGTTTAAAATTATATTTGTCGTCTGTTTGCCAGCAAATATGTACGTCTATTGCTAATAGTGCCATCTGCAACCGCAATTTTTATAATAATCAAAGTTTTCAAAAGTTCACTCGCTGTGGTTTTCTTTTTCATAAAATAATATAGCAATGGATTTACGAAAATAAACATTAAAAAAAACTGATTTCCGAAATATGGTGTTTCAGTTATTGTTACAATGCTCCAATGATATAAAATAGAAAGAGGTGCCTTTGTCGACAAATATAACATCATGGCTTATTGCCCATTTCTGGATGTCAAAGCTGTCGCGAACAGAGCACGACAGGGTTTAATTTTGTACTATTTGAAAATCGGTACACCGCTACTTTTAAATTTACTTTTATTTTGTTTCTTTTATTCTAAAAATATTTTTTTGGTGGCTATTACGCCCATATTTCTTTACGTATCCTATGATAACCATAAAATATTAATTTTATCGTCAAATATTACTTTACAGCCGTATTTACGTCACGGCCACTTTTATTTTACGTCCACATTTACTTTACGGCCGCTAATGTCTATCGTTGCTTTAAATTGGAAATAAATGCACTCTTGTATTATTTATAGCTTCATAAATTTCAGGCGGAATATTGGAAAAATCGTCGGTTTCGCTACTTTCTTTACTTAACAAATTAATTATTGTAGTTAGTCTATTTTGATTTATGGGTTATATTATATTTTGACAGTAAACAGATTGTTTAGTGTGTTATCCAAATGATTCTAACTTGTGATAGTGATTATCATGAAAAAATGTTTTGTGCACCTCGACTTAAAAGT
Source organism: Harpalus rufipes (assembly GCA_951394225.1). NCBI lineage: Eukaryota > Metazoa > Arthropoda > Insecta > Coleoptera > Carabidae > Harpalus > Harpalus rufipes. The sequence continues at coordinate 26,076,637 of OX596282.1, read as the reverse complement.
TCTATTTTAGCCTCATCTGACATGCTGGCCTTGGCTATCGCCCCAACAGAAACCTTCACATTCGGCTAAAAAAAAAAAACTTTTACAGTCTGGATACACAAATAACTATAGGGTATTCTCGCATATTTTTTTTATTTTTTATTCTTAAAGAACAGGTATTTCTAAGAGTACCTGTGAAAACCCGAATTAAAAATTCCTTTTAATAAGCGAGATATTAATTTTTAAAATTTAATTTTGGTAGGTCACGTGATACGTGACGTACTAGTTGTACGTACTAGCGGTGTACAATCAGTGGTTCATGAGTTTTCGAGATGGTATTCAGTAAGTATTAAAAAGGTAGGAAATCAAATATATTTAATTGTAATCATACATATTATTACTAAAAAAATGTAAAGATAATTATAAGAAAACCATTTTAAGTAAATGATTACATTTATTTATCCCTACAGCTGTAGTACGAATACTCCCGAACGAACCGAAGTAGACCCGAGCATGTACGTACCTAAATGCGGCGTGTTATCATATTCGAGCATGCAGTAGGGATATCAACTGGTCTCCCATTGATAGTACAACTAGTACATCATCAAAATTTTAATGCTTTATATCTTTTGCAACAATCAATTTATAACATGTTTTTTTGCTTTTTCTCTCTCGTTTACCAATCAACTTTAGTATTTTAAATAACTTTTTAATGTTTGTAATCATGAGAGAATACCCTACTGTTATTACTATTACTAAAACTAGTTACTTATATTTGTCGTAAGATTTAAACAACTATTTCTATCTGGCAACACAATATTTGACTGAGATAATTTACATAGTATACCGTGTTCTCATTATAGTTTTAAATCCTAAATTAATTATGATCGATCTTTGACTTCATATTTTTCTCTCACTTATTGGATGTACCTTTAGCTAGTATTACCTTAGTGTTATTTATATTGCTTGAAAGTTACTAATTACCGTTTGTTTACTTGATTCCACAAATTTAGCCGAATTAGAAATAATTATTCTCATATGACGAACTTTATTTAGGATTTTAATTTTAGATTTATTATATTCGAATGCAAATATTTGTTTCTTAGTTCTACCTTTATGGAAGTTAACAATCTTAGTTTTCCTTGCGTTTGACCGTTATGATTACAGTACGAATTTAAAATGTTAAATTAAACTGACGTTTCCATCTTTACACTTTCTTGTATTATAATAAAAAAATATTTCTACATTTTCTACAAGGAAGGTAATTTGAGTTGCTTGTATAGAAGGCCGCAAGCACATGATGGATTTGAGGCTCAACAGTAAGCTTGCTTGCTGCGGCGGGAGCATTCCGTTCGTGCTCAGCTTTGAGAAGCAGTCAACATTTCTGAACGTCGAGCGCTATTGTCAAGCGACGATTCAGCTTTGTATCCACACATTTCAGAAATTCATATCTACTTCCCGAAATCGTTTACGGAAATATGATTTCTAAATATAGTAAACTTAGTCCGCCGACTGTAAAATGTCATATATTATTAATATAAATAAATACAGTGTGTCCGGTTATAGCGAACCTCTACCTGCCATCAAAACAGGTTCTTTATAGCCGAGGTTCATAAAAACGGAACATACTATAAATTTACCAATGTCAGTTGCTAAGTTGAAAATCCAAATTCATTATTACATCAAGTTTCTAATATTTAACTAGTCGTTACGTTGAGTTGCTAATGTATCAACTGTATTTCTCCCCGTTCGTAAATGGTAGTTCTTCAAAATTTTATGTTATGAAATGAACTTTTATTGGAAATAGAGGAGTGACAGTAAATAATTATATACAATTTTTAGACAAGATTTTAGATACAAAGATATTTAAACTAAACAAGATGGTAGATTTACATTTATTCCAAATCATTTTAAATTGAATGATAAATTTTAACTTAAATGTTTTAATTTTTAATATTGAACAAAAAAGAGGACTATCACACAAAAGCACTTGAAATCTTGTCAGACACCAATTCTTACAAACAACTTAAACATGATCCAACAAACACAATCCAACAAAATGCTAATAGAATTGTCAGTAAGTTGAGGAACACTAACAAAATCAGCAAAGATATAGCAAAAACTTTAACAATTTACAATGCGAATGCCCCAAAGTTCTATGGTCAACCTAAGATTCATAAAAGTACCTTATCACTTAGACCTATAATAGCTTCCATAGATGCACCAAATTCAAAAATAGCTTCATTTCTCACTAAAATTCTTACTACAGCTTATAACAAAGAAAACAATTATTATACAAAAGACTCATTCGAATTTGCTGATTTCGTTAACAATTCTTCAATACCTGATAATTACATTTTAATTAGCCTTGATGTCATCTCATTGTTCAGTAATATATCCATGGAACTGGCGGTTAACAGTATAACCATTAAATGGGAACAAATACAGGACTACACGACTTTAGACCTACAAGATTTCATAGATTTACTTAAATTTGTTTTCTCTAGCAGCTATTGCGCATATGATGGTCATTTCTACAGGCAATTACTTGGTAGTCCAATGGGAGCCATTATCAGCCCCATCATCGCCCAATATGTCATGGATACACTCCTCGATGAATGTATACCTAAACTAGACTTTGAACTACAATTTATAAAAAAGTTTGTGGATGATATTGTATGTGCGGTACCTGCAGATAAAACAGATCATATTTTGGAAACTTTTAATAATTACCACCCCCAAATTCAATTTACAACTGAAATAGAAGCCAATTTATGTGTACCATTCCTTGATACTCTGGTGATCAGAAATGAGAGAGGCAACCTAAAAACTGATTGGTACACCAAACACATAGCCTCACAAAGATATATTCACTACTTATCTGAACAACCAAAACGTATGAAAATAAACGTCATTCTTGGGCTCAAAAGTCGCATCTTACGTATTTCCCATCCCAACTTTCACATCAAAAACCTTCACATCCTCCGTGATGTATTGCTGAGTAATGGCTATCCAAAACATTTCATAAATAATTTACTATTTAACACTAACAACCAATCACAACCTAATCAGTTACAAGATCAACAATATGAACCACAAGAATTCAAGTATGCTTCTATACCTTATATACCAGATCTTACACCTCAAATCACTAAAGTTCTAAAACATGACGCAGTCAAAATTGCCTTTAAAAATAACTTAACAGTAGGCAGTATATTTTCAAAATTAAACGACAAAACTCCTACCCAAAATCAATCCAATGTAGTATACCGTATTTCTTGCGCTGACTGCCAATCTCAATATGTGGGCCAAACATCTCAAAAGTAGAATAACATCTCATATTAGTGACACCAAATTAAAACCTACATGTTGTGCATTGGCGGAGCACTGCAATAAATACAAACACACTATGCTATACAATGAAACAGAAATATTAGACACTGAACCAAATTTATTAAAAAGAACATTTTTAGAAATGATACACATCAATAATACCGATAACCCTATGAATAAACGGACAGACATTAATGGACTGAGCCATATTTACACTTATTTGTTACAATTATCAAATAATACAAAAAACATGGAACTACAGAACGCACGCTTGTAGTTACAAACTATTTCTGTTTTAGTGGCTTTTGACAGTTAGATTGTAACCAACATGGTGTTGTTCACGTGCTTACTTCGACAGCTCATACTAATTCAAAATAGATTTACACAAATGTTTAACCAAATTGTCTAATTTAGTGTTACGTAATTGCTGAACATTACTGTGATAACCACTACATCATTTAATCATTTCACTGTACCATGTGCGTGTGCATGTTTTAACATAAAATGTTTGTAAATGTAAAATTTTCAAAAAATCTCAACTAATGTGAGTACTTATTACCCAAACTATGATCGTATTGTAAGTCTTTATTGTATTACAGTGTCCTGAAGATGGTTAAAATTATAACCGAAAGCTTGACAAATTAAAAAGAGTGTACTCCACTTAAGCCTACAATTTTCTGACTGTCAAACCCACTATCCAGTTTCCTTAACTAATTACAGTCGCAATTACCTTTCATATATATATATATATATATATATATATATATATATATATATATATATATATATATATATATATATATATATATATATATATATATATATATATATAGTTGTTCGAAATGTCCTCCTTGAACTTGCATGCAAACATTCTAGACGTCTTCTCATGGATTGTCGAACACGTTCGAATATTCCTGGTTTTTGTCTTATACTATTGCAACAGTCTATGATTCTTTTTTATAAAGTAATAAATTACAAATTACATTTTGGGAAAAGGCATTTAATTACTAAAACTAATTAATTACTGCCCAGCTCTGAATCCGAATAATTATAGTTTATAACCCACGACTACGACTATAAAAAAAAAATATTTTTCCACTCCTGCTCTGAAATTTTTTCTACTCATGCATTGTTTCGCGTCGCCTAAGCAACGTTCGAAACGTCAATTTCCCAGGTCTCCATCAAATAAGTGACCGGGAAGTACAAGAATATGACAACTCCATCTGCTGGTACCATCACAATTTTGGTCCTGCCGCCAAGAAATGTAGCCCCGAATACAAAAAATATTTCTCCAGTCACAAGAAAACGTTCCAAAAATAACTAATTCTTCCGTCAAAAGTCCGCTTATCTTCGTCACAGACATTTTATCTGGTTGTCAGTTTTTGATCGATTCAGGTGCAGAGGTAAGAGTCATTCCACCAAATATTTACATCATTATAGAGCGCGGGCACTCAGCTGATCGCATAACCTTCGAAACAGCTGATTGTACTGCCCCCGGCTTGTTACTCATTTCATTTAGCAAATAAATGAGGTCGAGCGACATATACGCCATCTATTCAAAGCGAGTTTTCCTTAGCGCTAATTCAAAATCTGAAATAAGTTTGTTGTCTTATAAAACAAATTTCTCTCGTATTTCATTGTGCGAGATTATTTAATGGTTTCTATAATGTATGTGTACTTCAAGAAGAAGCTATCACCTGATATGCAACTTCGCTAATTACCAAAAATCGAGTTAATTTGTAATATTGACCCGCACGATTGTGATGCAAGTGGGTTTTCGCAGGATATATGGGATTTTCTGAATATTTTACCAATTGATATAATCAATTATTTGTTACCAACGAAAGTGTTTAAACCCAAGAGTAATTAAACGGTTTTCAGAGTTTAAAACCGTATAAGTATTACTGGTGTAGTTGGCTGCGAGATATTAATGTGAAGAAATTTGGAAAACTTCAACCTACTAGTAAAAGAAAAGGTGAGTAATCTATTTATAGTGCAATGTGTTAATTTAATGCTTTATTATACACATTTTATTACAATAAAAACATTGTAAAAAATGAATATACTTCTTTATCTAAGTCCTTCATTATTTATTGGATGTAGAATACATCCTGAGAAGATAGTGGTGGAACAACGTAGGACCATAGAAGTCGATGTTTCTTAGCCTCTTCGGACCATAGTCCATCGTCAGCTATTTTTCCCTGTCTTCTACGAGAAACTTTCTATTTGCTTTCCAAACTTGTTACGGACACATCCCGTTCTTCTGATTTTGCATCTTGTATAACAATTATCCACACGTCTAATAACTCTTTGTGAATGCATTACCTATAAAATAATATTACATGTCAATGTATGGATGTTAAATAAATAAAATAAATAAATCATCACGGTATATGAGATTTCTGATTCTCCTTTTAGAGAATTGATACTTTGCATGTTCTATTATAATTACATAATGATTTTATTGTAATAAAATGTGTATAATAAAGCATTAAATTAACACATTGCAGTATAAATAGATTACTCACCTTTTCTTTTACTAGTAGGTTCAAGTTTGTCACAAGATCTGCACCTCGGGTGGCGAAAATTCCGCGCAAGGTTGGGCTCCGGACTAACAACAGTGGAGGAGGGTGTGGGTGTAAGTTTTCCTCTGGGATTAGTACCTAATAAAATCGGGAGGGCGCCAGCTGACCAATGGACGCTCAACCAGGGCTGGTCAACAAGCCTGCAGAGAGAAGGATAAAGAGGAAGGCAACAAGGCATGCACAAAAATTTGGAAATGCGAACAAAAACAAATCAATGAAATTTGAGTTGGCACTATATTAAAAAAAAACATTTACAAAGAAAAACGGCGAAATCTACCTTCGACACAACCTAATGTTTTACACAAGATAGTAGTCGGATCAACCCTAAATATATGCAAAAAAATTGCAGGCAAAAAACAAATATATATAGATAGAGCAAAAATATAACAAGACAATAAAAGACGCCGCGTAGAGCACTAGCCCGCCGGCGCTAGTCGAGCGTTCAGGACGAGGCATTACCAAAAGGTAGGAACGAAAATACGAACCGCGTGAACCGTTGGTATACCAGCGCTTACGTCAGTTTTCTCGACATTCTCTGTCGTAACCATGTAAAATAAAAAACCTGTCCTAAAGCTAAAGCGGCGCACAACACGCTAAACAATGCGCAGCGCAAAATAAAAAGTACAAACTTGTACAAAAAAATTAAATTTAGCAGAGGTGATCAGACCTAACAAAAAGTTTACTGAGTGTCGGCGACAAAATTACAGCATTCAAAAAAAGGTAAATTTGGATCATTCAATCAATATAAAAAAGTTTGAATCATATACAAAATGCGAACAATAAAAAAAGGGGAAAAAATAAGCTTACGTCCCTAACGTGAGTTCTCCTGTCCGTAACTGGATCTATAGGGTTGTAGCCGGTGGTTGCATGTATTAGTCCATAAGGCGACGAAGAAAATGGCGTCTATCGGCTGCTTATTCCCTCAGAACGCAAATTGTCGAGTTGGCGGATAGTCGTCTCCAAAATTTTGCCCCCAAAATTTAAATGGTTTGCTCGTCACGTCGTATGGTGTAAAACGAAGGTTAGAGAAATAGTACTTTTCTCAAACAACGGTAGCAATAACCGTGCCAGTACTAATGATAGTAACAAGAATAGTACCAAGAAAAAAAAACAAACAGCCTGAAAGAGGGTACTTTAGAAATGATAATAAAAAATGATATGCCGCTGACCTTATGGGTCATGAAAGTTTCATTTTAAATTTATATGTATAAATGCAAATTCATGTTATATTTATTGAACATTATTTTCAAACAAAAGAACTAAAATATGTATACTAACATTTAATAAAATAAAAATTGAGAACTGAAATTAATTATACCTGAGTTGGAAGGCGGCTGTTAAGTAGTTGAAAAGTGAGTACTTTTAGATCCGAGAAAATCCTCGATAAAATTATATATCAAAATAATTTTTATGCGCCGTGCAACGCCAGCAGTAATCCAAATATAAATTTGATTCAAAACTTCCAATAAGCCAATATACTTCAACACAAAAAAATTGCTCATTGCACGAGAAACTCACAGACAAGAATGTGCCGACAGAAAAAGTCTAGCCAGGCAAAAATTGACGCTATCTCTGTTTTATAGTTATTAAATTGTTTATTTTACTACAGCAACATATACGAATAGTGGGAAGTAGTCATAAGGGGTAAGAAAATACAAAGGAACGCAAAATAGTGCCAACAATAAAATTTAAACGTAACAAGTTTTCCAAATTTCTTCACATTAATATCTCGCAGCCAACTACACCAGGAATACTTATACGGTTTTAAACTCTGGAAACCGTTTAATTACTCTTGGGTTTAAACACTTTCGTTGGTAACAAATAATTGATTATATCAATTGGTAAAATATTCAGAAAATCCCATATATCCTGCGAAAACCCACTTGCATCACAATCGTGCGGGTCAATATTACAAATTAACTCGATTTTTGGTAATTAGCGAAGTTGCATATCAGGTGATAGCTTCTTCTTGAAGTACACATACGTCTTACATCTTTGTCTATAACCTAAAAAGTCCAGAAAAATTTTCAAGAACACATAATCACAACAATCAATCATCATCCAATACAACAATAATTTTCACCACAACAAGAATACATCTTAAAAACGACAAGAATAAACAAACACCTTTGCACCTTACGAAAATTATTTGGACGACGGAGAGATTAGATGACACACAATTTAATGTTATTTCAATTTGTATTATTGTTGTTTGTATTTCATCATATTCTTGTATAACCTTTGTAAAAAAAATATTTTCCTCTTGTCTAGCCCGGGGGGGGGGGGGGGGGGTAATGTAGCGACATCAAATTATCCTAATCGTCATAGGCTATTGTTACTCTTTTTTCCCGAGGTTACTTGGCGATGGCGACAAAAGTAATGACGCATTCGACTGGCAAGCATTTGCTTAGGATACCTATTCTGTAACTTTAGAGCTTAGAGCTAGGTCTATAACAATGACGTCACTTATAGAAACTATTTCTGTATTGAAATCTCTATCCTAGTGATTTTGGTGTTACAAAGTTGTTACCAACAGCTATGCAAAAATGTAAACTCAAACACGTGCAAATGTCATTTACCTTTAAATAAAATATATTGTAAGTTTAAAATATTTTACGTATAAAAATATGCTACTTTAATTAAAATTTGGGAATACAAAGTTTAATTATTTTGATATAGTCGTTTCTAATTGAGTGGGATGTGATAAATAAATGTAATTACATGAGAAAATTCGTTAAATATATATATATATATATATATATATATATATATATATATATATATATATATATATATATATATTTTTAATTATATATAATCACAATTAACATTTATTAATTTTAAAAATATTATTCTATGTAATGCTGCCGATGTTGTTGTCCTCTTTGTCTCCACACTACGTCCTCTTGCGGATTGTCAACAATTTGTTCGGGTTGTTCCATGTCTCTTTGATCCCACACTGGTTCTGGGTTTGGTACATTGTGAGGCGTATAGTGCAAAGTCCGATGTTTTAATAAACACCGAAAACGTCCTTTAAATACTCCAATGCACCTCTCCACTGTACTTCTTACTCGTTTTATAGTATTATTGAACCTTATTTCATGGTCATTTGTTGGACGTGAAATAGGTACCAAAAGCCATGGTAAGCATGGGTATCCCGAATCTCCTATAATGTATAACATAAAATAAATATTACATCTCCGTATCAGCACAAAGCACGTACCTAATATACGAGATTCATGGTCACCATTTTCATAATTAGCTAATAACATTCTTCCCACACTACTATTTCTCCATAAAAAGAGTACAATTTGAACATTCAAGCTATGATACCCTTTTCTATTAACATACACATGCTCATTAGCATCAATAGCAGGCTTTATAATTGCTACATGGGTGCCGTCAACAATACCAATTATATGGTGTATATGGTGATACACTTGAAACCTAAAATAATTCATATTAAAAAAACACAAATGAAAAATATGTTTTACTATAATTACTTATTCTTAACTTCTTCGTTTTGGAAATTGTTTCTAGGAAATTGTATCCAATTTCTTGAACAAGTTCGAAGCAATACATTCGAAACTTCTCGTAAACAACGACTTATCATCGGTTGGCTCATATTACATAAATAAGAATTTCCAACGCTTCGCTGGTAACTTCCAACCGCTAAAAAATGTAATGTTGCTAATACCTAAAACATTGTAATGATAATTATAATATTCCTTTCCACGTTATATTAACATACTCGAATATGCTTTGGAATGAATGAATTCCATCTTCCATCGTTCAGCTGCGCATTTAACGTATTTATTACGTACAAGACTGCTTCTTTATTCAATCGAAAATTAGAAATAAATTCTGCATCTGGAAATTCTAAATGGGTCCTGCATATCTCTCAACATTTTTCGAACTATTCTAGTTGATTGGTTATTCTCATTTTCTAGTTCTTGAATAAACATTAGTTGTAAAAAACCTATTAGCGGCCATATTTGAAATAAATAAATAATATATATATTTCATCCTATTTTCAACTATTCTAGTTGATTGGTTATTCTCATTTTCTAGTTCTTGAATAAACATTAGTTGTAAAAACCTATTAGCGGCCATATCTGAAATTTATTTATTATTTATTATTATTCAACAGGACTATGCCCCAATTACAGAATAACATCATAGAAAAATACATATGAGAAAACATACATCACAAATATACAACTAAGCATCTTAAAAAATAAACATAAACATACAAGTATTGGTACATGAACACATTATGAGTTGTAAATTCAAAACAGGAAGCAATACATTTTTTATTATATTGAAAATAATTCATATAGCTTAAATTTAAAAGTCCTAATGTTATCAGCGAAATCTAAATCTTTGCAGTAATTATTATATTTACGGCACATGGTGTTTAGAGGTGAATTATGGTGGTATTCTGTTCGAGAGAAACTGCTAACAAAAGTTTGTTCCAAACGAGTATTGCAATTATTTACATAAAAATTAAGCAGCTTTAGTAATTCAGGATCATCAACAAAATAATTTATTAGTTTATATAAAAATATAATTTCCTGTTTAGTTCGCCGATTTATTAAAGGTTCTAGGGAAAAATTATTTTATTTATAAATAAATAATATATATATATATATATATATATATATATATATATATATATATATATATATATATATATATATATATATATATATATATATATATTTCATCATAACCATAACTATATCAATTCATACCTTTTAATTAAAATAACAGCACTTATTTCAAATTAAAAAAATTCTCTACACAACCTCAAAGGCCCGTACTAGATCACGGTTTTAACTAAAACGCTGTTTTAAAAAATGTCAAATTCAAATTTCAACATTAATTTTGGATGTATGTTTGAAGTTCGATTTTTTTAAAAATATTTGTTTGAATACAAACTATGTTCTGCTTTTAAAACATATTTTGATAAATTCGATATTATTTATTATTGTTATTAAATAATGATATCTGACACTTTTTAAAACAGCGTTTTAGTTAAAACTGTGATCGTAGTACGGGTCAAAATGTTCACAAACAAGTTTCACCGGCAAATGGCGCATAGAGCTAGCTTTATTTTATAGCCACCCCAAGCAGTGGCTCTACGGATAGAAACTGACATGACGTCATATAGCGTAGTTGTATTCATTGTCGCTAGGTGCCAATAGTGAATATAGAAACATTTGTGACATAGAGCTAGCTCTTACAGAATAGGGGCAGGGGCAGTTCGCACTGAATTCGCTCCAGTGCGTACAACAAGGACACGGACTGCGGGCAATTCGAACTACGCCAGTGCATTGCGCGCAACGAATGCGCATTCGCCTCGAGCACAAACAGGAGTTTATTCGGCTGCGGCGCGGCTGTTATTTGCTGTCATCTGTCAACCTATGCACTAGTATTTTTAGATTGAAAAAAAAAACATACAAATTATATAAAATGTCCATAATTTTTAAAGAATTTGTTATTGACAGTAATAATTGCCCAGTAGAAACAGGAAATGGATCAATTTTGAGTGCTCTGTTATAAATTTTATAACAGAAGCTGCTATGTCATTTAAAAAATTTAAAACTTTGGTACATAGTGTATGAAATGTAGATTCTGCAATCCCAAACCATTCTGCTACATCTCTTATGGCGCACTTATTTCCTGCATACCAGAAATTGTATATTAATCTTTTGAAAGTAACTTTTATATTACATTACATACCACAGAAACGATAAACTGCTACTTTTGGTGAAATGGCTGGGCTGCCTCCATGTTGATCGGTTTTATAATGTCCTGAATTTTCAAATTTATTTTTTATAATTTCAAATGTACTCAGGTTCATTCGGAAATGTCTTTTAAATTAGAAATAACCAAATTGAAAAGTACTATTGCTATACGAAATATATGTACATCTATTAATTCACCTCTTTTTCTGTATACATTGTCACAATGTTCATATATCCCTCTATCTTTGGTTTTTCATTTTTTAGAAATAAATAATCATCTTCGTTGCTAGAATCACTACTGCTTTCACTGCTACTCGATAGTAATTCCATTGTCAGCAATTTAAATTTCTTTGCTTCGCTCATATTACACTTTCAAACTTTAAACACAAATCAAATTCAAATCTCTGGAAATGAAGAAGAGAGAGACAGAACTACACGCACCGTCAAAAAGTACAGTGCAAGAAAATGCGATCTCGGAGCGTGCACGTCTGTCAGCCGAATACAAAATGCAGGGCCGGATTTAGGGGTGGGCAAGGTGGGCGGTAGCCCACCCCAAAATTTGCAAGGGGCGACATTTCACAAAATATATGTATATATTTTACTTGACATAGCATCTAATTCCTTTACTCCACTAATATATTTTCATTTTTATTTAACCTAAAAAATATTAGTACCATGGACTCCAAAATATTGAGAAATAATAATAAAGAAGAAAACAATATATAGTCATATAAGGGTATAAAAATATTATATCACTGAATTCAGAATTAAATTCTTCAACGAATGAGCAAATAAAAAATATATGTTCTCATTTAAAATAAAAAAAGTTAGGTCTCATATTTTGAGAACCATTAGTCGAAAAAAATATTTCTTCTTTTCTTTACATTTTTCTTGTAAAATAGAAATTGCTTGCCCATGTAAGTGTCTTCGAGGCTCTTATAGTTTGCGAGATAGCAATGGCGGCCCATTGTATATTATAGGATGATTTGGGGGGGGGGGCATCTTTAGATCTTGCCCAGCCCAACTTTTGTTCTAGGTCCGGTCCTGACAAAATGTAAGTTGCACACGGGTTGTGCGAATCAGCCGAATGAAGAAATTTGGACGCACTAAAACAATGCAGCCCAGTCGAATGCATCGCTCCGGCAAAATTCGAACTCAGTGCGCACTGGTGCTACCATTCGAATACGCTATAAAATAAACATTCATATTCTGTTATTCGACGTGTTAACGTCAAAATTAAATCATTCCAATAAATATAAATAAAACCTATACAAATAGTCAATTTTTTGAAAAAATAATTGTTTATTTCCTTATTTTTTACCTCATTCATGTTAAAAATCGCATATCCAGATTTTAGTGAATAAGCACGTTCTTAGAATTCAATTGTATCATTTTTACGATGATACCCGTGTATATGTGTGTGTATGTGTGTGGATGTTGGAAGGACGATTTCTCAAATAATACAAGACTTAAGACATGTTTAACTACGGTTTCCTCAATCTAACATTAATAGGAAGAGCTGATAAGGTTTTGGTATCAATTGGACAACCGGAAATTGTAGTTTCTAAACTAAAAAATCTAAATATTATGTTTTGAAAATTTGTTATTACAAATAATAAAGATAATTAAATTCTCAATCTGACACATTCAAACATTTTATTATATCTCCTATAAATGTATAGATATAATATATATTAAAATGGTATAATCTGTTGTAATAAATCTCGCTGCCCAAATTACGTCATGGAGATATTTAAATATTTGCAATTGACAGATAAATGCAGAATGTCAGTGTGAAAAATCTGCAGTTTTACTGATTTTTCTGGGAGGTGCGAGTAAATTTAATATATCTTATTGTATTATTAATCAAATGTACTTAAATTTATAGATATTGTAACGTTTATTTATATGGATAAAGTGTAAAAATCAGAGAAATATTATTAATTAAAATAATACGTTTATTAAACGATAAATAATTAGGATAAATATTAAAAATATAATAAAAGTAACTAACACTATGATTAAATAATTACAAACACTAAGAATATTATTAAATACTTTAACATTTAGATTATTTATTTAAACAATATTTATATCACTATATTTATTTATATAACTACATTTATTTTTGTTAACAACTCGTAAAATGTTTACTTATATTACCCACTGTTCATTGCTCGTTGCTTCTAGTATATAACAGACTATTTTCGCTGGCTTCTCTGACGTGCGTATATAGCGTGGCGTCATTTCTCTCGAATGTTCTCCATCTTTCCATCGAATGCAAAGGATCACCCCACCGGTTTAAACGCATATGGGTTTTTCCGCCGCCGGGGATGACGTCATCGCTCGGGAATATTCTACCAGTGACGGCGCTCGTATACTCTCAAGTCAAGGGCGCTGGGCGCACGTTACAATATATTAATATTATATATATATATATATATATATATATATATATATATATATATATATATATATATATATATATCCTTAAGAAATACCACTAATACCGTCAATGAATTTAACAAATCTTGAACATATTAGAAAAGTTCGACAAAATTCTTCATAAAACGAAAGAATAAATAAAATTTGAATTATTTGTATGTACACGAAATATTGAATTCGTTATATGTAACATAAAATAGAAATAGCGAGAGATATTGTGCTGGTTCAACAGATCTTTTATCTTTCAGGAGTAGAAAAAATAGTGTGCCTAACACATATTGAAAATCCTTTGTCGAACACAAATAAGGCTTGCGTTTTGATTCGACAAAAAAAATACTTTCAGAATTTGGTATATAAATAACTATTGTAGCTCGTTAATTACAACAAAAGTAGGTCAGAAAAAAGAATTTAGCAAATCGAAAATTAAAAATGAAGAAAATTGAAGACAAAGGTAGTCACATTTTTATACTATGTAATGGGTATGGGAAGATTAATGAATTTGTTCACAATAGGTTCATAGATTTTTTTTCACAAATCCCAGTTACACTGTCGTTAACGTCTTAACGGGAATTGAACCAGAAACCCTGAGCTTACTCATGACTACGAGCAACTATACTAACCATTGCGCCACCAGAGTCGAGTAATTTACATATGCAAAAATTATATTTGTGATTAAGTGCAATTAAATAGTAATAAATTAATATATTTTTATAATTTTAAATCTTTTTTTTATTTGCACAATCATACTGAAGAAAATTGAATTAATTATTGGTTTTTTCATAGTTGATATTATTCCATTATGTGAATGACTTTACCATACCTAGGATGGATAATTCCAGAAGTGTTGGGTCCTAATGTCGGTACATTAAAACGTGTTCTGGTGGTTGTAATTAAGAATTTTTTTTTCTCGCAAATATTTTTTTCATCGCGGACACTTTACAACAAAAGATACGCAGACTGATAAGAATTAAATCTTGGAGGTCCTGTCCAAGAATTGTATTTCTCGGTTCCACTACAAAAAAAAAAAAAAAAAACTCACTACTAAAGCGAATATGGCTACAATCGCTTTTCGATAAATAAAAGACAAAAACTGTAGATGAGCGAGAATTTTAAACATTATTCCTTAAAAAATGCACTTTATGGGCCTTTACAGTAAAATTGGAGATAAAAGCAGAAAAAAAATCTATTACATTACCTACAGGTGTAGGCGTTTACCGAAATCAAATTAAATGGGAAATGTTATCCAAGGTTTAGCAAACAAAATTTGTAGATTTAAAAAATTTGAAAAAAAAACCAAAGTAGCTAATATAAAAATTAATTTTGCAATAATATACAAAAAAGAAGTAAATTGAAGACAAAGATTAAAAAAAAATTGAACGGTAGAAGAAGTCCGTCCTTTAAGAAAAATGTGACCGAGTTTTGATTGACTGTACAAAGAAACTCTAATATAAGCAAGCATTTCATATGTACAGGTAGAAATAATAACGGAATATCAATAACAAATTGTATGATGAAATCGAAACAAAGACTTCGTTTCGTAACACTAATACGCAGTTTAACATCCGCAAGAAAACAATAACAAACACCTTCTCTGTCGATAAAAACCGCTTAAAGATAAGAACCGCATATTCATTGGCGGCTTGTGCACTAAAACTTTGGCGAGGCAAGGGTAGGCGGAGATAAGTCATGTAAATGTATCGAGAAAAAAATGCGCCGCAGGTGAAAATTTTTTTCATTCAAGGTCAAATGCCTTAAAATTGAAAGTATCATTTTTTCAATGGATGTAAAGCTGCATGATCGTAGCGCCAAAATGGCTTTTAAAGAAATTAAGTTTAACAGAATAAACAATAGTTTCGCAAAGTATCACCAGATGTCATATGTTTCTTAATAACAATCGACTCACTGGAGTCTCTCTCGCGGCCTTGCAATTCTTGAAAAATATTTTGACTCTTTGATTTTAAGCTGCTAAATAGTTATTATTTTTAGTTTCATGTATTTTACTGCCTGAAAATTGTGAATTAATAACTTTTTAGCAGTTTAAAATCAAAATAGGTCTGAATATTGTTCTTAAAGTGACAAATAAGCGCTACTATTCAGAATATAACACCATAGAAAAACGGTAAAAATAATCACTACGGCTTCACTCGCGCAATGAAAAGTTTGATCATAAGTTGTGTAATGGTTTGACAAATGACTAATAACTACCTCATCAACGTACCAATTAATAAACTATGTTTGAGAATCGACGAAGAAAAGTCATAAAGTCAGCTAGAGAAGGAACTGGCCCCACCCTATTGTTTACACCATAATTATGGTATATTATTTACGACTGTGACCAAAATTCTCATAGCGCGAGTGGTCCAGGGTTAAAATAGAGCTCCCAATCAAAGCCATTATATTTATTTTTGTTTATCCATAGACATAAGGAAAAATTAAATACTCTTATGTTCATGTTCAAATGCAATATTCAGTTAATAACATTTATGCCCGGTTTCACCAACATCAAATAAATCTTTAAATAGCTTATTCGTCGAATAAGTGGAAAATATCGCATCAAAATATGACAGCTAGACCAAATACAGTCATTTGTGTTATGGTTTCGATGCGATATTTGTATCTTATTCGATGAATAAGCTATTTAGAGATTTATTGTTAGTGAAACCGGCCACGAATCTTTTATCCTTTACGCACTCATAGGATTTTGCATTTGAGGCCAGCCTCAAACAGCTCCTTGTCTAGCGCACGTATTGCTTAACGGGATGGAAGCATTACCAAAAACATTAGACATTATACTATTCATTTCGAGTATATTTCAGAGGCAAGCCTCACAGGTTTAAGTGAACTGCATTACATATTAGTTATGGTGGTGGCTTAAATTATTCTTTTGATATTTATAAAGACAGGCATTAACGAAATAAGTTAAAATTTAATTTACATACTACTTTATATTATTTACAATTTAATAATTAAAATTATTAATTTTTTAAAATAATATCCTGAGTTATTTCTTCTGGTGAGGCACTGCCTCACCTGTCTACACTGACAAGCCGCCACTGTAACATAACGTTATCTAGACAATATTTTGAAGAATGGTCGCATCGCAAACTATTCAGGAATTTTGCTATAGTGCCATTGCAAATGCCTAACGAAATAAATATAAGGTGTGTCATTAACATAATAAGGTAATCAGGTATATTTATATTAATTTAAACAAGAAAATTTGCATTTTTTGAATGTCTCTGGAGTATTGATTATTAAAGAAAGCGTTGCTCTTGGAAATAATTGGAGAGTCATTGAGATAGAAAGACTATAACCGACGAAAATCCGGGTATATACTTTTTCATTCAGGAATTGGCATGTTACCAATCGCGAATTTCACGATAAAACATAATTTCGTTGTTGTTAAGGACGATTTATGTTTCGAAACTGACGGTCTTTTGTATGCAGACTTTTTTTATATGCAATCCATTTTTCCGACGATAGTTTAGTAGTATTTCTTAGTTACGATACTATTCCTTTAGTAAAAGTATACGTGAAAGTAAAAATTAGTTAACGATAATTTAGAAACGAAACTCATACAAATGATTGGAAGACAAGAAAACATTGTTCGCGTAATTAATCATCCAACCGCATTCAAGTCATTTTGCAATGCCCGCATTGAATCCGGTGTGTATGTTATCGACCCATGCAATATGAGTAACACAAACGATTGTTGAGAATTTTTTTACATAAGTAATACAAGTAGTAATAATAAGAAGAGAGGACATAGGGTGGTACAGTTAAAAAGAAATAGAATATATCGTAGGTAGGTAAGATAGTTGTTGTTCCAAAAATGAGGTTACTTTGGTGAACGTCAAACGTCACATGATATCACCAACTGACATAAAATTCCCTAAATTTTGAAACTACGATTTTGTATTTAAAAAGCACACAAATGGAGCAAAATAGAAAAAATTGTATAAAGAACTCATTTCATAAATGGCGATTATTTTGTATGAAGGGTTGGGCAACACCGCTGCGCGTCGTTGTCGTTACCCAAACCTCCTTCTCACAAACTAAAATAAAAATTATGACATACGTTCTTTAATATATTGTTATGTATCTTACATTTCACAAATTAAGTATAAAGGATTTATGTTTCAATACACTGCATACAAAGTTATAAACTTTTTGTTGTCATATTTACAACTTCAAATTTGATAATAGTTATAGATTTCTGATTTCTAATTTGAAATTTGATGCTTTCATATTTCACCAATTCGACGCCATAATTTACTAGTGTTAGGAGTTTGTGGAAGTAATTTGGCAGGAGATTACTTGTGCCATTAGGGTATGAGAAAGCTACTGTGCTTCGGCAATAAATTTATCTGTCATAATGAATAAAGACCGGTAATTAGAAAGTTGTCCTCAGGAAAGGAATTAGAACTTTAATTCTAGCTAAAAAATTGTGAACAGTACTCCTACTATTAAATTTGTACTTGTAAAAAAGTTACTTAAGATCGATAAATTAATATTAAAAAGTATTTAGGCACAGATATATTAAGTAAAAACGAATATACGAAGAGAATGCATAAAATATTTCAACATTAATCGTTGAAACCTGGAAAAGTAATTAAGAATATTACAAATAAATAAATAAAAATACATCAACATGGTATATTACCCATTGCTGGCTGTGCCAACCTGCTTTGTACACAAATATTGGTAATGATGATATTTGTACCGTGCAGGCGTTTACCAATAAACATTATTTAATACAAGTAGTAATTTTCAAAACACTGCTCAAACTAACCCAATCATCAAGTCGCCCAATTTAATTTGCTTTAATAACAATAGTATGTATTACGTACGAACATTTCACACAAGAATATAATGTAAAGGTGTACTCCGCAAAAGCGCTTTTATTATAAAAGTGCGCTCGTAATACGGTACAAGTAGTAACTTTCAAAACACTGCTCAAACTAGTGGTCAAATAGCCCATTTTAATTTAACTTTAACTAACAATGGCCCGTATTACGAACGTTCCTTTATGATAAATCGCTTTGATGGAGCGTACGCATAAGAATACACGGTAAAAGCGTGCCCCATAAAAGCGCTTTTACTATAAAAATGCGCTCGTAATACAGGCTTGAATTTAATAAAATATTTCAGTTATTTACGAGGGTGGATTGAAAAGTTTCCGGAATGACATGAAAAAAAATATATATATAATACGGACTACATTTTATTGTTCTACATAGAACTCTCTGAGGACAACACACTTGGTCCAACGTTTTTCTAACTCTTCTTTCTAGCGAGGAACGTTTTGAGTTTCGAGAAAAGATGGAAGTCCGAGAGAGCCAAATCGGGCGAGTACGGTAGATGGGGGACGATTTCAAACCTCAGTTCGGTCAATTTTTGTTGAGCAATACGACTTGAATGAGCTGGCCCATTATCGTGGTGAAACAAGATCTTTTTTTGCCATTCCCGGGCGTTTCAGAATCAGTAACGGCTTGTCAGGGTAGCCAGTGCCTCACCAGAAAAGAAATAAAGCTGCATGTAAAGTAGTATGTAAATTAAATTTTAACTTATTCCGTTAATGCTTGTCTTTATAAATATCAAAACAATAATTTAAGCCACTGCCTAATTTACACCCTATAAAGTGCTTCTCAAAATGAATAGTATAACTGCCTATGTTTTTGATAAAACTTTCATTCTGGTAAAAAATACATTGCGCTAGACAAAGAGCTGTTTGAGGCATTGCTTCAAATGCTAAATGCAATGAGTGCGTCAAGGATAAAAGATAGTTGCTTTACCTTCCACGTGGCCCTATAGAGGCCGTTACCATACATGAATACAATCAACGCCACGTACTGATAAATTTTGTAAGTAGGTTCACGACATTACTGCATATTTTTGCAAGCAAGATTAATTAGTATTAGCTGTAAATTGCATTCGACAATAAGCAAACATAACATAACCTGTCTTGTCTAGCAATTTTATTATAATAGGTTCTGGTTTGCGACTGATACGTATTGCAGTAAATATTTAATTCTTTTATTTTATACGTGGGTAAACTACCCACGTAGTGTTTTTGTAATTTTAATTTTAGTTGAAAACAAAAAATAAATAAAGGTTTCGACTTCAACTTTAAAAGAATTGTGTGACAATATAAGGAATTCTGAAAATATTGTTAATTTTTTAATTAACAAAAATCCATTTAATCAACTGTCTTATGAAGATAAGAATTTCCTAAAATGTTCTGTGATCTGGCAATTTATTTTTGTACATGAGAGGGGAAAAATATGCATTTGCACATCCCTTGAAAAAATGTAACATTCAATTATAAGGCATTTGAACTTGAATGGAAAAAAAAATTCTGGATACTTTGCCTCACCAAAGTTTTAGTGCACGAGCCGCCACTGAGCAGAATGCCTTTGACGTCGCAAAAATCTGACGCCATCACCTTTCATGCCGATTGAACTGAATTCGCTTTCTTCAGAGCCGACTCACCATGTCCAAACCACTCTTTCGATTAAATTTTCGTCTCTGGAGTGTAGTGGTGTATTCAAGTTTCATTCATGGTTATGAAACGTCTTTTAAAATTGACCGGATTTTTCTTAAACAACTCCGAATTTTCGGCTAAAGTTCGTGCCCGAATTCGCTTTAGCTCTGAACTAAGCAAATGTGGCACCCACCTGGCGCACACTTTTCTCGTGCCCTGCACATTATGTAAAATATAAACTACACGTGCATAAGAGATCCCTATGGCTTCCTCAATCTCACGCACTTTCTTTCGGCGATCTTCCAGAACCATATCATGGACTTTATCCACAATTTCTGGTGTGGTAGTCCATTTTGGGCGACCTGAACGTGGCTCGTCATAGGTGTGTATTCGGTCACGCTTAAATTCTGAAACCCAGAAACTCACCGTGGAAACCAAAGGTGAAGCATTCCCAAAGACAGCATTCAACCTAGTCTTGATCTCCGTTGCCGTCGGTCACTGCACGAACTTCGTTTTTATTCACTATCGATTTAACGCTAGGTAAATCGACACAGACGCTTTTCACGATTAGACTGATAAGACAAATTTTACTGAAATTTCTTTACAGTTCATATGAATAGTTACAAAACAACGACATAAGATTGTTTTCGAAAAACTAAGGCCTTCTCAGTGATTCCGGATACTTTTCAATCCCCCCTCGCATGTGAGGTATAAATGTACTAAATTTCGGAATATATGTGTATTTTAATTTCCAGCAACGCTAATCCAAGAAAGTATTCGTGGGTACGTGTGTGCGTGTTTTTACCTTCCGTCACCTCTAGGTAAGGAAGGTATTGTCTTTGGTCAAAAAATTCGGTGGTGAGTTTTCATTGAATAAGCACGTTTTAGGGTCTTTACAATACGATTTTACTATTTTTACGATGATGTCTGTATGTGTGTGTGTGTGTGTGTGTTCGTATGTGCGTGTGTGTGTGTGTCTGTGTGTATGTGTGTGTGTGTGTGTATGTGACCGCCTTTCATGCACGATATCTCCAATACTAGAATTCCAAAAATTACAATTCTTGCATATTCTTCTTCCTTACAACCATATGTAGACTTGATTAGATTTTGGTTATAATTGGTCAACCGGAAGTACCCTCATTTGAAGATTTTAACAGTTTTTCTTGAAAAACTCAGTTAAATGTTATTATAACTTAAAGAATATATTATTCTCTATACGATTTGATTGCATTTTATATTTCATATTCAACAGATATAGAGTTAAAGAATTATAAAGATAATAAATTTTATAATTCAGCCAGCTATGCTAACTTAACCATGGAAACTGCTAATATATTCAGGTAATTCAAATTGACAGATGTCGGTATCAATAAAACGTAAATTAATGAATAAGGGAAATAACTCTAATGTTTCTAGAATGATGGAATTTGTACATAATATACTGGATTGACGAAAGATATTGTGCTGGCTACATCAGATTTTAATGATCTGGATCTCTTAATGTTTAAGAAACTGGTATTATTTTATATTGACATATTCCTTTAATAATTTAATACTTATTTTAGTTCGTTTTCACTACCTGATTGTCAGATTCGTGGACAGCATATCTTCTAGGATGAGGGTGAAGATAACTTCGATTGTAGACAATTCCGTTTCACGAAAATATGTTCATATAAAATGTGGCTAACTAATGAAGAATTCTTTAAAAAAATATATTATAGTCTATTCAGAACTTTTAGGTTATGACTTTGACTTTCTAGTGGATTGTGGATTGACCGATTCCCAACAGGGGTAGCAGTACGTGCTACTCAGCCGAAATATTCTTGTACGTTAGTGTACACGTTTGAAGCATTATTATGATAATGAGAATTTTCTTAAATTACAGATTAAAGAATATGATTCTAATGCAAAACTTTGGAAATTCACTTCTAATATCTTTAGATTCGTATTACCTGTTTATACTGATGGTACTCATAACGTGTTCAAGTGTAATATTAAATTTGGCATGTGCAATTTTTAAATTGCAAACATTAAAAGTGTATAAAGGAATACGAGTATATACAAAAATTCAAATGCAATCCTAATATTTTTGACCTTTTTGCTCTTATGAATTACATTTCATCCTAATAACAGCTACCTACTGCGAGGGTAATAATGGCCATAATCTTAGAGTGTTAGTTAGAGTATACCATCTACTGTATACCCAAGTCTTCCTTAAGAAAAGGTTGAGAATATCATAATAGATTATTATGAAACATGACAAAACTACATATAAACTAGTTTTAAATATTCATTGACACAAAATGAAAATAAAATAGATTAATTGTAAGTTTTATTTTTACACACAAACTGACGAACAGAGCAATATAGAATTACCAACCGTTCTCAAATTACAATATAGAAAAATAAATAATACATACATCTACTCATCTTTGTAGGTAATAAATTCCTTGTGGAATTCCTGGCAGCACACATACAAAACAAGAAAATTAAAAAAAAATACTTTACAAATATCTACAACATATGAATAATTAAGTAAATTTTCCAAAGCAGGTATTTGTAAAATATATATAGAACATAAAGGGACCTGCCGATTATAATAAACTCGAAGATAATGAATGTTAAATAATGATTAATCTATTTCAAATATAATGTGATATTCTTAGTTTATTCGCATATATCTGTAATTGTACTTGAAAATGTTTACCAAGCGTAAGGACTCCCAAAGCTGCAGTGAAGAGTGTACCACAGGGGTTATTTTTGTGCTATTTAAAAATTATTTCAAGTTTGGCGTCAGTAGGAATCGAACCCTTGCCGCACAAAACAATCAATTACCTAACGCCCATAGTTACGCGACCCCTTTTATTATTATTATTATTATTATTATGTTGTTAAATATGTTTTATATCAAGTGTAAATAAACTATTGTTGATTATTTATTTCTTTGAATTGTACCGCTGTAACACATTAGGCAACTAAGGTATTCCCTAGGGCCTGCAAAAATTGAATGGATATTATCGGAGAGACAAAAAATATCCATTAAATTAGTTGTAATTTTAATAGAATTATACAGTGACATTTAACTTGTCATTTATCATGTTAGTTTCAGAATGTTATGTGGTATGGCACATTATGGAGGCGCTACATGTTAGGTTAGAATCATGGCCTACTGATCGCCGACATTAATATGTCAACAAAAATTGATGAGTTGTCACACCTCTATTTATATGTTTATAGAGCATAGATTAACGAAAATATATAGTAGAAGATTGGGTATCTCCCCTATAAACTGTGATAACAAGTTTTAGTGCCGTTTATGAAAAGGTCAGAGAACTAAACTTGACAGTCGAGAAAGTGGCGGGAAATATGAATTCATAAAAATTATTCGAAACTTTAAGTTTTATTTCTTGAAAATGTAATTAATAAAAAATCTATCGAAAGATTAGATAATTTATTAAAGACATTATCACGAAATATGAAATATATGTTGAACTATAAAAAAATAATTACAGTACTTAATATGTTAATGTCTTTATTTAACAATATACACCTTACATTACTTAAATCAAATAATAAATAAATAACTACAAATCTTAAAGTACACGGCGACAACTATTCAAATTTAAGCACACTCAAGGAATCAAAATTTGAATTATTATTATTATTATTATTATCCTTTATTTCACAGATACAGGTTATAGGTACAATATATACACAAACATTTGTATTTTTCGGGTGTAATCTCAGTAGTATGCGCCCACTTCCTGTTCCGGGATTTACACTCCTTCCAGCTGCTTACCAAGCAGCTCAGGTAAGGGTGTTAAGTAATTGTTTTTCTTATTATATGTGCAGTACCGTATATTGCAGTTTTTTGAATTTCCAGTGCGTCATGTTTACCAGGGATTTTTTCTATAGTTTTTTTAAATTCTGCATCCACAAATCCTGTCCTCCTATTATTATTATTATTATTATTATTATTATTATTATTATTATTATTATTACAAGAGGTAATTTTATTTCAAAAAAGGGATGTTACTTTAAATGTCTGCCAGAAATGCACTGCTTCATTGACCTCGTTATCGATTTTTGTCCACTTTTTAACAAATCTACCCTCTTCTATACTCCTTTTTTACCTTCCGTCACCTTTAGGTAAGGAAGGTATTGTCTTTGGTCAAAAAATTCAATGATGAGTTTTTAGTGTATAAGCATGTTTTAGGGTCCCTATAATACGATTTTACCATTTTTACGATGATGTCTGTATGTATGTGTGTCTGTGTGTGTGTGACAAAAGTTCCGGATCCTATAACTTCAATACCACGATTCCAAAAATTATAATTTTTTCGTATTCCTCAAGTTTACATCCAGAAGAACAAGTGATTAGATTTTGGTTATAATTGGTGAACCGGAAGTAGCCTCATTTGAAGATTTAACAGTTAAATTTGATTTATTGACATTTAACGTTATTATAACTTGAAGAATATATTATTCTCTATACGATTTGATTTCATTTTATACTTCATATTCAATAGATACAGAGTTAAAGAATTTTAAAGAAATTAAATATTATAATTCAGCCAGCTTTGCTAAACATGGAAACTATTGATATATTCATATAATTCAAATTGACAGATGTCAGTATCAATAAAAAGTAAATTAATGTGGCAGAGATGAGGATGTTGAAGTAGATGTTGGGGAAAACACGGAAAGATACGGTAAGAAAATAACTCTAGTATTACAAGTTTCTAGAAAGATACAAGAAATATGATTACATTGGTTTGAAAATGTCATGAGGAGAAATGAAGAATTATATTGGAACAAGAATAAATAGTTTAGTAATAGGATGTTGAAGAAACAGAGGAAGACCAAAGATAAGATGGAAGGACTGTATTGCGGAAGACAGAGAAAAGGAACTAAATGATAACGACACGCAAAAATAGCGACCCCTAACGAATGGAAAAAGTTAAAGAAGAAGAAGATGTCAGTGTCAAGTGCAATTTGAATAGTTTTTTTATGAAATAATTTTACTGGAAATTTAGAATCTTTTGCAAGAAAAATTATGTATGGAATTTATACATTATACACAAGATTGACGGAAGGTATTGTGCTGGCCACAACAGATTTTTTTAAAATGTGTACACATTATACGAGTATTTCTATAACCCAACTGTCGTAAAACTATAGAGCTATTTAAGCGATTGTAATTTGTAATGATTTTAGTATTATTTAAAATATATATTGACAACACTATTTATTATTCTACAAATGTTACATTTACAATACATAATTATTTCCTTAAACATGAACTCTTTTATTTTGTAAATGGAACAGGAAACACAGATGACGCAGCTTGTTTGCTTACAATCTATGCACGTTTAGTTTTCAGTGGACATCAAAGCAGTCAAACACATATTTGCTAATGACTTGTCTTGTATAATGACATGAAAATAATACAGGTCATTCCACTCATAGAAAATGCATAAGTTTTTTGTATACTCTCTCCTGTTTCAAAACTTATTGCATTGACCTTTCAATTATCACAATATTCGTCCATGCTCATTAGACCAATGTGAAAGTTAGGAAGTAGAACCAAACTGAAGTATATACAGTTTATTCTAATTTGTCTTTTTACATTACCTGTTCATACTTGCCTGTGTTACCTTCGGTGTTAGTTTGAAATTAAATTATTATAATTATTATATTAAACAAATTGTGATAAAAATCAATATCAATAATGACGTGAACTACAAAACGACAATAAATAAATAAATTTGTATGTAATTAAACTGCCATGTCATTATTTTTTAATTAAACTAGTAATATAATTTAAATGTTGTTTTATTTTAATTAAAGCAATTGAAATAAATTATATTGAAATATATTATAATATAATTTATTGCCGAAAAAAAATATTGTAGGTTACGTACATATAATATACAGGCTGTTATTGAATACATGTTACAAATTTATAGCATATGTGAGGGGTGCTAAATAGAGTAACTTTTACTAATAAACTTATATCCGCAAACTACATCTACACGCTCTTAAAAGAGTAATTATCTGCTTTAATTTTAATTGGCTGTGTCACTTCATTTATTTTATTTTATTTTTAGCATTGAATTACAGACGCATTATGAATAAGCATACAATTCGATATTACGCTAACATGGTATTAACATACGGCCGAGCGTACAGCAGTTCAAGAAATTGAAATAAATCCTGGCGTTTTTGAACGAATGCATCAAAATTTACCCCGCAGTGAAACATTGAAGTTGTTAGTCGCCATTTTGAGCATTTGTTATATTGTGTATTACAAAAATGAATGACATGTAGAAAAATTAAAATAAACAAAATTAATAACAGAAGTGATAAGTTACAGTCGAGGAGTGATTCACTAGTAAACATTATACACACCTGATTCCATACGAGTCACGCCAATTTTTATTAACATTACGGACATTTTATTGTTCTAATGATACAGCTAGATATGCTTTCTAAAATGTTTTATTGTTTTAATGTAAAATTGTTTTACCAACAATTAAAAAAAACTGAAAAAAATTCAACTAATTTAAGTTGTAAGGATGTTAGGTTTTATTAAATAAAATGTCTAAAAGAATTGCCGTAGTAATTTACAGTAAAAACTATAGCTGGTACCACAATTCTTATTTTGAAAACGCTGTTTTGAAAATGCCAAATTTCTATATATAATTTCACCCCTAGGTTTAAAGAAAGATTTTTTCAAAATATTTATTTGTGTAACGTGCGCCCCTGACAAGAGTATGCGAACGCCGCCACTGGTAGAATATTCCCGAGCGATGACATAATCCCCGTCGGGGGAAAACCCCTACGCGTCTAGACTGGTTTAATTACATCCGGTGAACTGGTCCTTTGTAATCAATGTCATTGTGGAATCAGAAAGTTCGAGAAGGACATAGCGCTATATAAACCCGTCGCCAAAGCCAGCGAACACAGTCTGTTATATAGAAGCAACGAGCAATGAACAGTGGATGATACAAATAAACAGTCTACGAGTAGTGAACATATATAAATGTAGTTATATAAATAAATATAGTGATATAAATATTGTTTAAATAAATAATCTTAGTGTTTAAGCATTTCATAATTCTTAGTCTTAAATTAGTGTTTATAATTATATAAACATAATGGTAGTTATTTTTATTATCTTTTTAATATTCATCCTAACTGATATAGTGCTAATTAAAAAAATGTAAAACAACTATAATGAAATATGGGTATTAGTCATTGTTTTACTTTACAACTTAAATTAGTTTAATTTTTTATCAGTTTTTCTTGAATTGTAGGCAAAACTAAGTATTATTTCATTTTACATTAATACAATCAAATATTTGAAAAAAAAACAAACATGTCTTGCCATTTGTCAATAGAACGACAAAATATCCATAATATTAAAAAACATCTGATGTGATCAGCACATTACCTTTCGTCAATCCTGTGTGTTATGTACAAATTCCATACATAAATTTTCTTATAAAAGATTCTATATTTCCAGTAAAATAATAAAAAAATAATAAATAAATATATAATAAAAAAATATAAATTTGGTTGCTTGAACACTTGCGCTATCCGTTTACATACAGTTTATATATTTATTCAGTCTGTATAAATTATATTAACTATATTAATAGTGACAAAATGCCTATGCAACAACAATTGTTTAAGGATGTTAAAAAAGAATTAGACCAATGCAAATCTCAAGGTGAAAATGATCTTTATATTTCTTATAAAAATGGCTATCCTCAAATACTAAAAAACTAAACTCTTCACTACCCAACACGATTCATCTTAACATTTTTTATCAAAACGTCCAAGTGCTCAACACTAAAATGAACCAGCTTTAATCAACCCTCCCATCTCTTGATTATGACGTCATCTGCTACAGTGAAACGTGGTTAAGTGATAGTGTGCTTGATTCTGAAATCTGTGATGGTTCTTCTTCAGTGTTTCGTTCTGATCGTAACTTTGCTGAATGTAATGTATCTCGAGGTGGCGGTGTACTTATTTTAATTATGAAAAAATTTAACGCAGTTATTGTCAATTTGAAATACTTTTTACATTTCCTGCCACATAATATTGATGTGGTTTGTTGTAAACTAACTATTAATAATGTTATTATTTATGTATTCACGGTTTATATTCCCCCAGCTATGAATTATGACTGCTATAGTCGTTTCTATAAATTTTTGAGAATTTGCCTTTTTTATTTGATAATAATTTCCTGATTGTTGACGATTTTAATATCCCTGAATATGTGTCTGATACTACTCATCGAAATGTTTTGTTATGTAATAATTTTACATCTTTTATTGAAGCTGAGCAATTTAACAATATGTACAATAGTAATAATAAATGAAAACACTTGATGTAAGTTTCACGTATATGTTTTATTTAACTCTCTATCGATTTCGGCTTCTTAGGCCTTCTTCAGAAGATGTACAGTATTGAACTGTAACTGAAAACATATACGTGAAACTTACATCAAGTGTTTTCATTTATTATTATTATTATTATTATTATTATTATTATTATTATTATAATGTTTCTTTAAATAATCTTTAAATTTTATTAATATGTACAATTCCAATAATAGATTATTAGATTTAATTATTTCAAATGTATCTTGTGTAGTCAATATGGATGATTCTTTGTTTGATGTTCAATATAATCATCATCCCCCAATATCTATTAATGCCAATTTTGCATTAAGTAATTACCATACAGACTGTTTGCATAGATTTTCCGAAATTGTATCATTAATTTCTTCATTTGATTGGGATACGTTAGAAGATTTATCTGATGTGAATATTTTTACAGTAATTTATATTCAATCTTTAAGGAATGTGTTCCAATTAAATTTAAAAGAATTGTAACTTATCCGCCTTGGTTTACATCACAAATTAAATCAGATCTCAAGCTAAAATCACACTATTTCAAAATTTTTAAAAAATATCCTCTTATTGTAAATTATAATGAAAAATATAAATTTTTGAGATCCAAAATAAAAAATCTGATGTGGCCAGCACATAACCTCTCGCCGTATATTTTACCTGGCTATATGCATAAAGCAAAGAATATTTTTATAAATACAAATAATATATTCATATCAATCTATGACGTATAAACTTCTTTATTATTCAATAATAGCATGTCTCAACATAAAGATATTTTACCATAAATTATGTTACAATAAATTACAAAGTAGAGTTTACCATATATAAATATTAGGCTGGTAACAGCAATTTTCAATTCGAACAACCTTGTTTACTTTCTCTTCATATTCTTCTAGTAAAAACATTAATTTTGGGCGGTCTAAAATGTATATATCTGGATTGTGCATCTATTCTTACATATCTTCTTTTACATTTTATTTTTTCATACATGTTATATCTAAATAACACTAATTCCCTTTAATAAAGTGACGGATAGATTGCACTCCGATTATTCTTATATCGATGTGTAATTTTGTCAATATTTACAACTTACTTGAGAAGAATTTGATAGCTTTTTCGCAATTCAAAGTTACTCTAGTCTACAGTACTGGTGTACATTGTCCCATAATGTTTGAAACAAATTTAAGTCCTTCAACCTAGACTTTTGTCATCTCCATAATAGTCACAGATCAAGAATTAAGGGATTCTCCAAGTACATTTTTCTTTCATTACTCATTATTTTTGACACTGACATTTATCTGTCAGTTACAAATAATTTAAATTTTCAACTATTTTTCATGGCATCCTTTCGGTTGTAAAATTAATTACAACAGATTATTTTATATATTATATTCCTTTTATCTCTAAATATATAAAATATATATAAAAATATTTAAATGTATCAGAAAGAGAATTTATTTTTCTTTAATATTATCAAGAAAATTTTTTAAAAAATAATATTTAGAAGATTTTTTTTCAAGAATCTTCTACTTCCGGTTGTCCAATTATTACCAAAACCTTGTCAGATCTTGCCATGAATGTCCGATTGGGAAATACGTTGTTAAACAAATTTTAAGTCTTATAGTTTTTGAGTAACCGTCCTTCCAACATCCCACACACACACACACACATCCACACACACACACAGACATCATCGTAAAAATGTTAAAATCGGATTGTAGGGACCTTAAAACGTGCTTATTCAATAAAATCTGGATATGCGATTTTTAGCATGAATCCAATACCTCTCTTAGCGAGAGGTAAAAATGATATTAGAATATCATGTAATAATTATGTACATAATTGTGAAAAGTCATTGATTAGTGAACCGAACAAATTTTGGAATTTTGTGAACGCAAAAAAGAATAAGTCATCTTTTCCTTCCACTATGAATTATAATTAAAATCATTTTGAAAAACCGAAAGATATAGCTAAAGCTTTTGCAGCACAATTCCACAATGTCTACTCTCCTCAGTCAAATGATCCTCTTCCAGATATTAAAACTGTATGAGATATTCCAATTACATTAACTGAGTTATCTAGCTATGAAATTGAGACCGCATTGAAAAAACTTAAGTCCAATCTATCTTGTGGACCTGATTTAGTTCCAAATTTAATTATTAAAGATTGTTCATATCCATTTCCTCGAGCACTATGCCACATATTTAATTTAGCACTTAAGACTGAGAATTTTCCTGATGTATGGAAAATTGCTCGTGTTACACCGGTTTTTAAATCCGGTGACAAGTCCAGCATACAAAATTATAGACCGATTGCTGTAGTTAAAATTTTAGTAAAATATTTGAAAGTATAATATATAAAACAATTTATAGTCGAATTAAAAACCAAATATCGTTTCGTCAGCATGGTTTCATGTCCAAAAGGTCGACTTCTACCAACCTGTACTACTTTACACACTGCGATTCATCTGCCCTAGACAATAATACCCAAGTTGACACAATTTATACCGACTTCGCAAAAGCCTTCGACACAATACATCAAGCCATTTTAATCCACAAACTTTATTCTTATTCTTTATCTAAATCCTTAATTTCACTTCTTTCTTCCTACTTACAAAATAGATTCTTCTTTGTTCACTTCCTTGGCTACAACAGCTCTCAGCTTGATGTTCCAGCAGGAGTTCCTCAGGGATCTAATCTTGGCCCTCTTCTTTTCCTTCTCTTCATTAATGATTTATCATACTTTTTTGATAGTAACATACTTATGTTTGCAGACGATCTCAAAAATTTTCGTGCTGTTTCAAATCACATTGACTACTTAGAATTACAGAATGATCTTAATAAATTAAACGAGTGGTGTGATCGAAATAAACTTTATCTTAATGTTAACAAATGCAAAGTCTTAACATTTACGTGCAAAACGTCACATACCATTTTTAATTACAACATTATTCAGCATAATTTGGCGAGGTGTGATACAATGCGCGATCTTGGTGTCTTATTTGATTCTTAATTAACATTTGTCCCTCATGTATAATTAATCACAAGTTCCGCTTATAAAATGCTTGGATTTGTTATCCGTAACACTTGTAACTTTCACAATATGCAGGCAATATTTTCATTGTACTTTTGTTTTATTAGGTCTAAACTAGAGTATTACTCAATAATATGGAGTCCACTCTATGATATTTACCTTGTTAATTGAGTCTATACAAAAAAAAATTCTTAAAATATATTTATTTTAAAATCATGGGCTCTTATCCTGATTATAGGGTTATTATGAAATCTTGCTAACTGTATTTGATTTCAAGTTTCTTTTTTATAGAAGAAACTTCAATGCACTCATGTATCTTTTTAAACTTATTCACAGCATTACAAATGACACGTATTGCTTAAGTTCCCTTGATTTTCTTGCTCCTACAATTCAAACCCGATCACAAAATCTTTTCTATGTGCCAGCTGCAAGAACAAATATTTTTTTACAATCTCCAATAATACGTATGAGTCAAGTAATAGATTTTCTGACAGAGTTGACATATTCTTTAATTCGTATAATGACTTTCGAAATCCATTAAATATCAGTAATTTGTAGTAAGTGTATTTAATCAATATTTTTATGTAACCAAATTTATATATATTTTGTATGTATTTCTTTATTATTACTTGATACTGACATCTTCTTTATCTTTTACTATTTGTTAGGGGTCGCTATTCTTGGTTTTCCTCTTCCACTCATTTCTATTTTGCGTTTTTTTCTCATTCAGTTCCTTTTCTTTCAAATGTTCCACAATTCAGTCCTTGCATCTAATCTTTGGTCTTCCTCTACATCTTCTACCTTCTATTACTTAGATGTTCTTCCTCTTCCAATATATTCTTCATCTCTCCTCATGACATGTTCAAACCAATGTAATCGTTTCTTTTGTATCTTTCTAGAAACTTCTATTACTCGAGCTATTTGCCTTATCCTCTCATTCCGTATCCTATCTTTCCATGTCTTCCCCAACATCCTCATCTCTCTGCCACATTCATTTTCTCTTCATTGACACTGGGATCTGTCAATTAAAATTTTCTTAATACCGGAGCTGTTTCAATGGTTATAGCATACCTGGCTAATTTATGAAATTTAATTTCTTTATATTTTTTTAACTCTATATCCATTGAATATGAAGAATACAATGCAATCAAATTATATAGACTATATCATTCATTAATTTATCAACCAATAAGAATGCTTATTTTTCCTTAGTTACCACGTATTACAGCGGTTATTATTATGTAACCATGGTGAACGAATATGCGAACCTTGGTATATTCGAATATACCAACTGTAATATCTTTGGATATTTTAAGGGATAGAGAGGAGCATTTAAATAAAAGATTCACTTCATTTAACATATATATTTAAATTCCCGAAACGTACACACACTTCATTTGAGCACTTGACTACAACTGGCTGACTAGTACAACGTACAACAAATTAAAACCCGTAAACTAACAAATACGTCACACCTTCCTCTTTAATTTGCAACTTTAATAAGCAAATCGCTGAGGCGGTGCTCTATTTCTTTTTGGCCTACTATTACTATTTTGTTTGTTTACATTATCATTATCAGTACTATTTATTGGATTAGTTTCAGCATTATTTAAATCAAGATTTTCTGTACTAATATCTGTACCATTATTGATTTCAGCACAGCACGTTACTGGATTATCCATTACTTTATTTGGAAATAAAAGATCAATATTATTCTCAAAATTACTTTCATCACCATTATACTCTAGGATTTGATTTAAATGGCGTTTCCAGAAAACTTCTGTACTACAATTCAAAAATGGTTGAACAATATACGTTGTGCTACTAACACATTTAATAATTTTGCTCTTTATCCAAGTTGGTTTATTTGGTACTTGATAATTTCGAGCGAACACAATCTGATTTACTTCAAATCTTACATTTCTCTTCCCTTTCGCATTTTTTATTTGCCGTTCTTGTACTTTTCCAACTTTATTTTGAACGTTTGTATTTACTTTATTATTTATATTAGTAGTATGATTTAATAAATCAAATCGTGTTCTTAAATTTCTATTAAATAATAATGCTGCGGGTGTTTGTCCCGTTGTACAGTGAACAGAATTTCTATAATCGAACAAAAAAATATTTAATTTATCTAAAATATTTGTATTACCATTTTGTGACTTAATTAAAAAACTTTTAATTGTTTTAACACTATTTTCTGCAGCTCCATTAGTCGCTGGATAATAAGGACTGCTAGTTATATGAGAAATTCCGTTCATTTTACAAAATGTTTTAAATATTTCGCTTGTAAATTGAGTACCGTTGTCCGTTACTATAATTTTTGGTAAACCAAATCTCGCAAAACATTCATGTAATCTTTCTATAACTGTTTGAGAATTACTGTTTTTTGTGTAAAATACTTCAACCCATTTACTATGTGAATCAACTACAATCAAATAGGTTTTACCATTGAGCGGCCCTAAAAAATCTAAATGAATTCTTTCCCATGGTTGACTTGTAAATGGCCAAGGTGTTAATTGACATTTTTCAGGAGATGTTCTACTTTTATGACATATCTCACAAGTTGCAATTAATTTTTCTAAATCCTTGTCCATTTTTGGCCACCATACATAAGATCTTGCAATAGATTTGGTTTTTACAATACCTAAATGCGGCTTATGAAGTTCCTTTAATACATTTTTATGTAAGGACAATGGTATTACAGTACGATAACCCCATAAAATAATGTCATCTTTTACATGTAATTCATTTCGTTTATTCTAGTACGGTTGTAATTCTATATCTTTTTTACATGATTCTGGCCATTCTGATTTTAGGTATTCCCTAATTTTGTTTAGTAATTTGTCGTTATTCATTTCCGTTTTGCTAACGTCTTGATCTATAGCGATATCACTCGATTCAAAATAATTTAAAAATGTAAATTCTTTGTCTATAGTTTCAGTTAATTTATCCGGTAACCTTGAAAAACAATCTGAAATATTTTTATCTGATGAAACAAATTCTATATCATAATTATAACACGATAAAAGCCATGCATATCTTTGCAGTCTGTTTGCAGACATTACTGGAATACCGTTTTTCTTTCCGAAAATCGCTAATAATGGTTTGTGGTCAGTAACTAATGTAAACTTTTTCCCCAATAAATATTGATTAATTTTCTTTACCCCATACACAATAGCAAGAGCCTCTCTTTCAATTTGTGAATATTTCTGTTCTGCATTGTTTAATGTTCGGGATGCAAAAGCAATTGGACGTTCAATATTATTTTCAAAAACATGAACAATTACAGCCCCTAATCCATATTGTGAAGCATCCACGTAAAGTTTAACTTTTAATTCTGGATTATAATGCGTTAAAACATATTTAGAAATTATTTTGTTTTTAATTTCATTAAAACTTTCATTACATTTACTAGACCACGACCAGTCTTTATCACTCTTTAACAATTCATATAACGGTTGTAAAATTATTGACATTTTTGGAACAAATTTCCGATAATAATTTACAAGTCCTAGAAATGATTTTAATTGAGTTACATTTGTTGGCGCTGGTGCCTCTACAATTGCCTTGACTTTTTCCGGTGACTTATGTAATCCTAATTCATCAATAATGTATCCCAAATATGAGACCGAATTTTGGAAAAATATACACTTTTCTTTCTTAATTTTTAAGCCCGAATTTTGTAATCGTTTTAAAACTTCTTCTAGTCTTTGGATATGTTCAGTTGTATTGCGCCCGGTTACTAAAATATCATCAAGAAAACAGACTACGCCACTGATTCCTTGCAAGACTCGCTCCATGATTCGTTGAAACGTAGCGGGAGCCGACGACAAACCGAATGGTAAACGATTATAAACGAACAAACCTTTGTGAGTGCTAATCGTTGTGTATTTTTTTGATTGTTCATTTAATAAAATTTGCTGATATCTTTGAAAATTGTTTCCCGCCTTGTAGGTGCGCAAACAAATCTTCGACTCGCGGAAGGGGATATCGGTCAATTTCTAAATATGGATTTACACTAATTTTGTAGTCACCACAAATTCGAATTGAGCTATCTGATTTCATTACCGGTACAATTGGCGTTCCCCAATCGCTATACGTTACAGGACTTAATATTTCTAAATTTACTAATTTTGAAATTTCATCTTCAACCTTCTCCTTAAGTACATAAGGCAAGGGTCTTGGCTTGTAAAATTTTGGTTGCACATCCGATTTAATATTATCAATTTTACATTTATTAAATGTGCCAATACCATCAGAGAAAATATATTGATATTTATTATATAATCTGTCAACATTTGGGTCATTTATTGACAATGAATTTATTTCCTTTACACCTAATGAGAATTTTGCCATAAAATCTCTCCCAAGTAAGGGATGACCACCTCCATTTACTACATAAAAATCTACATTCTCCTCTTTGTTTTTATATTTAACCAGTATTTTAATTTTTCCTACTGGCTTAACTTTACTGCCAGTATAATTTAATAAATTAGTATTGGTACTAGTTAACGGTACATTTTTAAATTTTTCTACCCAAATATTTTTTGACATAACAGATACAGCCGCACCCGTATCTAATTCCATTTTAAACAATTTATTTTGTACATACACATCTAACAAAATAGGTTCATTACCAACTACATTTAAATTAAACATTGGTGCATTTTCTTCAATTTCCATATAATGATGTCGTTTTTCACTGGTTTGCTCCCTTCTTTCGCCTTTGACTTTACCACAAACACTACTCAAATGCCCATATACACCACACGCGTAACACTTATACGTACGATAACGACACCGTGCTGCTGGGTGGTTCTTCTTGCCGCAGACGCTGCACGCTCTGCTACTGCTACCTCCATGTGCGCCACCGCTGGACCCTGAAGTCTGGCGCTCGCGCTGCTGCTGATGCCCGGAACTCCTGGGTTGCTGTTGCTGCCGATGCCCAACTTTGTACACTGGTTCAGTCTTGATATTACTTGATGTTGAACTCACTGTCGTCACTGAATCCAAATCGAAATGGCGTTTTACTGAAGCGATAGCTTGGGCTAGGTTTAACGCCTTTTCAAATGTTAATTCCTTTGATTCTAGGAATAGTTTATCCAAAATGGATCCTTTTTCGATACCCATTATAAATTTATCACGTAACGCTTCGTCTAACATTTCACCAAACTCGCAATGCGTTGCCAGTCTACGCACTCTCGCGGCCCAATCGGCAAACGATTCACTCGAGTCTTTTTGTGCATTATAAAACTTGTATCTTTCAACAAACACTGACCTTGTTGGCGTACAATGATTTGTCATAGTTTTGACAAGATCTTCGAACTTTAAACTTTCGGGTTCCTTCGGCACACATAAGTCCGTTAGCAATTTAAACGTATTCTCAGTTAAACTGTTTAAAAAAATTGCACGTTTTTTAATATCATCTATAATATTATTCGCTACAAAAAACTGGTTTAACTGTTTCTCATGTATTGTCCAATTATTTGTATTGGAATCAAATTCCTTAACATGCCCGATTACACCATGTGTTTCCGCCATTTTTCACTTTTAAAATTTTATTTTTATTTTCCTCGTCGCCACTGTAATATCTTTGGATATTTTAAGGGAAAGAGAGGAGCATTTAAATAAAAGATTCACTTCATTTAACATATATATTTAAATTCCCGAAACGTACACACACTTCATTTGAGCACTTAACTACAACTGGCTGACTAGTACAACGTACAACAAATTAAAACCCGTAAACTAACAAATACGTCACACCAACATTCGTATATTCACTTAGGTGCGTTTGGTTGTTTTGTTTTATGTACTTAGAACTGTCAATATCATTTTGAATTATATTTACGAATTGTGTAGAGTACAATATTTTTCCTATGAACAGAGTATCGAGTACATACATGAATCTGTAGTTTAACTTTAAGCAGAAAAATCAGGTTTTGTGGCACTGAAATGACACTGACAGCTCTGAGTGCACCGAAACAAATAATTGAACGCATCTATTTTTTGACAGAAAGGGATTATTTACATAAAAATTTGTTGAGTAAATAAATAATTATGTAATCACAAGTCCAGAAATTGCACTGTTTGTTTGTTCTTACTAGTATTAAAGAAGAGTAAATTTTCTATCTGATACATATATGTTATTATATCTTTTATAGATGAAGAAATATAAGATACATAATAACCTTCCTGTTGTAATAAATCTCACAGCCCAAACAAACGGGCCTATTCTGTAACTCAGTGGTCAGTTTTTAACTACTGGTTAAATTTTTTATCCAATATATATTGATTTGATAACTAAAAATCCATTTTTTTGTTATACGAGTATATCAACATACTTGATCGGTTAATGTTTTTAACCAGTTGTTAAAAATTAACCACTGAATTACAGAATAGGCCCCATAGTCATGGAAACCAATTGGAAAATTAAAATGTTTGGAACTGACAGATAAATGTCATTGTCAAAAATCCAGAGAAATTACTGAAGATTTTTTCTGGAAAGTACATACATTATATTATTTCTTATTGTATTAATAGTTAAATATTTAAAATTATAGGTATATTACATATACTCTTCAAAAATATTGTCAATCCCGATAATGAATTGGAAACATTTTGAAAAATTAGAAGAGTAGGAAAAAAAACTTCGTACAATGAATTTAAAATTAAAAAATCTAAATATAAAGAATATAAGTAGAATTTTTGGTGTAGAGTGTAGGTACACAAGAAATGTTAAATACAATAGGACGCGAGCAGTCATGTGACTTTGTTGGCCTTGACAAGCAGATATGGGGCCCGTATCAGAATGATATCTACTAATTATGAACATAGACGTCAAATATCATAATTTTTCATTCTAATTTTTGAGATTTTCCAATCCTTGTGGTTTATTTTCCTCAACAAGTAAATTCCACAGTCCTGGTACTAAATTAGCTACCAGAAAAACTTGAAATTTTTAATGAAAAATTCTAACATTTGACATCTTTGTACATAATTACTAATTGTCATTCTGACACGGGCCCCCATATCTGCTTGTCAAGGCCAACAATGTTACATGACTGCTCGCGCCCTATACTTATGTAACCAAAAACGGAAGTGGCGAGATGTATTGGCCACAACAGATTTTGTTTCTTTCCTCACTCTGGAACCGATAACAACCAACTCATATTGAGTCAAAAATATAGTGGATTCATATGATTTTCACATTTACGTGTTCTATGCACGAATTCGCGTTGACTCCACGCCTTGTAAATCTTTCTCTGATGTATTTTTCGTTGAATTTTCGAATCAAAGCTATGAAGTTATCAGCACTTTTTATTGCGAGACACTCGCGAGAATCTCGCGAGATTCTCAATTCTCGCAGTTGCTATATCGATCTCGCCTCGAATTTTAAACCACAATCTCGCTCTCGTTATCGTCTCGCAAAAAGCAACGAGACGGGACGAGATGCGACAGTACTCTTGCCTCGTCGTGCATCATTATTCGTCAATTAAATACTCGTCTCTTTCCATTTTTAACGCTATAAAAATTGTACTGATTTTTCAGAACGGAATTTTCAATTTTCCACATATACAGCACAAAAGGAAAATTTTCAACGATACGGATATGTCGTCATTACGAAATTTGCGAAAACATATTGGCATCCCTTATTTTTTTAACAATGAAAGCATGAATCAGGGAAATATTTAAGAGAGAATATTATCTTTGTCGGAATACATTTTTATTGTCTATTATACCTACCTTGGACAAGGTAGGGATACAGTAGATAGAGGAGCTAAGAATGGCACTGAAATCTTTGAAAATATACAAATACACATATCACTACGATTCGGTAAAGTAGAATAACAAAACATTGTAAATGCATTGCTGACAAAAAAAAACATTTGCGAACCAGTTAACAAAATTCAACTATGTTATTTATTATCATCATGATACGTACTAATACGTGATTAGTCACTCAATTTACCTTGCGGTGTTGAGTATATTATTATTTCCTATAATATTTATTCCGCATCAAAATTATCTATTTGTAGCAATGCAATAAATAATAAATGTTATTTGATCAAGCTTCATGCTTGGTTTTTATAATCAAGTTACTTAATTTTTTTTTCAATGAAGATTAATTAGTTTTGACGTAAAACCTTTAAATGGTTGTTAGTGTCATGTACTTCGCCTGGTTGTTCAGTTGGGAGACTATCTCTGAAACAGTGGAGAAGATTCTGATTCTTAATAATAATAATGTTAGGATACAGGCGCCACGTGATTTTTGTCGAAAATAATTACGAAACGGTTTAATTCATATTTTACCTACCGTGATAATTTTTATTATTGTCTGAAAAAAAAGTGCAAAATGTTGAGAATAATCTGCAACAATGCAGCAAAATTTATTTTTTTAAATATTGAGACAACTAAAGTTTGGCGATGCGAATGAGCTCGTAACACGAACAACAGTAATGCTTCTATTGTTAGCCAACCGTGGTCCCATTGCAGGATACAGCCAGTTGATGTCGGAGTACAAACAGTTCACGGCGGCCTAATTGAATATAAAATTTCAATATATTGTGCGATTGGAACTATAATCAAAGCAAGAATGAAATATAAGTGTAATCTATTAATGACTGACCAAATAACAACATAATACAATCTAAAGGAGGCTGCACGATACAATTAAATTCATAAGCTCATACAAATAAATATAAAAAGTCTACAGTCGGTGATTTCAGCGCAACACTAAAATGATGTAAATAAGAACAAAGTAATAAAAATGTTTGTGAA
Source organism: Harpalus rufipes (assembly GCA_951394225.1). Classification (NCBI taxonomy): domain Eukaryota; kingdom Metazoa; phylum Arthropoda; class Insecta; order Coleoptera; family Carabidae; genus Harpalus; species Harpalus rufipes. The sequence continues at coordinate 26,035,818 of OX596282.1, read as the reverse complement.
TGAGATTCAGATGCAGAGTGGCGGCTGGTAACAGGAATGATGGGAGTTTGGCCGCAGCAGCTGGGCGTCTGGAGCGTGGATTATGGCAAATGGCGACGGCAACACACCAGGTGCAGACTTGGGGAATAATTATCAGATCCTCCGTAGAATCTGACTCCTAACAACAAATCGGGTTGCATTAATACGTTGACACCATATAATGATAGCGAGTCACAAAATATTCCGTTGCAAAGGAAAATCCGCACAATGCGATACCACTCAGGGTTAAGATTGCAACCGGAAATCTATTTACTCCCACGTATTAAAAAAAGAGCGTACTACGACGCGCAATTGTGTCACTCGACCACAAACCAACGAATCCTCGGATATTCTATTTGACATCCACTCTCAACGGCGGAAGTAGAAAGCACGAATAAAATATTTGTTTCCAACAAAAAGAAACAAATATGAGCGAAAGACCCATCCATAACAGTAAACTTTTGAATAAAAAAATAATGATTGAAGCCAATGAGAGAATGAAATAAAATTTGAATAAAATGTAAACAAGTCTTACTCTAATATTATCGTTATTAAATACAGGTATTAAAATGTACTATCACCTAACAACCAGTTGGAGTTACCAGCTCTCTGTGTGTCAAACATTCTATATTGTAAACAATAAGAGAATAAAAGACATGATAACTTACTTGTGAAACAAAATACAAAATATGGGATAAATGTTAAGTCATAGCAAATAATTAAAAGAAATAGGTACGTTAATATATCAACAATGTGCTATATGAAACTAAGTGTTAAAGCTAAATATTATACTAAGAGAGCATACAAGATACTGGCTAGAGGGACTGTCTATAGAAAGCGAAGAAAGATGAAACTAGATCCAAGTAACATAGCTGTATGTGAAACAATCAGATAAATTTAAAAATAATTTTAAAACCAAAGCTAATTTCTTAAATTTTTGTGCTTATAATAATTCATTCCAGTTACTTGAAAATTTATGTATTTTAATATTTTAATTTAAAAATAAAAAATTTAAATAGTTCTATACGTAATGATTTGCAATAAATTTGGTATTAATATTATTTTTCGTTATATATTTTGTATTAATATAAAGAATGAAACAACACAATTAAATTATAATTATTTATTTAAAAACTTTTTCAATAACTATAAATTTATTTTATACTTAATTGTGTGTGCGAACTAAAGTGTGCGATTAGACAGTTACAAGTTTTTGAAGCCAACTAAATTGTTGGGAAACCCAGTTCTTGGAAGTTCGCAAAATTGTGCCCAAGCAATGAAAAAGTACGTCACCTCCATAAAATTACGGTTTTGTCGGCTTAGACAACAATTTTTATGAAAAGCTTGTTTTCAACTAAGCTACTTGACAATCGATGTCTTAGGTTGGTAACGCGACATGCCTCCTCTATCTTAAGGTTGTATTTACCCTACGCTATGTTTATATTTTCAATAAGTAACCCTTATTTCGTGTGTAATACAGAGTAGCCGTTAAAAGTGAAGGGATCGGGATAGGTATTTGATATAATTAAAGAATAATGTTCTCTCCAAAAAGCAGGCAGAATATGTCTATCTTTGTGCATTTATTGAAATTTAATTATGAATGTAAATAATAAATAATGAGAAATAATATTGAGTGTAATGATTTGAACATGACACCCTGCTGTGGAATGGTCCGCTCTCTGGCACACGCCTTACGTACGAGGGAAACCACAGCTAAAACTTCGCACAGAGAGTCATCTAGTCACAATTTCAACAAATGATTTAAAACAAATTAATACAAAAACACATAAAAGGTTGTTCCAACAATTTGATACTAGCAACATTGAAAATAATACGTTAATTAGACCTTGTACATTATTAGACAATTGCAATCGCAATTGTGTAAGTGTATGTAAGTGTGTAAGTTTGGTAAGCTCGGTTCTCGGAACTTGCCGTGGCGTTACGTGGCGTTCTTTGTATAGATAGCGTGGGTTTAGCAACACCACCTTCGTTTAAGTTTCGCGGCTGAGCCGCCTCACCTTTGTAGGCAGGACGCTCGACGTAACCGAAGCGTCTGCAGGACGTGGGACTGAGTCACTCCGTCGTATGAACCAACGAGTACCTGTGTCGTACTCGCCGGTTGTGGATTTATACCGAAATGAACGTGGACATGCCAGCGTTTGGTGCTGATACGGTACACATCTTGAGCTTGGGTGGCTGTAAATCAGCGAGACCCGCAAAATTACGTTTGATTGGCAATCAATATCAGGTCATGCAGATAAAAATTCATTACATCATCAGTTGTGTGACAATATCAAATCATAATATACTGCTTGTCCAAGTTAAGTTCCTCGTAAATGAAAAAGGGAGGTGTAACGTTAACTGTGTCTGACATAGCCATTGCAGGTGAATGTGGGGGGGGGGGATAAATAAGATCCCCAAATATGCCTGGCATAACCATAGCAGCTGAATGGGGGGGAAGGTAGGATCCCAAACGTACCTGTCATAGTCATAGCAGCTGGATAGGGAGAAGGTAGGATCCCAAACGTACCTGGCATAGCCATAGCAACTGGATGGGGGTAAAGTAGGATCCCAAATGTGCCTGGCATAGCAGCTGGATGGGGGAAAGTAGGATCCCAAACGTGCCTGGCATAGCCATAGCAGCTAGATGGGGGAAAATAGGATTCCAAACGTACCTTGGGGGTGTAGTGTATTAAAGTATTAGGTGGTAACACTGAAGTTAGGGAGATAGTCCTTCTTACTCTTCATATTGGGTTTTGGCGGTTCTGTACAAGATAAGGTTAACGACACACGTGCAATGTAGTAAAGTGGTTATAAATACAAATACTTCAACTTTATTTTATGTCACCAACATAAATAAGTGAGTGGACCTTTTCCTAACATCCCATATCTGGCGACGAGAACAACTTGAAACTTGGAGTATTACACAAGTAACAAGTAGTGAAACAATGGAAAATAATGCGACATTGCCCCCGATCAATATAAACGAAAAACCAAGTAGTGTCTTCCAAAGGTTGGAAAGATGGCTTCGGGGCGTCGAATTATATATTACGAGTAAGAATATCACAGACAGTGCGCGAAAGAAAGCTATATTACTGTACCTGGGTGGCTTCGATTTGCAAGATATTTTCTATGCAATTCCGGATGCAAATGTTGTAGATGAAAATAAAGATGCATTCACAAAGATAAAAAGGGTGTTGACAGAATATTTTAAATCAAAAACAAATAAAACTTATGAAAGGCATATTTTCAGAGGTTTATCACAAAAAGAAGGTGAGCCAATCAGTCAATTTATAATGAGACTCAGGCAACAAGCTAAATATTGTAAATTCACAACAATCGACGACGAAATTAGAGACCAAATTGTAAAAAAGTGTAGATCTTCGGAAGTTAGGAAAATAATTTTGGAAAAGGGTGACATAACCTAGCAAGAACTCATCGAAATCGCTCAAGCTTGTGAGGCATTGTCCATGCAAGTGAAATGTATGGAAACTGAGTTCGTAGCAAAAGTTTTCGAGAAGAAAACCACCTCCAACGCCAAATATTCGCCGAGAAACAAAGCGAAACCATGCTATCGCTGTGGGTACACTGGACATCTTCATACGGATCCCAAATTTCCGGCAAGAGATAAGAAGTGCAACAAATGCCAAAAGGAAGGTCATTTTGCTGCAGCCTGCCGTACCGGAAGGGACCAGAAGAACCCCAAGAGTGGCGCAAGAATGAAGCACGGCGCGAGCGCAGTTCGTAGCCTTGACAACCAAGCCGACGAAGCGGACTACGCTTTCAACATAGGCGACGACTACAGGATCAACGCGGTAAATGAAAAGTGTGTGGACGCTACAATAGGAAGAGGTTTTAGTATAAATATGTTAATCGATTCAGGAGCCTCATGTAACATTATCAGTGAAAATTTGTGGAACTCTTGCAAGAGGCAGGGCATAATTTGTAAATCCTATAAAACATCAGGTGGAGAATTTTTTCCATATGGTCAAAATAGGTCTTTAGATTTATTAGGAGAATTTAATTGTGATGTAAAGGTAGGGCCGAAAAGCAACTTATGCTAATTTTGTAGTTGTAAAAGGGGACGGGCGAGCTTTATTGGGTTATAAAACGGCTTGGGAACTGGAAATTTTGAAAATTGGGCCTGAATTGCAAATTAATAATATTAGTGAATTGTTTGATGATAAAGATTTATTTAATGGGATTGGTAAATTGAAAAATTTCCAGTTAAAGCTGCCTATTAATCTTTCTTTTACTCCCGTAGCACAACCGTTACATAGAGTACCATTTAAAATTCGTCACCAAATTCAGGAACAAGTTGAACAACTTCACAGTTTGGACATTGTTGAGAAAATATAAGGGCCAACTCCCTGGGTATCGCCGGTGGTACCAGTATATCGAGAATCAGGTAAATTTAGTTTGTGTATCGACATGCGTAGGGCTAACGAGGCTATTATCAGAGAACGTTATCCTTTACCGGTTTTAGAAGAAGTTTTGGACAAAATTCAAGGTAGTAGATGGTTTAGCACTTTAGATATCCGTGATGCATACCATCAAATCGAGTTAGAGGAAGACTCTCGGAATATTACAACATTTGTCATAGAATCGGGCTTATATAGATATAAACGGTTCATGTTCGGTTTAAATTGTGCCCCGGAAATGTTTCAGAGGATATTAAAATCAGTATTAAGCGATTGCGAGGGAGCCGACAATTTTTTGGATGATATCGTGATACACGGTAGAACGAAAAAGGAACATGATGCGCGACTGCTCAAAGTTTGTAAAACGTTACGAAAAAGGGGTTTAACATTGAATAGGGACAAATGTAAGTTCGGGTTAAAGGAAATAAATTTTCTAGGGTTTAAAATCACTTGTTCGGGTTATAAAATTCAGGAATCCAAGGTCAAAGCAGTGGAAAATTTTAGAGCTCCCCAAGATCCTGAAGAAGTCCGCGGGTTTTTAGGTCTGGTAAATTTTTGTTCGTCATTTATACCAAATTTAGCTAGTACGAGCGAACCGTTACGTAAGCTGACGCGGAAAATTCGAATGGGGAGTAGAAAAAGAACGTGCTTTTCGCCAAATAAAACAGAAAATGGAACAGGCCGAAACATTAGCCATTTATAATACGAGGGTTGTAGCAGATGCGGGTCCAGTCGCATTACGGGCGGTAATGACGCAAAAAGGAAATGTTGGTTGGAAAACGATTTGTTATGCAAGTAGAAGTCTTACAGACTATGAGAGACGTTACTCTCAAACAGAAAAAGAAGTCTTAGCTTTGGTATTTGCGTGTGAGCGTTTCCACCAATGGATTTATGGAATTAAATTCGTACTAGTTACCGACCACAAACCACTCGAGTATTTATTTACGCCAAAATCTAAACCGAGTGCACGAATTGAAAGATGGGTTTTACGCTTACAACCTTATACGTATAGTATTAAATATGAAAAGGGTCGCACAAATACAGCAAATCCACTGCCGCGATTAGTAAATTCTCAAAATTCGGTAATACATGAAAAAAAGTACAGAAACGAAAGACTATGTGTATTGGGTGGCTAAAGAAGCGGTCCCAAAAGCCGTCAGTATGGTTGAATTAAATGTAAAATCGGGAAAAGATCCAACGTTAGCCGAAGTTCGTTTAGGGATCAAAAGCGGTAAATGGGATGAGTTAGGTAACTCACGGTTCAAGATATTACGAGACGAGTTATGTGCATATGGTAATATTATATTACGTGCTACGCGAATAGTAGTGCCTAAATTTTTGCAATGGAAAATTTTAACAATAGCGCATGAGTGACATATGGGAATCGTCGGTACGAAAAACAGATTACGCAGTAAAGTTTGGTGGGAGGGCATAGACAAAGATGCCGAACGTTTTGTAAAATCTTGTGAAGGATGTCAGTTGGTACAAAAACAGGTAGACCGCGCGCCACTGTACCGAAATGTACTTCCGGACAAGCCATGGGACATTTTAGCAATGGATTTGTTAGGGCCTCTTCCATCCAAAGTTTATTTACTGGTAATAATTGACTATGATAGTCGATATTATGAAGTAGTAGTTGTACATAGTATATCAGCGGATACGATTATTAAAAAACTACACGAAATTTTTGCACGTCACGGTTTCCCTCGAATTTTAATTTGTGATAATAGGCCTCAAATGGCAAGCACAGAACTGAAAGAATGGGCACAATATGCGGGTTTTGAAATTAAACATTCTGCGCCGCTATGGACGTAGGCAAACGGCGAAATCGAAAGACAAAACAGAAGTCTTCTTAAAAGGCTAAAAATCGCGCAGATTCAAAAACTAAACTGGTAGGACGAACTATTAAATTATTTATTGGCATACCGTTCAACCCCACATAGTACCACGGGAGTTAGCCCAGCGGAAATGTTGTTCAACCGAAAAATTAAGACTAGATTATCGGAAATAAATGATAATATTTTACTAGATGAGGGAGTAAGAGAAAGAGACGCATGGAATAAACAAAACGGGAAAGAGTATTACGATAAAAGGAACCATGTTAAAGAAAGTGATTTAAAACCAGGTGATATTGTGTTATTACAGAAATTAAAAGATAAAAATTAAATTCTTAATTCGATCCGATCAAATATCAAATTACTAATAGAGTAGGAAACACAGTAACTGTAAAATCAGATTCGGGAAATATATTTACTCGAAATATAGCAATGGTAAAAAGATTTATTCCGCGCAACGTTGACAATACATCAATTATTCGCACTGAAACTGAAAATCGTGTCGATTCGGAATCAAAACCTATTGTAGAATCAAATTTAGATAAGAATATATAACCAAATGTAAACCAAAGCGCAGATCAAAATGCAGAGCCACACGTAGGGCCGGATATAGATTCTAGTCAGTTAAGTAGACCTGGGAGAAAAAGAAAACCTCCAGAAAGATAAGGTAACTTAGTTTCACATTGAAAATATATCCTATCATATATGTGGCTTGGTAATTTATCTAACAATTAATTCACAAATTTAGAAAAAGTATATTTATATATTTTGTAGGGGCTTGTATTGTAAAATTTGTTATAATGTAAAATGTAAGTAATAGATAAGATTTAGCTAATTTAAAAGTTGGAAGGAGATATAGTGTATTAAAGTATTAGGTGGTAACACTGAAGTTAGGGAGATAGTTCTTCTTACTCTTCATATTGAGTTTTGGCGGTTCTATACAAGATAAGGTTAACGACACACGTGCAATGTAGTAAAGTGGTTATAAATACAAATACTTAAACTTTATTTTGTCACCAAGATAAATAAGTGAGAGGACCTTTTCCTAAAAGCCCACGGGGGGAAGGTAGCCATAGCAGCTGAGTGGGGGGGAAGGTAGGATCCCAAACGTGCCTGGCATAGCCATAAAAGCTGAGTGGGTAGAAGGTAGGATCCAAACATGCCTGGCATTGACATAGCAGCTGAATGGCGGAAAAAGTGGGAAGTTGAGTCGAGGAGGAACCTGGTGAAATTACCTCGGACAAGCCAAGTGTAAAATTTCGCTGAGTCCAAAAGCTTGGATTACTCAACGTGTCAACCACGCCAGAGGTCCAAGAGGTCCGGAGTTCAGGAGCTTGGATTACTCAATGTGTCAACCACGCCAAAGGTTCAAGGTTCCCGGAGTCCTGCCGAAGTAAGACTGCTGAATACAGTTTCTGTCCCTGTATTTAAACCAAAATATCCCTCTTGTCCCTTCCGGATCTAGGGCGTGTCTCTCCGTGAACTGTGTGGGTGGGTGGTTGAATGGACCATCGAAAGTTCTAGAATATCATAAATTTGCCATTGATACACATGTGCACGCCAGATCTCCGAACCACCCTGTGACGCTAGCTCAAGTGGTTGCATTGTCTTCGCTAACTGCCGGGTCGCCTAGTGAGACACAAAAAACAAACACATATGCGACGAGATATCTGTGCAATGGCCATCACAACTAAATAATTACTACGTATTCTTTCTACATTAATAATAATAATAATAATAATAATAATAATAATAATATTAGTATAACATACTTCTTCAGGTTGGCTTGAAAATTAACGCTTTTTCATGTTAGGCTTGGCTTCATAAAACAGAAGCTTGCCTTGGCTTGAAAAATCAAGATTTTTTGAACGCAGGCTTGATTTTTCAAGTCAAGCTTGAAGCTTGAAGCCCGTGAATCTCTATTTAGCATCCCGGCTAATACTCCGTTTTGTTACAATATATACTTTTACCCTGATTTTATAATTGTTATAATAAATAAATTTAAAAAATATATATACTCTTTTTTATCGTCATAACTACAATAGGTTCAATGTGCCGTTGGTAAAAAACTGATCTAGAGACTTGTACGCAGTTGTTGCTTATCCTTCCCAAGCGAACGCATCAGCCGCATTTTTTTATCATTGCCGTACTGCCTGTTAGATTTCAGTCTAGAGAGTGTTACATTGTATTTAATATGTCTAATTAGCCAGCAAATATCAACTGAGTATGGTAAATACCTACATGTATATTCATTTTTATTTTTTAACAAGTCAAACATGTCGCTGATCGGTATGCGGTTCAGGTGACGTAATTTATTAAAAACTAATATAATTTTATACATTTTATTTATGATAAACTATTTTTTTTATTTTTATCTCCTCGCACATTACCATTTCTAGTCGGTTACCGTTCGTAGTACGCGATTTAGGTATACAATTTCTTCAATATCTGCTCAATATAGCCAAATGTACTTCTACATACGGGTGTATCCCAAACTACGGCCTATTTATTTTAAATTTTTGCTGTATTTGGGATCATTAATGACAAAATGAAATAATTTATTAAAAAGTTACTATCTTATAGTACATGTCGTATAATTAGTATTGTGCAAAGGCATGCTGGGTGTGAAGTAAGCACGCTTTTTACTGTAGCCAATAAAAACGGGTGAGTGGAGATAAATTTTTAGAATCCTCACAGAACGCTGCTGAAGGAATATTAACTTATAAGTAGTACATCTCTTATAGTTAGTACTATGCAAAGGCATACAAGTTAGCACGCCATTTAACAAATACAATAAATAAAAGTGTTTCGGGGAGATAACTTTATAGTGTGATACGGCGAGTACGAATAAATAACTTTTTTACAACCTTTTTTAAATTATAGTTGCGGGAACAATATTTCTTTGTTACTCAAAAGTCATACATACTATGCATACAAAATTCTGTTTAGAAATAATTTTAATTCTTCTATTAATTATCTTTTGAATCTAGATATCAGAATTTCCGACATTTATTTGATGACAATTAAGTCTAGAAATTATTGCAAGCCTACGTGCAGGCTTGATATGTTGTTATGGATGTCAAATGATACCCTAAACCCCCTCAGATAATCTTCTCACGAATATGATAACGGTTTTAGTTTCTTGGAGTCTGGTTTGCACTCTTATGAGGTAAACATGTAGAGTTTTAGTTTTGGCTCGCGTTCTGCGTTACGCGAGTATTTTGCCTAAGGATATGGTGGCATCTTTAGAATTTAGCAAAGATGTAGGGTAATTGTGAATAATAAGTAATTGTAAGTTGCAATTATGTGTAAATAAAACTACCAAGAATGTCCGTATCCACAATATAAGTGTTCATCTATCATCATAAGTATAAGTATTAAAGTGTAAGAATATGTCTTCTTCCTCAAGAAAAATCTGTCCGACCAGAAAATCGTTCACCGGTTCGATAAAGTTGTCATCGTTGGAAAAGCAGTAAGTCTACTAGTATAAGTGTATCCCCCCCTCGTGTCACAATAGAATCGTCTTAAAATTATTCTTTAGGAATACTATATTATAGTTTCTTTCTTATAATTATTATTACATGAGCGTGCTCAGTATGAACGCCATTTCCCACATGTAATAATTAAAAAGGTTAAGAGGAGATAATTGTTTTGAGTTGTCTAAGTTATAGTATCTCTCCTACAATTTGTATTTGACAAAGGCATGCTTAGTGTGAAGCTTATGCCATTTACCACATGCAATAACTGAAAAAATATAAGACGAGCAACGTTCATTTTATTGTTATAAAACAATACAAAACTAACACTAATGTTCCTTAAAAAATATTTTATTTGTACTTAAATACGGCATGCGAACTTCACGGATTCTGGAAAATAAATATCGTCATACATTCTTAATCCATGCCAGAGTTCTATGAGCGTGAATTTTGTGCGATAGGTTAGGTTAAGTTCTTTCGGCGCAGAGACGTGGCCTTGAACGCAAAGGAAGGCGTAGTAGTATCTACCTCCAAAACCTACGTTGCACGCACAAAGCCCGTATTTAGACTTAAGGTTCCATGCTTCCCATCGTCACCAAGGTCAACCTGTTCCGCTATTTGAGTCTAGATTAAAGTGCAACATGTGTCTGCAATGCCAGCCTATATAAACCTGACCACTTGGCTATAACTTCGCGAATGCACTAACTTAAGCCCCAACAGAAGGTTATACTTCTCAAAATTCACCTGAACTCTCGACTCTATCAAGGACTACAGTACTCCTCCATCACCGGCAAATTGCTTGCCGAGTACGACCGTGTTATCCGGAAGTCTAAAAGATACGCCAAACTGCAAGATGGTGTTCTTAGTATTCTTTAATTCAGGAAGACCATCTCCAGAAGTGTTGGAGACAGGTTTGCTCTTCTCCAGGTGGAGAACTATCTCGTATACTACCAACCTTGAGACCACCACCTATAGCTGCCACATGGAGATACCACTCCTCCTTTTTTACCTTCCGTCACCTCTAGGTAAGGAAGGCATTGTCTTTGGTCAAAAAATTCGATGGTGTGTTTTCATTGAATAAGCACGTTTTAGGGTCTTTACAATACGATTTTACTATTTTTACGATGATGTCTGTATGTGTGTGTGAACGTGGGTGCGTGTGTGTGTGTTCGTTTATGTGTGACCGCGGTTTCGACCGAGATATCTCCAATACTAGAATTCCAAAAATTACAATTCTTGGGTATTCCTCTTCCTTAGAAACATATGCAGACTTGATTAGATTTTGGTTATAATTGGTCAACCGGAATTATCCTCATTTAAAGATTCTAACAGTTTTTCTTGAAAAACTCAGTTAAATATTATTATAACTTAAAGAATATATTATTCTCTATACGATTTGATTGCATTTTACATTTCATATTCAAGAGATACATAATTAAAGAATTATAAAGATAATAAATTTCATAAACCAGCCAGCTATGCTAACTTAACCATAGAAACTACTAATATATTCAGGTAATTCAAATTGACAGATGTCAGTATCAATAAAAAGTAAATGAATGAAAGAATAAGGTAAATAACTCTAGTGTTAGAAATTTCTAGAAAGATATAAGAGAGACGATTAAATTGGTTTCAACATGTCATGAGTAGAGATGAACATATTGGAAGAAGAATGAATAGCTTAGTAACAGAAGGTAGAAGAAACATGGGATGACCAAATATAAGATGAAAGGACTGTATTGCTGAAGACTTGAGAGAAAAGGAACTGATTGAGGACGACACGCAAAACAAAAATAAGTGGAAGAAGAAAATAAAAAATATCGACCCCCTACCGAATGGGAAAAACTAAAGAAGAAGAAGATGTCAGTGTCAAGTGCAATTTGCATAGTTTGTTTATGAAATAATTTTGCTGGAAATATAGGATCTTTTGCAAGAAAAATTATAAATAGGGCGCGTGCAGTGACGTGACTTTGCTGACTGTGGCAAGCAGATATGGGGACCCGTGTCAAAATGACAGCTATTAATTACGTCCATAACTGACAAATGTCATAATTTTTCATTCAAAATTTCATGATTTTCTTATTTCATGTGGTTTATTTGTTATCAGGAGCGTGGAATTCAGTTGCCGAGAAAAGGAATCATAAAATACCAAAAAATGAATTTTTAAATAAATAATTGTGACATTTGTCAGTTATGGACATAATTAATAGCTATCATTCTGATACGGGCCCCCATATCTGCTTGCCAAGGTCAGAAAGTCACATGACTGCTTGTGCCCTATACATAAATTTTCTTGCAAAAGATCCTATTTTTTTTCAGTAAAATTATTTTATAGCCAAACATATGAAATATTATTTACACATTTAATGTTATTGTAAATATTATATTTTATATTTAATATTCAATGGATATAGAGTTAAAGATTATAAAGAAATTAAATTTTATAAATCAGCCACCTATGCTATAATCATGGAAACAGCTACTATATTAAGAAAATTCTAACTAAAAAGAAAATGAATGTGGTAGAGATGAGGATGTTGAGATAGATGTTGGGGAAGACACGGAAAGATACGATAAGGAATGAATGAATAAGGGAAATAACTCGAGTATTAGAAGTTTTTAGAAAGATACAAGGGAGACGATTACATTGGTTTAAACTTGTCATGAGGAGAGATAAAGAATATATTGGAAGAAGAACGAATAGCTTAGTAATAGAAAGTGCAAGAAACAGAGGAAGACCAAAAATAAGATGGAAGAACTGTATTGCGGAAGACTTGAGAGAAAAGCAACCGAATGAGGACGACCCGCAAAACAGAAATGAGTGGAAGAAGAAAATAAAAAATAGCAACCCCTAGCGAATAGGGAAAGCTAAAGAAGAAGAAGATATCAGTGTCAAGTGCCATTTGCATAGTTTGTTTATGAAATAATTTTACTGGAAATTTGGAATCTTTTGCAAGAAAATTTATGTATGGAATTTGTACATAATACACAAGATTAACGGAAGGTATTGTGCTGGCCACATCAGATTTTTTCCTTGTAGTTTTTAATTTATAAATAATAAAAACTGATTTTATATCAATAAATGCGGTGACCTTTTCTTTTTAACTTAGACCAAAATACATTGCTTGTATTGTATTACAATATTTACTACTAAACGTTTAAATATGTATTAAGAAAACTAGTTATAAAATTATACTTATTTTAGTTGGTTTTACTCCTACCTAGCTACTATTTCAAATTTCTTTGTTTATGTGATTTTGAATAGTGTTAGAGAATATTTATATTCCAAATACACTAATGATTTGTCACTTTCATTGCGTTTTTTCAGGCATTTAATATTTATGTGTACACCAATCATATAGAAGAGAGAAATTGGCTCGACTCTACGAGACGAAGCCAATAGTGCGTATTCAGTATTGCCCATCATTCTGTCACAAGCTTAATTAAGAGTGAATATTCGCTCCCATTTCGAACCACCACTAAAGTTGGATAGCATGAAACATTCATGTCTGGCACTCTCGTCTTTACACAGGACCCAGTTTCAAATTAACAAATATATTACAAGCCAGTGACACTCACTTATTTAGTTATTTACACTTGAGCTGAAGCTACTGATTATGTTCATTGTATTAAAGAAAATGCGATCTTTTATCAAACAGATTGATTTAGGTTTACATATATAAACGTTACATGTTTAAGAGATCCAATATAACCAGCACATTACCTCCCGCCATTTTTAAAGTTTATTAATTTAAATGAACACCTATATATTTGCTAATGCTCGCGTTTCTTTGCAAATTTTGTTTCAATTTTCATTCATATTTTCTTCACCGATATCAAAGCATTATATCAATTCAAATTTATTTTGTGTGTTGATTTTTTTACATTTACAAGTATATAAAATTTGTTTTATTAATTAACAATATTTCTATACAAAGTATTTGATTGGTTTCAAATTTGCTGTTGCATAGTACTCGTATAGTGCATTGTGGAGTGTGTAGTATTGAATCGTTCTTCGGTTCGATCATTGTTAAAAATATTGTATTGTGCATTGCGTTGCTTATACAATTTGTTGACAAATTTCTTACAGGAAACTTTTTGTTATTAATAATAAGACCTTGCACGATTTTTTTCTTTGCTTTAATCGAAAAAAAAAAACAAGAAAAAATATTTTACCCGTATTTTTTTATTTACTTTCATGTTAATCTGTATTCATAATAGAATTGTCTTTGAAAATATTATAGTTTAAGTAACATATTATTAACGTATAATTGTTAAATAATTGAACTACATTTCTTTCCTTATGTAGTAATGGATGCATACTATATTCGTATATCTTTATGATACCATATTTCTTCTCATTATCTTTTCAGTTCTGTTATTAGCTAAAACTTTATAGTCGTCACAGGAATTGTGATTTAGCGCTAATTCAAACGTAGTATAAGTCTACCGTTGTTTAATATGTTTGAACAGAAAACCATATTTAATAATATTACAGAAGGAACTTATTCGAATTTTGGAAGAAAAAATCTGATGTGGCCAGTTTTTCGGTTACGATATTAATGATGTGGAGGTGAGTATTGTCATGGAGAACCAGAGGCCCAGATTCGAGCAACTGAGGTCGGGTTTTGTGAAATTTTCTGCACAGTTTTTGCATGAAGGCCCGATAATAAACTGCTGTGACACTTGGTTCACATGGAACTCTCTCTGTCGTGATTATTCCTTTGTAATCATAAGCAAAGATCATAACTTGTTTGATTTTTGAATCCTAATTTTTTTACCTCTCGCTAAGTGAGGTACCGGATTCATGCTGAAAATCGCATATCCAGATTTTAGTGACTAAGCACGTTTTAAGGTCCCTAGAATTAGATTATAACATTTTTTGATGATATCTGTGTGTGTGTGTGTGTGTGTGTGTGTGTGTGTGTGTGTGTGTGTGTGTGTGTGTGTGTATGTGTATGTGTGTGTGGATGTGTGTGTGTGTGCGTGTGTGTATGTGTGTGTGGGGTTGTTGGAGGTACGATTTCTCAAATTATATAAGACTAAAGACCTATGTAATTAAGTTCTCAATCTAACAGTAATGAGAAGAGTTGAATAGGTTCTGGTAACAATTGGATAACCGGAAGTAGTAGTATTTTAACAAAAATCTTCTAAATATTTTTTGTTTTAATTATGTTATTACAAATATTAAAAAACAATATTCTCTATCCGACACATTTAATTTTTTTTATCTTCCATCATTACCGATATCTGTGTACGAAGCAGATTGGCACACCCAGCAATGGGTAATATGCCGTGATGAATTTTTTTTTTATCTTCTATAGATTTAAAGATATAGAAATATAATCTATAAAATAATCTGTTGTAATAAATCTCACAGCCTGCTCACAGCCCAAACATCTCCATGGTAACTACTTGAGAAATTTAAATGTGTGTAATTGACAGATAAATGTCACTAATGTCAGTGTCAAAAATTCAGAGATAGTACTGCAGGCTTTTTCTGGGAACGATATGTAGTATTTCTTATTGTATTATTAATTATATATTTAAAATTATAGGTATATTACATGAACTCGTCAGAAATATCGCCAATCTCGTCTATGAATTGAAAAAACCTCGAACATTTAGAAGAAATGGAGAAAAATTGCTCATATAATGAATTTAAAATTATAGAAAATATGTAAATATAAAGATTAGGTGTAATTCGAATTTTTTGTGTGTACAAGAAATGTTAAATACAGTACTTATATACCACAATGGAAACGACGAGACGTATTGTGATGGCCACAACAGATTTTTTTTTGTGATTTCAACTCCGGCTCAAAATCTCTATCCCAACGTTTCATCAATACTATTTCCGCCGCGTAAAGTTTCGATCTTAATGTACGACCTCTAATCTTCAATAGTCACAATACCCAAGACACATGCAGGCTCCATTTCTAACTGAAGTTTGTGAACAACAGATTAAGCTATAGTTGAAAACAAAACACACGCTGCTTCCCCAAGCTTCTACTACAACTGTCGTAAATATTACTGTTGTTACATCATCCAATTCGCAGTGTTGTCATCTTGTGCATTATTCATGAAGTCATTCCCATACTTTAGCATGTTTTGCTCAAAATAGATGGACGACTATTGAATGATGAAATATTTTCGTTGTCTTGTTATTCTACTATCGTCCTGGTACCGTAGTCATCCACTTCTCTAACGGAATACATAGGGGTCAGTTTACTTTCGAATTTAAATCATAGGAAAAAGTTATGAAAAGAAACCACATCTATAAAATAATTTAAATGTCAACTTTCATACACTCAGTAAAATACATTATCGTTATTCCTTTAACAAAGCTACTAAATCGAACCATTAACCAAAACACTTTTCTTGACATTCTTAAACTATCCCGTATCATCCCAATTTTTAAGAAAGGAGACAACACCAATGTTAATAACTTCAGGCCTAGGTATATAATTATTCCCATTATTGAAAAAAAAAAAAAAATTAAATTGCAATTGCAAAACAACTAAAAACATATTTTGAATAAAATACTATCTTAAGTAAATATCGATTTGGTTTCAGAACACAAAATCAACTGAATTAGCTCTAATAGAATTTGTTAATTACATAATTGAAGGAAATGAGAATGGCTTTTATGCCAGTGCTCTATTCTGTGATTTGCCGATCTCTTAATAAAAAAATTGAAATTATATTGAAGAAAATACCATCTTTTTTTATATATTTTCAGACACAAATCAATACGTAGAAATAAATGGCATTAAATCTAACTACTTGCCAATACACCACGGAGTTTTACAAGGTTCAGTACTCGGCCCAATACTATTCATAATTTATATGAATGATATATCCTTCTCTATCACAAATACTGATTTAGTAATGTTTGCTGATAATACGACTGCTATAAATGCCTCTCAAGACCTCAATGATGTGATTAATCTCACAGAACATATTACAAAAGATCTACAATGTTGGTTCGCTTCTAATAGACTCTGTATGTATTAATCAAAAACTCAACATATGATATTTTCTACAAGAGATCTCAACGCTTTCATAAATCCTAACAGCAGTAAGTTATTAGGTCTAATTGTCGATCCAAATTTATTATGGGAAAAACATTGCAATAATTTAGCTAAAAAATTGGCATCGGTGCTGTACCTTTTTAAAAAATTACGTGATACTGTTTCCGAAACTACAATAAGAATGGCCTACCATTCATTGTTTGAAAGTGTCATGTTTTATGGCATTATAATTTGGGGTCATTTCATCTCATGCAAGTAGAATTTTCAGTTTACAAAGAAAATGTATAAGAATAATTTCATTTTCCACTTTTCATTCGGATACCAAACCCCTATTTCTAAAATTGGATTTACTAACCTTTACTAGTATATATTCTAAATAGTTTCTATTATGTCAAAAATAATCTCAAAGACTACACATTAAACAGTGCAATACATTCTTACAACACCAGGAACAATTCTAATCTTCATCAGCCTTATTTGTGTCTTAGTAAATCAAAATATAGTGTAAATTGCTATGCTATATAGCTTTATAATTCCTTGCCTAACTTTCTGCGAAATTTCAGTATTAACGAATTCAAAATTAAAGTTAAAAATATACGTATGGAAAATGCGCCATTTACAACATCAGAATATGGAAATACTGAAAAACATGTAATTTGTGAATTTATAATTTTTTCTTATTATATTGTGTTTCTCCAAATTGACTTGTGTAAATACTTATTTTGTATATTAGCACTGAAATAAATATTATTATTAAAGTCATACAATACCATCCCTAACTTTTAAGGGTCGGAAAGAACTTTATTAATCGTGGTTGTAACTGGGAAGATCGAGTTGGAATTTAATAAAGGACAAAAACTAGTTTTGATGGATGCAATTTGTTGAATTATATACATAGTTCTTGTTTTAGCATAATTTTTTTTTAAATTTATTTTACATTTCCTCATTCTGGGACCGATACTAATCGACTCCACTCTTAAAGTAAAGTTCAAAATCATATTAGGCTCATTATAATTTTCACATCCTAAGTGAATGTGAGCCCGTACAATTTTGTAATTCACCAGTGGCGCACCTAGAAATTTAGAGACCTCATAAAAAAGACAAATTTAAATAATATTTTTTTTATAAGCACATATATTATGTAGGCTGGTGACAGTGTTCATTTTGTCCTTTGCTTAGATATTTTGTATATTTAATGCAGTCACACCAATTTCAATAAACAAAATATCACTAAATATCGTTTAAGAATGAAGCCCATTCTAACACAAGCGTGCTAGAATGTCATTTCAAGTTCGAAACAGAAAAACATTTTAATATAAGACTCGTGGCCAAAAAAGAAAATGGACCCTTAAAATCCCATATTTTTCCCAGGAATTTAAGTCAGGGCTGCGATCTGGCCATCGTAATTATGGAATATTGACTTAAACTCTACTTTATTATATGTGCAAAGTAAGGACGCATGGTGACAATTTTTATGATGAAATTTTCTGAAACAAATCGAGCAAAAAGTACTACGCTTTGCATTTTCTAATTTACAGAAATGCCATCATACCACCATATTTAACCAAAACAAGCTCAATATTATACAGTGAACTCAGCGCTGGTCTCCAACGTTTATCACCAAATGTAGTAATCTACTAGTTATTATAGAAATCTACGAACCTTGGTAGCTGGGATAGGAATTTATTTTACCTTTAACAATAAATTTATTTCCAATTCTGATGAAGCGGTGTCAAAATTAATAAAATAATTTTAATACGTATTTATCTTAAACAAAATATAATTAAAAATCTAATGTGGCCAACACAATAGCTCCCGTTTAATTAAATTTTTATTCATGTATATACTTAAAATTATATTAAATACTGAGTTCGATCCCGACCGACGCCAAATATATCGAATTTTAAATGGCACAAAGATGACCCTGTGGTGCATTATCCACGCCTGCAATAAGTGCTCCTGGCAAACTCCCGCATGGTACTAATATGTCATCATCGTTACCGAAATCTGTGTTCAAAGCAGATTGGCAGACCCAGCAATAGGTAATATGTCGTGATGGTATATTTATTTTATTTATTTATATACTTACCTATATTGACATTTCTGGCGAGGAGAGTGCACCACAGGAGTCAATTTTGTGCCATTTAAAATTCTAAAATATTTGTCGGAATCGAACCCGCCATTTTACTTTTTAATAATGTAACATATGGATTATTTTACATGATTGTAAAGCAAACTTGATGTACTTTTCAAATTTGTAAAAAAAATAGTATGTTCCATTTGAAATTTCAAAGTTGATATTAATTACTAATAAACCGGAAGTGGTATCATAATGTACATCCGTCGTCAAATATCTTACATGTTCCTGTATAAATCATGTTATATGAAAAGAAATTACTAACTTAATAAATATGCGAGATATTTGCTGGGTCCATTAAAATATAACACCCTGTATATTGTAAGATGTTTTCTTGTGGTAAGGTTGCAGATACAAAAAAAATCAAAATTATCTAACCTACCTTAGTACCGGTAAACTATTCTCGATAGGAAATACAGAATGCTATCCAGAATCGATGTTACTGTTTTACAATAGCCGCTAGCTCAGTAAGAATGCTCTGAGATGGAGTGGGGGGTAATCAAAGTTCGCGGCAAATCACAATTTATAAAGCGCCACTGTATTTTGTATTGCAAAACAGAGGCTAAGTATCCTATGGTGGGAGTTTCAAAATGGTATGAAGATTTAAATTCAAAATTATTTAAATTAAGTTTAATGAAAATAGATAGTTGTGTTAACATAAATAATTAAATTGGTATCGTGACAAATTAATATTATCCAAAGTAAAATAATAACTGAGCTAATCAGCTTAGCAACCCCCAAATATAACAAAATAAAATGTTTAATAACAAATAGCAGTGCACTGGTATTTGGCTCATAAAAAGAAATAAACTACTTAATATAAAATTGGATTGAGCCACTGTTACAAAATATACTTTCAGATTTTGATTAAAATTAATAAATGTAAAGTATTATATAAGGATAACAACAAAATATTGTTCGAATAACACAGTTATATAAGTAATTCTCAAGTTATAGTTAATTTAAATGATGAAATAAATACTATAATATTTAAATATTCTTTTAAAGTAAAGTTTAGTTGAATAGTTAAATCAGTAACAAAATAATCTAAAAAACCAGGGGACGCTGTTAAATATGTAGGAATATTCTGGAAAGTCCTCACCGGTTACGATGACGTAGGATGAGGACGTCAGGTCCGGCAAAATACGTAGGATGTTCTCGTGAAATATCACAACGAAACTTCCCAAAATACTGCAATACTGGCGGGTCCAAAGCGTCTTATTTCACTCCCAAATATGGTTTACTATCCCAAAAGTATTGTTGAATACTGGCGACGATGAATATAACCCAAATAAATGTGGTACGCCTATGCTAACCACATGTAGACACAAAGAAAAACGAGAGGTAAAAAAGGCTGAAAATTGAAATAGAAATTGAAATAAATGTGATTACAAAAAGATATTACTTACGATAAGTGAAGATATTCCTTATACAACAAAGTGTGAATGCACTCTCCGGAAAGTTCCGTCAAAATAATTTTCCAATAATTATTCTGAATTATGCTATATAGTGTCAGATTCTCCGAATAAATTCGTTTCACACACCTTAACCATATTTTACTATTTCAACAGTAGGGTGGTGAATTACCTGATCACTATATATTTCAATGTTCACACCAAGAGATTTCAAGACCGACTCCCAAACCGACTCTAGCTGCTCGAACAACCAAGTCGAGAAACGATTAATTAAAATTTTTAAGACGATGCTAACCACAACTTTACTCGCTGAATTTTACAATAACATAAGCTACATGCGAATTATTTACTTAAAATATGGGAAAATTTATGAAGACAATACAAAATATACGAATTATGAAATATGTGTGTTACAATATATATATATATATATATATATATATATATATATATATATATATATAAACAAATTTACTATAGACAATATGGGCAATAAGATGTGGTATCAAGAAGCGTTCTTTTACTTCCGGTTCCGGAGTATGGTGATACCAACTTTGAAATTTCAAACAGAACATACCACATTTTTCTATATTTTTGAAAAGTACATACAATTTGCATTACAATGTTAGTAAATTAGTAGTACGTTGTATTATTAAAAAATAAAATGGCGGACGTTTGAAATATGAATATATTGAATGAAAAAATCATGTGTGTGAGATTTTAGTGTTTTTTGCCCATAGATGATGATATTTTTTGAGATAAATTCATTTATATGACGTAACCTAGGCAACAAATTAAATAAAACAAAATTCCACACTTCCTTGACTTGACTTATTTTGTAAGATATTTCAAACGTCCACCACTTTACTTTTTAATAATACAACGTCCTACTTGTTTAGTACCATTGCAAAGAAAATTTTGTGTACTTTTCAAAAATATAGAAATATATAGTATGTTCCATTTGAAATCTCAAAGTTGATATCTCGTACTTCGGAACCGGAAGTAATAGAACGCTTCTTGATACGACATCTTATTGCCCATATTGCCTATAGTAAATTTTCTTATTTGAAGATAATCGCTATCTTGTTTAATAAGGGAGATAATTGCCGGTTCATTCTCGCGTTATCATCCTGTATATATATATATATATTTGGATTCACTCCTTTAATCTCTTAAATTAAGATTTGCTGACGAAGCCAATATTATATTTAAATTGACAATTTTACATCCTAGAACGATGAAATCAACCAGTAAATACCATAAACGAAATTAATAAAATTTATGATATCGATAATTTTATGGGGAAACTTTGTTATGGTATATGAAATGGGAAACTGATTCTTTCAAAATTGACACATTGCAGTATGAAGAGCTATTATATATAGCAAAAGATTTTTATCCGTCCGTATATATAGCAATTAATTTATTTTCAACTCTACTTTCAACTACGTGTACAACAGAAAGATCGTTTAGCATCCTCAGAAAAATAAAAACGTGGCTTAGATCTATAATGTGCGATGATAGATTAAATGGACTAGCGTTAGTGAGTATTCACCGAAATATAATTACTGAAGACAAATCAACGTTCATAAATTCTGTTATTGACACTTGCACGAAAAAATCGAATATTAAAATTTAACTAAATTCAATTTTTGTACTCATTCATTATTTATTTTGTTGTTTCATTGTAATCAATCTATTACCTTACATCTTAGTTAGTTTTAAAGAATCATATAATTTAACAACTTTTATTATAATTATAACTATTTATGTATATATATATATATATATATATATATATATATATATATATATATATATATATATATATATATACAGGGTGTCCCTTAACTTGGTGCACAAACTTTAAGGGCATATAATACTGATCAAAATGAGTAAAAAAAGCTCAGTAAAAATGTGTCCGATCTTTAATAGTTTCCCAGATATAACGCAGTGAAAAATGAGTTTTTACGAGATTTACCTTTGCTATCTCGAAAACTATAAGAATTACGATTTTGATTAATTGAGACTTTTTGTTTACCTTTGAGAGGTAATCTTAGATGGCCTTTTGTTATTTTATAAAAATCAAAAGTGAAATGTTGTGGCGACCTTGGTCAATATTTAATTTTCATATAACTACGTAACTATAAGAAATTGAGAAAAATGTTTCATATAAAATTTTATTGTTTTTTATAGTCTTTTTACTGACATAGACAAAATTTTATTCGATCGCTATCTTTGTCAGTTTTTCTTAGAGTTTTCGCTTTTCTCGGAAACAGTTGAAGATCATTCCTATGTTGATGAAGCTTTTTTATTCATTTTGGTCAGTACTATATGCCCTTAAAGTTTTTGCTCGAAGTTAAGGGACACCCTGTATATATATATATATATATATATATATATATATATATATATATTGAAGACTATCAGAAAATTGTATTTATTTGTTATTTTAAACATAAACAATTGTTTAATTTTGCAGTAAATATGTATAACATAAATTTGCTATTGTTTCTCACTTTATTCATAAATATGAAAGTTTGTCAATTGGAAATCCATTGTTTATTGACAAATTCAAATGAGTGTTGTTCTATTGTAACGGTGGGACAATTTATCATAGTAATTATTCTTCCTGGTGCTATTAATATTGTGATTATTACCGGTGCAATCAATACTCGACATGATGTAATAATGCCTTATTTACGATTAAATTTAAATTTAAAATAATTATTATTGTATTTTTAGGAATACAACATTCCAAAATTATCATTTGAATTTCATTATTTAGAACAGTGCTTTTAATGTCTTGATAATAATGGTCTGCTTATAGAAAATGTGAATAGGAGACCTATATTATCATTATTATTTATTGTTATTATTATATGTATATATATATATATATATATATATATATATATATATATATATATATATATATATATATATATATATATATATGTAAAGAAAATATATTTCTTTAATTTTGAATTTTGCCGTGCTCCGCGTCGGTAAAGTGATTACCACCTTACACTGCGAGTAAAAACAAAAGGTAAACAAAAACCGCGTAATGATTAAAGAAGGCATGTATAATATAAAAACTGATTTAGACAAATAATAATTATTGTAAAAAGGAATTGACATATTAAAGAATAAACTTTAAATGTCGTTTCTTTGTTTACAGGTAAGAGTATTTTGTAAATTATGTAATTATAACTTGTAGTTAATAAGAATAAAATCTTTGTTTACAGAGCAACGCAATATAGTTTTATTTAATCTGTCAATTTAGATAAATAAAAGGAAAATAACATTATAAAACGACATTTTTAGTCATAAAATCTGATAAAAATGGAGAAACTTCGTTTTGAATTTACTTTATTGCCAGCAAGTGATGGAAAATCAAATGTATATTCTATAACCTCAATTGCCACAAGTGATAATAAAATTTATGCAGTACCAGATGAACTACAATCAGCAAGTTATCACAAAGAAATAATAAAAACAGCTGCTTATAATAAAATAAAAAATAGCTTAAAAAAAAGATACCAAATTAGAAGAATTTGGATAGCAATGACAGAAGAACTAAAAAAAACTTACATAGATGAGGATGGTAATTTACAATTTGGAGATCAATATTTAGAAGAAATGGATAAAGAACAACAACTTGCTGCTGCTAATCCAAAAGAAACAAGCACTTGGGAAAAAATCTTAGAAAAACTAGTGGAGAATACACAGAATAATGGACAACAAAGTTTAAAAAACGTAGCAGAAAAATTTATGATTGAAAAATTCACAAGCAAAAATTCTAATGCAAGCCAATGGATTGATGTTTTTGAAAAAGAATGCACACGCTTTAATGTGACAACAGATGAAAAAAAAATTGAAATACTCAGATTGTTTATGGATAAGCCGTGTGTTGACTGGTACAGCTCGATGATTATAAAACTAACAATAAAATCAGAATGGGCATTATGGAAAAGCAAATTTTGTGAATCATTTGCAAACAAGGGATGGAACCCAGTCACCTATGCACTATTATATAAATATAAAGATGGTTCATTGTTGGACTATGCAATCAGAAAAGAGAAACTTTTATTGGATATGAGAAGATCAATTGACACAGGTACCATGGTAGATCTTATTGCGGCCGGTTTACCAGAGTTCATACTTAATAAAATTGATAGAGAAACAGTAAAGGATACAGTAGATTTATTTAATGAAATTAACAGGTATGAGCACATGGTAAATAAAAAGATTTTTTTGGGAAAGAAAAAGCATATTAATCTAAACACTAATAGTAGAAAAGAAGATAAAAATCCATGTAAAATTTGTGAAAAATTGAATAAAGGTACTCGTTATCACCCTGAAGCTACATGCTGGTTTAGAACAAAAGAGGATGATAAGATAAAGAAAAACTTTATAAAACATGTAAATAATTCCGTGATAGAAGCTGAATTAAATGAGACTGATCAAAAAAACGAGTAATAACACCATTAATAAAGGTCAAACTACAATTGGATGATAAATTAGAAATATATGGAGTTTATGATTCAGGATCAAATGTTTCTTTAATAAATTCTAAGTTATTAAAACTAAAAGGAAAAGGGAACAGTTTAAATAAGGCAGATTTAGTAACAATTAATGGTGTTAAAAAAACAAGTGGTTTGACAACTTTGAAAATAAAAATTTTTGAAATAGAAAAAGAGGCTGATGTGTACATTATGGATCAAGAAAATTTCAAATATGATTTTTTGATTGGATTAGATATCATAAAAAGTTTCAAACTAATCCAAAATGAATATTTAGAAATAATTCAAAAAGAGAATTTAAACAAAAATAAAAATAAAGTAGAAGAAATTTCTACAAATAATAATAAACAGATTGTAGAAGAAACTTCTGCTAATAATGAGAATAAGAATAAAATAGAAAAAAATTCTACAAATAAAAAAAAAAAAACTGAATGGACAAGTATAAACATTAACAGTAATAATACAAAAGGATACAAAGTAAATTTTAATGAACATGTAAAAGAAGAAAATTTTGAAATAAATATAGATCATTTAGATCATCATCAAAAATCGGAAATAGATAAACTGATTTACAAATATAAATCAATTTTTGCAAAAGGAAAATACGATGTTGGCACTGTAAAGGAATATGAAGCGAGAATTGACTTATTAGTAGACAAATATTGTAGTAAAAGGCCTTACAGATGCACCGTAGAAGATAAAAAAGAAATAGAAGAACAAATATCAAAACTACTAGAGACAAAACTGATAGAAGAATCCTACAGTCCATTTGCGGCACCAGTCACTTTGGCATTTAAGAAAGAAGACAACAAAAAATCTAGACTATGTATAGACTTTAGAGACTTGAATAAAATAATAATACCTCAAGCACAACCATTTCCACTCATTGAGGACCTAATGATAAAGACAAGGAATTGTAAATTTTTCACTACCTTAGATATAAATTCTGCATTTTGGTCAATTCCTCTACGAGTCGAAGATAGGAAAAAGACGGCATTCGTAACACAAGAAGGACATTACCAATGGACCTGCCTACCTTTTGGACTAAAAACCTCACCAGCAATCTTTCAGAGAATATTAAGCAACATATTAAGGAAGTATAAACTTACTGATTTTGCGGTTAACTACATAGATGACATTCTCATATTCTCTAAATCTTTTTCTGAACACATTAATCATTTAAAACAGTTGCTGCAAGCAATAAAAAAGGAAGGTTTCAGATTGAAATTTACAAAATGTACATTTGCATCAGACCAAGTAAAGTATCTGGGTCATATAATACAGAACAATTCAATCAGACCGATAAAAGACAATTTAATTTCAATACAAAAATTTCCGGTACCAAAAACTCAGAAGAATATCAGGCAATTTCTAGGAAAAATCAATTTCTATCATGAGTATATACCAAAGACTGCAATAATACTAGAACCACTGCATAATTTACTAAGGAAAAATCAAAAATTTATTTGGTCCGAAGATAGTCAAAAAGCATTTGAGAAAATTAAAGAATTGCTGTGCTCACAACCGATTCTAGAAATTTATGATCCAGAATTACCAATCAATATTTATACAGATGCATCTTTGGAAGGTGTTGGCGCCATTCTGAAACAGACACAACTAAATGGAAAAGAAAAACCAGTGGCATACTTTTCAAAAAAACTAAATGAAGCCCAGAAGAAAAAAAAAGCAATATATTTGGAATGTTTAGCTATCAAAGAAGCAGTAAGATACTGGCAATATTGGCTCATAGGTAAATCATTTACTGTATATTCAGATCACAAACCATTAGAAAATATGAACATCAAATCTAGGACTGATGAAGAATTAGGAGATTTAACATATTATTTATCACAATATGATTTTAAAATCAAATATTCTCCAGGAAAAAACAATATAGAAGCAGATTGTCTAAGCAGAAACCCAGTATTGGAGTCGAATGAGAATAAAGAAGACCAATTAAAAGTTGTAAATCTAATAAAACTGAATGAAATTCAGACAGATCAGGAGAAAAATGAAGATGTACAAAAAAATAAAAACAGATTAATATCGAAGCACAACGTCTATTACAAAAAAGTTGGGAAAAGAGAAAAGATTGTACTATCAGAAGAGCTCAGTGTGAGACTTTTAAAAAGTATACATAAGAATCTGTGCCATATTGGTATTAAACAAATGCAAAAAAAGATTAGTCCACTATATACAGCGAAAAATTTGACAAAAAACATTAAAAAAATTTGTAAAAGTTGTGAGATTTGCATAAAAAATAAATCAAGAGGAAATGACAAATTTGGCTTAATGTCCCACTTAGGTCCTGCCACAAAACCTTTCGAAATAATCTCAATAGACACAATTGGTGGTTTTGGAGGCTCAAGATCTACAAAAAAGTACCTACATCTGCTAGTAGACCACTTTACAAGGTATGCATTCTGTTTAACATCAAAGACTCAGAGTGCAAATGATTTTATTAAACTAGTCACTAACACAACGGAAACTGAAGACATTGGTATGCTTCTCGCAGATCAATACCCAGGAATAAATTCGAAAGAATTCAAGGAATTCTTAAATGACAAGTTAATACCAATAGTTTTCACTGCAGCAAATGCACCATTCTCAAATGGCCTAAATGAAAGGTTGAATCAAACATTGGTGAACAAAATCAGATGCAAGATAAATGAAAAAGGAAAAAAGAAAGCCTGGACAACAATAGCTCAGGAATGCTTAAATAAATATAATGATACTGATCATTCAGTCACTGGCTTTGCACCAAGGTATCTTCTTTATGGTACTGATGTTACAATTTTACCAAATGAACTGAAGAAAACAAAAACAAATAGTGATTGGATTAGAGACAGAAAAATGGCATTTGAAAACACGATAAAATCGCATACATATAACAAAACACTATTTGACAGAAATCGTAAATATTATGAATTTAATGTAGGAGATATGGTGTACGTGGAAAATGGAAACAAACTAAACAGGAAGAAATTGGATGAACTGAAAATTGGACCGTATGAGATCGTTAAAAAAATGTCAGACTCAATATACAAAATAAACACAGGTCACAAAAAAACCGAATCAAATCTTTTCCACATCACAAAACTTATTCCAGTCCCTACATTAGAAGAAGAAGAAGAAATAGAAGAAGAAAAGTTCTAGCGAAAATTTTGTTGCAAATTTTCTTCCCCAAGGGGGGAGATGTAAAGAAAATATATTTCTTTAATTTTGAATTTTGCCGTGCTCCGCGTCGGTAAAGTGATTACCACCTTACACTGCGAGTAAAAACAAAAGGTAAACAAAAACCGCGTAATGATTAAAGAAGGCATGTATAATATAAAAACTGATTTAGACAAATAATAATTATTGTAAAAAGGAATTGACATATTAAAGAATAAACTTTAAATGTCGTTTCTTTGTTTACAGGTAAGAGTATTTTGTAAATTATGTAATTATAACTTGTAGTTAATAAGAATAAAATCTTTGTTTACAGAGCAACGCAATATAGTTTTATTTAATCTGTCAATTTAGATAAATAAAAGGAAAATAACATTATATATATAATAATAATAATAATAAAATGTAGGATTTGTAAAAAATAAGATGAAACCATACATCATATAATATCGGCTTGTGGTTCATTGGCAAAAAAGGAATACATAGATAGGCATAACAAAGTATGTAGTTTAATTCATTATAACATTTGTAAATTTTATGTTTGTCCAAATTTAGAAAAATACTGGTATAAACACGAACCACAAAAAGTAACTATAAGCACTTATAATCAAGTTACAGTATTATATAATATGGGCATCCAAACAGGCCGAGAAATACGAGCTAATAGTCCAGATATTGTAATAAAAACAAAGAAAATTACTTATATTATAGACGTATCTGTACCAGCGGATGAAAACATTATTGCAAAGACTGCCGAGAAACTTCTCAAATATAAAAATTTAGAAATCGAAATTAAAAGAATGTGGCAAACAAAAACTATTGTCTTGCCCATAATAATAGGAGCTACGGGTTTCGTTAACGATGAGTTTCAAAAGAACATTGAAAAAATGCCTGGTAAACATGACCCTACCGAAATCCAAACAACGGCAATAATTGGAACAGCACATATCATTAGAAAGGTGCTAACTTAGACATCCATACCTAAGCTGCTTGGTAAGCTGCCGGATGGAGTGGTTCTTCCGAACAGCGGAATACATATTTATCCAGAATATCGGGACCAACAATAATTTGTATTTTCATTTTGTAATGTAATATATGTATTAGTAGTTTGTGAAATAAGGAGATAATAATAATAAAAATAATAATAATAATAATAGCCATTATTTAACATATTTACAGTACAGATAATATACTTTGGTACTTGCTCTTTTAAAGTAAAATATAGAGTGACATAATTATAATTTCTTAATATCAACTAATTTAATCTATCATTAAACCATTTTCAGATAATAATAATAATAATAGTATATTTTTAAATATTCTTGATTAGTACTAATAAGTATGTTAGGCCCATTTTTGAGCGTAGGCCTCCCCTAACCTCTTCCACTCTTTTTTTGTCTTGAGCTTTTCTCATCCATTGCCCACCTTGTTCTGCTACGATGTTATATACACATCTTCTCTTTCGTCTTCTTCTGTTACGTTTCCTTTCTGGTGGTAACCACTCGGTTGTAGTTTTGTCCATCTGTTATCTCTTAGTCTTGCAAAATGTCCAGGCCATTTTCATTAATTTATTTCCTATGTACACTACGTCTATAATTTTTGTTGCTTTGCGTATGTTAATGCTTTTTATTTTATCTGAGATTCATGGGGTCTCGTGGCTGTGTGGCTGAGTGTCTGGTCGCGAATCTGGGGACCCGGGTTCGATCCCGACCGACGCCAGAAATTACATTAAATTTTAATGGCACAAAATTGACCCCTGTGGTGCACTCTCCACGCTAGCTATGAGTGCCCATGAGGTGACGCTTGGTAAGCGCCCGCACGGTACAAATATTCCATCATTACCGATATCTATGGATAAAGCAGAATGGTACACCCAGCAATGGGTAATATGCCGTGATGAAGTATTTATTTATTTATTCTTATGTTCATTATGTTTCTCTCCATTCCTATTTGACATGATTTTAGTCTTTGCGTTTGTTTTTTTAGTAGTCGCCGATGACTATCAGATGTCAGTATAGGTAGGATACATTTAAGTTTATCCTCAGTTGAAAGCGTTGTTACCTTTAGTGTGGCAGTAAATAAAATATTTATTTTTTCTGCTTACTCTGTTTTCTGTTTGCTTTTGATTTTGGTAATTTGGTATGTTAGAGGGTTGTGGTCTGTTATAGCACTCACGGTGACCAGCCGGCTTGGGCACTGATTATTATTGTTCATATTTTTTCTTCTTCATTTTGTATATATCGTGTGTCATTGTTTGTAGCTAGGGTTGACATAAACTAAATACTATTGTTTTCCTGTAATTACTATATTTTATTTCCGTTATTGTTACTTTATTGATTAGGTTCTTCAGCGTTTTGTCTAGTAGGGTTAGTATTTTTTATTTGTAGGAATATTGTGTTCGTGTTTGTCATTGTATTTCTGTTTAGTTGGCTTAAAGACCTGATCGTTGTCTTGTAGGATCGGTAATCGATGTTATGTTCCCATTTGATGTAGTTGAAGTTTCAGCAATGAGTCCCGTTGCTTTATTTTTCTTTTTTCCTATTATCTTCTATTATCTTGTTCTTTTGGATTCAATATTTCTGATTCTGGTTTTTGAAATGAATCTTTTTCGTGCTCATCTTCATCATTCTCTTTTAAAAGATTTATTTTCTTCGTGTTTAGTTGGGTGTTTATTTTATTTATATTGTCCTGGGTCATTTCTTCACCATTCATGATTAATTTGTCATTCTTAATGATAGCATGAGGCTTGTTCTTCCTTAAACGTTTCATTATTGGTATTTGTATTTTTACCGTTTTCGAGTTCCTCTTTACTTAAATCTTCTGTTATGTACATTTTAGATCCTATTAGGTTTTTTGTATTTGCGAATATTTCATATACTTTTCTAACTGCTAAAAATGTTACTAGAACCGGTCTGCACTTGTTTATTTTTCTACCCATTGTTATAAGACGGTCAAATTCCATGATCAGGACGTTGTTTAGGAAAGTTAGACATTCTAATTCTAGCTCCTTCCAATTATTTGTGTCTACTGCTTCAAAATCATGAGTTTTTGTAGTGATTTCTTCAAGTTGATCTAATCTTGTTTCCAATCCGCTATAGCGTCGAGTATTTTTTGTGTTTCCATTGTTCAACTTATACATAAGAAGTCACTGAATCGGCAAAGAACACTAATTTACTCAGTTCGGCCAGTGGACCAACACAGCGCAGGCCCCGTTTAGTAGTTTATTGAACAATTTTTATTATAAAATACAAGTGTTTCTATTTTACTTTTATTTGAATTGTAACAACACTTGTTTGTTTTGTTTATTATTGTTTGGGACACTGTGCAAGTATACGGTCAGTTGGAAGAGGAAAAAAACAATCTAATAATAAAGCATACATTCGTGGCTCAAACTTCATTATAAACGGACAAGATACGGAAGAAAATTATATATCTGAGCCTCAACTCTCAGAATTAAATAATACTAGCCAGAATGACAACTCTGCTGAAATAAGTAACACACATGATAAAAAATCACAAGGAAATAATACAGCTGCTAATAATGAACAAAATAAGCCCACAGGAACATTTACCATCCCGAAAAATAAATAAATAAAAAAGAATACACAAAAAAATACTGATGGGACATTAAACAGATTTCTACGCTCTAAAGCACAAGCAACCCCCTTAAAAAACTCAAATATGTAATTGCAAAAACGCAGGACACCTTTAAATCAATAGGATTCTGGAATATGCAAGGACACAGCAATTTATTTATGCTCGATAACACACAAATAAATTACTTACAAGATTTTGATATCATATGTGTAAATGAAACATAGAGGGAAAAGAAAAACTGTCACTCGATACCTGATTTTTTGAAGAATTTTGCAGGCCTGATATCTTTGTGATATAATATATTCTGCTAGCTAAGCTCGCGGTTTTTCTGATAGATGGCTCTGCATGTATTTAGTTACCTCTGCAGGCCTGATATCTTTGTGAGATGTTTATCATCTGCCCGCTCAACTAGTCTCAGTGCCTCGAAAGAGGCGTCAGTACACCACACTGAAGAGCTCCAATAAGAGCGAAACGCGTCTGTGGTTCTGGTTGAGTGGGCCAGTCTCTGATAAATGACCGAGAGGTTGATTCAGAGACTGAAATTTTGTGAACTTTGCCAAGTGTAATTTAAATATTATTAATATTATTCAGAGCAGTTCACCAAGTGTCGCATTTGTACTTTGTACATTGTACAGTTTTCTAGAATACATAATAATTTAATAATCTCTACATATTTCTCGCAAAGCTACGAATTCAGTGTAATAATGGAACTATTTTCAAATCTACTGAGGGAAATAATTGAAAAACACCCAAACCATCCAATAATAGTTGGCGGAGACTTCAATTCACAAATAGGCAATTTAAACCAAGCCGAAGAAATTATTACTGAAAGTATAAGTTTAAATCACATCAGATTTTAAATGGCACATAACTAACCCCTGTGATGCACTCTCCACGCCAAAAATGAGTATCCGTGAGGTGACGCATGGTAAACGCCCGCAGGATACAAATATGTCATCATCATTACCGAAATCTGTGTACAATCTGTATATTAGCACATCCAGCAATGGGTAGTATGCTGTGATAATATATTTATTTTCTTATTTAAATACATCCCTGCATATTTACTAATACTAGAAATTATGTATGTTAAGTTCCTTTCCATTTATCTATTGTTTTGTTCATAATTTTTGTTTTAAAACATTATTATTAATTTGAAATTATGTATATTAAGTTCCTTTCCATGTAACTCTTGTTTTATTTACAATTTTCTTTTGAAAATGTTAGTGTTATTTAAACCATATTCAAATATAATCCAAAACTTTTCATTTTCAGTATTTGAAACTTTTGTATCAGTGGGAACCACATATTAGATTTTGGCTAAAATTGATAAACCGGAAGTAATACTTAGATTTTGTTTGCAAACGATCAACTGGAAATGTTGCTGATAATTATTCACAACCCGTTTGTGTATGTGCTTCAAAAGGTCCTACTAAAGGCAGTATATTGGCTTTACAAATTATTGAAATTATTAGAAAGTTGGAAAATGCAGGAGCTATAATAGTTGGCATTATTTGTGATAGAGCTTCTAGTAATAGGAAAATGTGGAATGAGTTTGGTGTGTCGGGGGACTTAAACAACACAGTAAATAAAATTTTGCATCCATTAGATGACGGCAGATATCTATATTTTTTTTCTGATACACCACATATAATGAAATGTTTTAGAAATAGAATGTTAACGCATAATTAAGAGGTAATCATGTTTAAAACGTATTTCATACTTGTTTTTATTAAAATTTTATATGTTGCAGACCCCTTCTGGTACTATATCTTGGAAATTTTACGAAAATGTTTATAAAAGTGACATGAATTTACCTAGATCACTAAAAGTGTGTCCAAAAATAACTTCAAACCATATTTCTCCATCAAATATGCAAAAGATGCGAGTGAAGTACGCGACACAGGTATATAGAAAAAATCATACATTTTACGCGAAATTTATTAATACAAAATGTTAGATTTTTAGTAATTCTATGGTGGCCGCTTTAAAATTAAATGATGTGTTTGATGTACTCAATAGAAAAACGTTCATTGAAGGTATTAGAAAAAACAGGAATGACTTTCAGGTAATATTACACATTTGTTACTTTGAATTACAGGAGACAAATTATTTTTATAATTTAAGGTATTAACAGATTTTCTAACCTGGTTAAATGAATGGGAAAAAATGGTACAGCAAGATATTATTGAAGCTAATAAATTTTTAACAAAATCTACAAGTGAAGGATTTCGTGTTACGTTAATTTCCACCATAGAATTATGCTCTTATATGTTTAATTCGTGTAATTTCAGATACGTATTACAGCAAAAATTAATCAAGACGTAGTAGAGGTAAGAATGAGTTGAGAAATTTGTTATTATAAATTTTATTTTAATTTATTGTAACCCTTTGGCAACAGACAAAGTTAGCTAGATACACATCGGATCATTCCAAAGTAAATAAAAAAATTATGAACGAGAATAAAGATATCATGCGATCATAAAATTTTAATTTAATAAATTAGTTATAATAATTTATTATTATTATTATTTTGGAAAGCACTGAATGTCAATGTATCAATTTTATTATATGCTAATTTTGTTGTTAAGTTGGCAGAGGTTTTTTGGGACCATTCGTCAAGCAGGAGGGGCCAATGATCATCCCACATTTATTACATTTTTACAGCTGTATAGGATTTTGAGTATTTATAAAATTATTAAACCTCCAAAATATGGAAATTGTTCACCCACCTATAATGATAATGGTGATAATTTAAGTATTGTAAGTTTACAGGAGTTTCAGAATATATTTAAGACTTGTAATAAAAATAAACAATTTTACATTGATCAGATAAAGTAAAAACTAGATGAACTTGCTTCTGAAGATAAAGAAATCTATTTAGAATATAATGATCACAGTTATTACAAGCCGGAGACTGCGAATTGTGTATTATATTATATCACAGGATTCCTTGTCCACAAATTATTAAAAAGAACAAATTGTAAATTATGCATAGATGCTCTTAAAAATGAAAATAATTATCCTCCTGAAGCTATAATAACAGATTTTAAAAATAGGGGTTTTTTAACACATCCAAATACAAATATTTTTAATTTTTGTGTATTTGCAGAAAATAATTTATTAAAATTTATAGATTCAGATCAAGTATATCATGAAACAATCTTGACCATAATGGAAAATTATAATTTTACTTTTCCTTGTACTGAACACAAAACATTGGTCTTCTCGTATATTATTCACGAATTTATTATCATGCGAATACGTATATCGCGCAAATAAGCGCTCATGCGGGGTGAGTGTCTTCCCGCACTTAGTATGTAAATAACTATTATGACACTTGTTTTTTAATATACTATTTTCTATTTCAGTGTCATGATGAGTCTATAAACGCACTGAAAACACGTCGATAAGAAAATCTATACAAACGCCGTTTTTGATTGTTTTCAGAACTGAAAGATGTATGACATATATCTTCAAATTGCTGTCAATCAAAATTAATTTTCACCAATGAATTTAAGCCACTTTACTTTTACATACGGACTGCACTTTGGGTGCACTTATCTCCCCTATCGTTGTTCCTTTTAAATGAGATGGCCTACTCTTATCTACCCTATTAACTGACCCCTGTCCCTGCAAAGCAATTAAAATTATTGTTTTTTTTTTTTAATTATTAAAATATAAAATACGACAAAATAAAAATAGCATGTCAAAATTATTCGTTAACAGCAAGTATATCTTCTTGTTCCTTTTATTTTGTCAAGGGAAATTGCAGATCAATTCAATACTACTCACCCTTTTTGTGCATGTATAAAGAAAGCACCTTAATTATTTAGGCGGGAAGCTTTTCCAACATAACTGATAAAAAAAAAACACCAAGGCATATTTTTGGCTGGCTGATTTTTAAAAAAAATCTAATAGAATTACAAAATTACTTCAGTAGGAAAAATACTATAGAAACATGTTTATAAGGCCTGTTAACGCACTCGTCCTTTGTAAAACATGGACTCATACGTTAAGAGAATGCCTTAAGAAGTTTGTTTTTTATAGTATGTATTTAATAAATTAAATGTTTTTATATGAAACACAAAGTAGAAACATCGCCATTATGACCATCTTATATATTATTGTACTTGTATCTATGCATTTCTAATAGTTCCAAGTCAACTAAAAAAACTATAACATATAATTTTTAGTCAGAATACTAATTAAAAACATTTCCGTATGCTACAACTAAAACCAATTATATTGTAAACTGTATACGGATTTTTTTTTTCAGAATTTAGATGGAATATTTCATTTATTTACTCCAATCTTGATATAACTTTCCAATAAAACTAATTACAAAATTTTAAATCCCTCAAAAAACAATAACATTTTTGCAATATTAAACGAAATACCGTTTGAAATCCAGTAAAGCGTGGAAGCAATGGAAGAAATCAAATTGAAATTACAAGTGTACACAAGTAATATTTACAAATATTAATTTATGTGCAGTTCTTTTTACATTTCACCTAGCACAACATTGTAAGATGGCGTAGTAGGTATGTACTAAAGTAGTATAAAATTATTTTTGCAATTCAATGACTACATTGCCCTAAACGAATTAAGAATTGCACCAACACCTAACAAAGTACTCTATTATTGTGCGGTTTTGACCCACTATAAATCGTACACACAACTTGTTCCAGAGGGATTGTATAACATGTAACATAATGTGACAAATAAAATTAATTTCCAATTTTCATATTTGTACATCACTTTTACATTTCTTGGATTATAATTTTTACGGCATTGTTCACATAAATAATGGATAAAATATTTATGAACACTTCAAGTCACATCAATTATATTTATATGTATTTTGGTAACATCTGGGTTATTGTTTAACGTTTCACTAATTTGAAATCTTATATGCGATAGTGCTACGCAGCTATATATTTAAGTATTTAATTGCACTCTCATTCTCTGCAGTTCATTTTATCATAATCTTCTATGCGCCAGTTTTACAATACCAAGGAAAGCTTTTCGTATTCTGAATTCTGACGCTGACCGCGTTAAGACAAATCGGTCCCTGAACGAGAATTTAGATAGTTGAGACAAAACTCGTAAAATGGTTATAAAAGGCTAGCATAGATAAAAACATATATGATTTATAACTTATATTTTAGTCTTTTATTATCATTCTTCTTAGTTATTTTTTATGAACGTCAAAACTTCTATAGTATAATAGAAACAAATAATCTTACATAATAAATTTTAAGCCGAGTTCAGACGACTGGTGTACTGACGAATACAACAATATTATAGCTCGTGCCAAATAGAAATGACCTGCGCGTAATAGTATATTACGTACCATGAACTGTAAATGACAGTTTTTAGGTCGAGAATGTAGTTTGGGAAATCGACACCAGTAGGGTCTAGATTTCCTAAAAATTCGCGACATAAGAACTGTCACTTACAGTTCATGGTGCGTAATATACTATTACGCGCAGGTCATTTCTATTTGGCACGAGCTATAGTAAATTGGCAAGTGTCTACCAGCCCATGTAGGCCATTACCAAGCAAAGGCGCTCACACGACTTGTAGAATTTTTTAAAAAAATACGCCAGGAAATTAGTACATTTAAACAATAATTAAACAGAAAAATGTTTTCAAACACACAACTTTTTCATCCGCTACAGAATGTATAATAGCGAAGTAATGCACAATGTATGTACAACTTGTGCCATTTATGCAGACATGATGGGAACAGACCAAAACTCACCAGTGCCAAATAATAATTGTACCAGTAATCCACTCATATGACATTGCAAGTACTTATATACGCCATTAACAAATTTTGGCCAAGTACACCAGTCGTCTGAGTCCGGCTTAATAATCGAAAAACATATTTGCGAATATTAATACATTAAAAATTATACAAACATATTAAGCATTCCGGTTTTCGAACTGGTCATTCTACAAGGCATGCGGTATTTGAAGTGATAAATACATTAATTGAAAGTCGTGAAAGGGGTCAGCAGATGCAGGTAACTTGTGTGATATATATATAAAGCCTTTGACTCACAACATCCTTTATCTTTCGACCTAAATTAGAACACTATGGTATAAATTGTGCAGCTCTAAAAGTTTTTACATATTATAAAATAGAAAAGAATAGGTCTGTTCTACTACTTTGACAAAGTGATTATAGTGTTAACTTTTAACACTGAAGCTTTTTACAAAAAACAGGGCTTCGAACCGAACCGGAACTTGAACCGAAACCGGAACGAACCGGACATTTTATATGAACCACTAGCTCGAACCAAACCGATTATTTTGAACCGGTTAAATGAACTGAACCACATATGTACTAGCCACTCCAGCAACTCAAGTAAGCGTGGAAAGGCTGTTTAGCCGGTTAAAATTCATAATGTTTCCTCAACGAGCCACATTAACAAGTTCGATTCTTGAAAAGATTATGTTAATCCGATATTTCGAGATATTTAATAAACAATAAAAATTACATATATATTTTTCATTTAATTTGTTTAATTTTAATTAAACATTACATTAATATGTTTTACAAGTTTATTTTTTAACTGTTGTACTTTTTGTTCAATTACATACATTTTTTTATAAATAAAAGGCTGAATAATAAGTGTTTACTTATTTAAATCGACAAAAAATTACACATGTTTAAAACTGCTGTTATCATGGTTGGTAAGAGGAAAATGAAAATATATTTATGAAATAAGATGAACCAAACCGAACCGATCTTATGAACCGGTACACGAACCGTTCCAAAATTAAATTTCATTAAACCAGAACAAAAACCGAACCGGTAAACTACTCCGAACCGCGAACCAAAACCGAACCTATTTTAGCAGCGGTTTACAGCCCTGACAAAAAACAAGCAGTTTGGCCTGTTCGATGAAAAAAAATCAGAACCAGTTTACACTTATGTGAACCGACTCACGAGGTAGTGTAAACAGTGCAGGCAGGAGTGGGGGCGACTAAATTTCAGATTTTTGGTTAACATGAAACTTGTTTTTTTCTGTTTTTTTGAAATTTAAAATAATGGACGAAAATTTTACATATATTTATGAAGTAGATAAGGATGGTAGTTTTTGAGAGAAGGGGGAACTTGGGTTTCTGAGAAGACTGTTGGCGTTTGCACTTTGAGTTTAGAGTATGCCTAAACGGATTGGATGTACGTGTAGACCATCATAAACCACTATCGGCGGAGCCAAAGAGGAAGCTCGGCGTAGCCGATTTTTCACTAGTCCTTGTACTAAACGGTTAGATTCACTATCTATATTTGAATTCATCACGACGATCGCTGAAAATTTGCTCACCTCTACAGCCTTAACTACCGATTTTGATGAAACTTGTACCAAGCTGTAGGAAATTCTTGTCTTCAGGTCCCTAGATACGGGTAAAATTTCTGTAAGATGCATAGTTTTTGTGAAAAAAATTAGTAAACGTTCAAAATTGGCAAATTGAAACAATTGATCAAAGTCTATATGTAAAAATTTAAGAAGAAAATGACACATTCGACATTGTCAATCTGAACCTATAAACGATAATATTTTTGGAATAAAAAGAAAAAAATTTTATGATGAAATAACATTTAAATGAACTGCAATCATAAACAAATAAATGAAATGAAATGCAGAAAAACTTATATCTCTTGCCTTACCACTGAGCCTAAACACTATTGTACTGCCTAGAAAAAACTTCATCTTTACTCCATAAGGTTACAATCCCGACTCTATGTCTTCTTGACACGAGTATCTAATTCCGACTTTTTCAATATCAACTCTGCGCGTAGGCTTGCAATAACTTCTAGACTCAATTGTCAACAAATAAATGTCTAGACTAGACTAGACAGATAATTAATAGAAAAATGATAATTATTTCTAGACATAATTTTGACTAACAAAGATAACAATGTTGATATATTGTTACTGAAACTATAATAATTAAGGAAAGGTTATAAATAGTATATTACATCCGAGGTGGGATTTCACCTCGAGACTTCGCCTCTTGGTAATATACATAAACCCTCGGCTGTAATGAAACTCCCACCGAGGTATGTATACTATTTTATTGACAATTAACCCTTTTTAATCAATAATTTTCAGAATAAATCACTGAGTTTATAACCTCTAATTTTGTTAATATTTTTTGACAGCTCTATTAAAATTTGTTTAGCCTACTTTATTATAGGGATCTATGACAATGTACCTTAGTGAGATTCGAATCCAGAATCCCGAGTGCACTCATGACTAAGAGGCGTATAGACATTGATCCACCGAAACTGACAAATTGTCCCATATATCTTGCAAGGTAAGTTTTATTGTAGACTAGAAGATGACCCTTAAAGTACCAGGCGAACTATTATCACCAGTCATTTGGCCCCCAGTTTTTTAAAAGTATTACGTCCATATTTAAAATAGCCGAAAGAATTTTATAGAAATTTGTAACTATTCGTGTAGATTTTATAATTTGTTGAAAATATAAACTGCCTAATTATTTTTAGCTTGGGCTCGTGAACGCAGTACCATTCATTATAAAGAACTTTCACCGAAATATTTACAGAGATAACAATAGAATCATTGAATACACGTAAATAAAAAATATACAAAGACAAATTGATCATCATAAAGCTTTATAAAGAACAAAGGAACGCAATTGAAAAGAAAATAAGAGACATTGTTCACATTTTCGAAGCTAATGATGTATTTGCTTCTTATTTGTCATAAACGACAATGAATTTACGATTAATAATTTCGTAAAACACTTCCAAAAATAAATTACAGCATTTTTTCGACATCAATTTTATTGAATGATGCTGAAGTTATTGGTGTTGGCACACATATTTATTACTATAATTTAGTTTTGTTTTTTGTTACTAATTTACGATTTGTTACTAACATTATTTTCATTAATTACTTTTTTAAGTAGCATTTTGTAACTTCATATGTAAAATAATATATATTAAATACTTATGTAAAGTTATATTAGATGCCATAAATCATAAGAAATCAGGGGCAACAAAGTTTTAATGTCGAACACGAAAACTCACAATAGAAAATGAAGATAGGTACTAACCAATTTACAAACATTATTATTTATTGCCTCAATAAGAAAACGATGCTCGTTCAATAAAAATAATCCTTATGTTATGTAGAAACGATATGCATATATATATATATATATATATATATATATATATATATATATATATATATACGCGCAGAGTATCGAATGGGGTCTCGTATAAAAATATACACTCAATATGATATATCGTAGTTATTGGGGTCGCCAACGTAGGATTTGTTCTAAAACTATAGTTCTAAAATTTCAAAACACACGAAATTAAAATTTACTTCATTCCATTACTTTTCTAGATTATAATCGTGAACCATTATGTTAAATATAAACATTATACTCGTATTTACCTACATATATTATTTAGATAATATACGGATATTATTTCGTGATAAAAAATTCTAAAGATATTAAGTTTCATAAATCTCACAACCTGTGATAATATAACCATAGCAACAGTTAAATATATTTTTATACAACAGGGAGTACTATGTATTATGAAAAGTGACATACGTCAATGTCAAATGCCATTTTTATAGTATGCTCGCAAAAGATTTATTT
Source organism: Harpalus rufipes (assembly GCA_951394225.1). Lineage (NCBI taxonomy): Eukaryota > Metazoa > Arthropoda > Insecta > Coleoptera > Carabidae > Harpalus > Harpalus rufipes. Next base: position 25,994,528 of record OX596282.1, on the reverse strand, counting down.
CAGAAATATTTAGCCTAGTGTTATTGAAAGAAAACAATAAAAAAGAAGTATACGGGGGTAACGGAAGGTCTTCTGCTGACCATAACAGATTTTTTTATTATTATTATTATATCTTAAGAATATAAAACCAATTAAAGCAGAATTTCAGTTAATTATTACATATGGTAGAACATTAAATAGTGGAAAATTTGAACTAAGCACCATTAACATAAATAATAATTGTATTATCACTCTACAGGACAAATAAATTGAAGAGAAGGCTATGTATTTTACTTGGAAAATATTCATTTAAAATTTAATATTGCAAAATGTTATGGTTAATAACGTTCAATCATTAATTATAAATGTATTTTGGGTATACCTGGCTAATTTTCAAATAAATAATAATTGTAATATCAATAAAAATGAAAAATAAATTGGTGAGAAAGATATATATTTTACTCGGGAAATATCGAACATTTGCAAATTAATATTGCTAAATGTTAGTTAATAACGATCAATCATTAATTATAAGTAATTTTTGATTACACGTAGCTAATTTTGAAAGAAATAATAAATACAGTATCGCTAAAAACGAGAAATAAATTCATGAAAAATTTATATTTTACTGGAGAAATATAATTTGAATTTTAAATTACTAAATTTTGGTTAATAACTAACAATCAATAATTATAAGTGTATTTCGGTATACCTAGCTAATTTCTAAATAAATATTAATTGTAGTTGTAGTATCAATAAATATGAAACATAAATTGTTGAGAAAGATATAGGGACATATGGATAATTTCAAATTTAATATTGCTAAATGTTAATTAATAACGTTAAATCGATAACTATTAAGTGTATTTTGCTTATACCTGGCTAATTTTGAAATAAATATTAACTGCATTATTAATTAAAATTAGAAATAAATTGATGAAAAAATATATATTTTACGCGGGAAATATGGATGATTTGAAATTTAATATTACTAAATGATGGATAATAACATTCAATCAATAATTATAAGTAGGTTATACCTGGCTAATTTTGAAATTAATGTTAATTGTAGTATAACTAAAGAAAAAAAAAAAATTAATGAAAATGATATATATTTTACAAGGAAAAAATTGTTGAGTTGAAATTTAATACATATTACTAATGGATAAGAACGTCCATTTATAATTATAAGTGTATTTTGGTTATATATGACTAATTTTGAAATAAATATTAATTGTAATTTCAATAAAAGTGTGAAATAAATTGATGAGAAGGATATATATTTTATTTGAAAAATATCATCTATTTGAAATATACTATAGCTAAATATAGATTAATAATGATCAGCCAATAATTATATTTGTAGTTTGGATACACTTGGCTAATTTTAAAATAAATATTAATTATAGTATCACTATAAATGAGCAATAAATTGATGAATACGTTATACATTTTACGCAGGATATATTTTCATTTGAAATTTAATATTGCCAAATGTTGGTTAATAACATTCAATCGATAATTATAAGTGTATTTTGGTTATACCTTGCTAATGTTGAAATAAATTTTAATTGTAGTATCAATAAAAATTTGAAATAAATAGTTGAGTATGTTTTACATTTACGCGGGAAATCTTTCATTTGAAATTATAATATTAAGGAATTTGTGCCATTTTAAATGTGATACTCTATTACAATACAATTATAATTTGTAGACGGAAATATTTAAAATTATAACAAAATATTTTGTATTTAATCTTGATAAACTGACAGCGCATTTACACTTCTAAATTTCATTGACAGAGACCAAGGAGGAACAATGAATTTATTTATAAAATCCAAGCCTTTCTTTTATCTACATGTTCCGATTCTCCCCATCTGTGCAACTTTTCTTTCACCACTTTGTGGGGAACTGTGAAAACTTAAATTTCTGTTTTTACTTCCTCTGGAATGGCAGCCGTTGGCACAACAGTTTACATTGTAATTTTTTGGATTTGTCGGGTCCATAATTAAAGGCAAATGAAATTTCACTGAACACAGGAGGTTGGGAGAATATTGAATAAGACTGGAAATATGAAGTTAAGGAACGCCAATTTGATTTTCAATACAACATCCAATAACGTTAAAGTAAAATTATACTTAAAATCTAAAATAAATTGTGCCAACAAAATAATTATTACTACATATAGAAATATTGAACTAATCGGCTGGTACCACAAGCCTTATTGTTTTAACTAAAACGATGTTTTAAGAAATGTCAAATTTCATTATTTAATATTAATAATAAATAATATTAAATTCATCAAAATATGATTTTAAAGCAGAACAAAATTTATATTCAAACAAATATTTTTTAAATATCGCTCTTTAAACGTAAGGGTGAAATTAAATATTGAAATTTGAATTTGACATTTCTTAAAACAGCGTTTTAGTTAAAACAGGCTTGCGGTACCAGCCATCGTGTTTAACACACATTACCAATTCGGAGGGTTCGCAAGTTTGCCGCTTGGCGGCTATGGTGAAAATGATTAAGCAGAAGACTCACGTCATCAACCTAAAAAAAACATTATAAAAAGAAATGTAACTTGTAGAAATTATTAGTTGTTATTTATTTTTTTTAAAAAGATGAAAAATATACTAGTATTAAAGAAACGTTTATATTAACACGTTCGCTGCCGCCGACGCCTTAAGGCGGCACGCTCAATACTTTACGTCGCCATTTGGCGCAAAAACTCAGAAAAGTGGATTTTGGTTCGTAAATATGCTGAGACTAGATTTTATTTAGTATTTATAAGTATTTCGAACAATTGTGTCATTAATTCCGAAAAACATAATTGGCCTCTAGCAAAGTTAACCCAAAATTACCGGCAGCGAACGTGTTAATGAATTTGCAATTATTTCTAAGTCAATCCTTATTCCTTTATGGAATATAAAATTATTTGACACAATATGGTCATTTTCAGTAGTGCCAACGTATGGTACGAAAATAAACTGCAATGATTTCAAATAATTTTATATTCCATAAATGGAATAACGATTGACATAGAAATAATTGTAAATATCGTTAATATATACATTACTTAATATTAGTACTTTTTTTTCTTCTTCTTTTAAAAATAAATAATATCCAATAATTTCTACGTCATATTTCATTTTATACGGATTTTTTCAGGTTGATGACGTGAGCCCACTGCCTAATCATTTTCATTATACGGGTTAATTTCAGTCGCGAATACAGCTTACCTATATATTAAGTATACATAGCGGACTGCAATGCTATGGCATAGAATTAGGGTACCTATATACCGTGAGTATTTTTTAACATGAAACATGGGATTTGTCATATCCATGGTTACGACTTGACATTTGATTGACAGCAATGTATTTGCCTGTCTCATTTAAAATGAAACATAGGGGATGAATTTGACAGAAGTATTATATTTAAATATTGAGCAGTAATATTCCCGTTAATAAAAAATGGCCCAATAATGTAGGTTCCTATTATGCCAGCCCAAATGTTAACTTTCTCGGGTCGTTGAGTCCTCGTACTATGATACAAATGTAGATTTTCCCTGGACCAATACCGACAATTTTGTGAATTTACCTCGCCATGTAAATAAAAAGTTGCTTCGTCCGAAAAAAGTATATTTTGCAGCAAATATGAATTGTTATTAACGTTTTCAAACATTCTTTCACAAAAATTTATTCTTCGTTCGTATCGTCCAAACTCCTGGTGATTTTGGAAATGGTATGATCTGTAATGATCCTTTTTAAATGTCTGTGTACGGTTGATTTGTTTACAGCAGTAGCTTGCCCAATCTCTCTTAATGTTAATCTGTTCTTATCTTGTATTAAAGTCAGAATTTCATGTTTTTTTCTACGCAGTTAATATATTACAGGATCTATTCCTACTGTTATGTGCAGGCTCGATGCAACCATTTCCTCTACAGGTATTCACTATTTTTAAAAAATTTGCTGCACTTGGTGTAGACCTGTCAGGAGATGAAGCGCGGAATAAGTCCGACACTTGCCTTAAACTTGGATTAAAATTCGAATAATACCACTTAATAATCTGCACCTTCTCTTCCATAGTATAAACCATTGTATTTCAAATTGGTTTTTTGACATTGACAGAATAGACAAATTGCCCCTATGTTTCATTTTAAATGAGACAGGCAAATACATTGCTGTCAATCAAATGTCAAGTCGTAACCATGGATATGACAAATCCCATGTTTCATGTTAAAAAATACTCACGGTATATACTCAGGGTATGGCCATGACGTGGCTCGCGTTTCGTCCGCCATTTCCATATTCGTTGTTGTTGCGCAAATTATTATGTATTTTCGTGGTTATTTGTTTTATTTTAATGCAAAATACATTTAAATATACTTCTAATATTTATTTAAAGTGTAACTAATACTTTTATTTTATTTATTTGCGTATTTTCTTGAGATATTGACTACGATGACTGGCAATATTGAAAACACAAAAATTACTAATATTAAGCACAAATATTTAAATTTTTAAAAGGTAAGTCTAGAATATATACTTACTATGTAAATAATAACTATAGTTATTAAATTAGATGTGATAATAACAACCTGTATCCTATGCTCAACATAACCTCTAAATGTATATCATAATAATAATTGTGTATCTCTTAAATAAATGAATTTTTATTACCTTTTTATATTCATAATGTGATTATTTAATATTCCCTTATAATGTAATATCACATTTGTAACAAATAAATAGGGAAATGAATACTCAGTATGTTTGACATTGGCCCGCAAATGGCGGCGATCTTGGCTCACGGCCATATCCTGTATATTAGAGGTAGAGGTAGTGCCAAAAGTCATGAGCTATGAAATGCGCAGATCAAGAAGAGAGACAGCTAGAGAAAGGTCAGGAAACAGGGGAACGAGAAAGAGAAAGAAAGAGTTTTGCTTACTGCTCAACAACTCATCACCTTTGGCACGGACTCTACCCTATGTAAAGTGCTTTCAATGTGAGTGATGCCAATGGTGGTCTTCATTTTCATTGGCCACAGCCATATATATGTATATGGCCACAGCAGTGATCGCCATATATTTGTTCCAGTCTGTTCCAGTTTAGCAAGCGTTCTATAGGAATTCGTGTGTGTTTGGCAGTTTTTAAGGACAATTTGTGATAAGTAAATGCAAGTTACTGAATCAAAGATTATTTAATAATTAAACAAATAATACCAAATGTACAGCTGTTTAAAAATTAATTTAACTGTTTAAAAAAATTGTGATAAAGATGTAAGAGATTTTTGTCAGACTTTTTGGTGTTAGTAACATATACTACACCATCTGCTCAAGATCTTTTTAAACAATGCAGTTGATATTTCAAAATTTACTACATTAATTGCATTTCTTAAGAGAAGTAATACTGGATATCCGCCGAAGAAATCTAAAGCTTTTTCAAAGGAAGATATGTATAAGTTTCTTAAGGAATTTCCCGTTCACGTTTATTTGAATGTAAAAGTAGCTATGATATTTGGAATAGCAGGTGCATGTAGAAGGGAAGAATTATATAATATGAAAGTAGAAGATATTCAGGATAATGGACATTTATTATAATCCATATTCCCAATACAAAAACTAATATAATGCGAACCTTCAGGATTACCACTAAAGAAAACGAAACAATTAATTATTTGGATATTTACAGAAAATATTTGTCGTTACGACCAAAAAATTCAGTCTTCTTATTTTTTCTTGGTTATGCGTAATGGAAAAGTCACCAATCAAATAGTAGGTAAGAATACAATAAGAAGTTGGCCTTCCAAGATCGCAAAATGCCTGAATTTATCAGATCCTTTTTCTTATATCGGACATGCGTTTAGAAGAAGTTCGGCTACTTTTTTGGCGAACCAAGGTATTCACGTTTTAGGCCTAAAAAGGCATGGTGGATGGCGCTCGTCTTCTGTTGCCGAGGGATATGTTGAGGATTAGCGAGCATGTGATTAGCATTGTTTTATCTCTGTCAATCGTTTATAGATTATTTTAGAGAAAAATACTTCAAATAAGAGTTATAGAAAAATTAATTGTACGCATCTTTTATTTGAAGTATTTTTCTCTAAAACAATCCATAAACGATAGACAGAGATAAAACAATGCTAATCAAATGCTCGCTAATCACCCTGAATCAGTTGTTCATACTAGCGGTCATAGTCTCTACTTGCACTATAAAATTTAGTTTGTTTAAACCAAGCGTGCATCGGTCATTTCGTTCGTTTGTCTCGTTACCGTTTTCTAAGTGCAAAGCAATAGTTCATCTTTGCAAAACCAGTCCGCAAAAAAGCGCTAGTATCTGTGCTAGTATCGTAACTAGGTAACTGGGGCGGTTCGTTTGTCACGTTTGAATTTGATCTGAAAGTTGCCAGAATCTTCTGATTTAAGTCAATGCTTTTCAAACCATTTTGTGCAATTTAGTTATGCAATTACTAGCAGTGAATTGTGTTCTGTTAAGTGGGTTTAGTGGTAATTATATATATTGTGAAAAATGACGAGATCAGTAAGTATAAACAATTAAAATTTGATTACATACTTAGCCTTGATCATAAGTTTATGTGTTTTATTGTTATATTAAAATAAAATGTTATTTTTCCAGAAACCAACATGTGTCCATCATAAATGTATTACAAACAGTTTCCCTGTCGAGGAACAAGGGCAAATGTTTTGTTTTCCAAGATTGGAAAGCCTACGGCGGGAATGGATCATCCGGATGGGTTGCCTTGATCTACTCGAATTCTCGTACCAGCAAATATTAGATCGTGGATTCCGTGTCTATTGACTTTATTTTACTGATAAGCAATTTCGGGCACCGGAAAAAAAAAGAATTTGAATCATCATGAAATACCTGTGGACATTTTTAGTTCTGGTAAGATTTTCTTTTATACTAAAATTGCTTTGAAATTATACGTTAAGCGATATTTGCTAAATTCATGAATAACCTGTTTGACTCGCTGAATTCTGTCTCTTCTTCCAAAAAACCCTACGCAGATCGACTTCATAAAGCCAATAGACATGTACCATTCTAGGAAAAAGCAATCCTCGTTTTAAATAAGTGAAGTTTCTCGTCAAAGGTGTGTGTGTGAAGAACCCGTCAAGGGTGAACTTATTAATTGTCACCATTAGCAACATGATGTATCTGTGGGATTCTCTACAGGCTCTTGATTTTAAGTACCTCTGTATGAGATCTTTAAATCAAGATCCTTTAGAGAATCTCTTCAGCATTGCGAGAGGATTGTGTGGCGGGCATTCTAAACCATCAACTTTGCAATTCGTAGACTCCTTCAAAACGATTATTCTTAATAATACCGTTAGGTCTGGCATTGGTGCGAATTGCGAAAATGATAGTGACGGTCTTATTTTGTCATTTCAAATCCTTCTCGCTGATACCTCCGGCCCTATTCCTTCACTTCCCCTGTGAATCTCACTCCTCTTTTAAATAATTTAAACCCTATTCCGTCAACTTCCCATATTACCAGTACGCCATCGATTCCATCGTCCGTTGATACTTCATGTTTGCCAAATGTTGACATAAATAGAACTGCGTAATGTTGCTGGATATTTAGTAAAAAAAACTGTTAAATTATGAACGTCAGTGAGCAGATCTTTTGTGTCAACACAATAACCGGATAGTCATAATTTAACAGTTTTACGTGATTATGGCGAAGGCAACATACATTATTTGAAATACCTTTCAAATAATTTTGTGAAATTAGTAACAAATTGTACAGATATTTTTTTCCAATAAACTTACTCTACTGCCTCATATTTCCCGTTCCTATATCTCTCAACATTTCTGCGCCCATCACCGAAAAGATGTAGCCCAAAAAGTTACCAAATTATTATGTTTATTATTATTAAATCATTTTGTAAAATTGACCAACAGACGATTGCAAAATAACGATACCGTTGTAAATAAACACAGTTGATATATTTTTAAGAAAATATTTATACACGTAAATAATATATTATGCTCGTCGCATGAAATATTATTTACGTATGAAATATGTATTTATAAATATATTATAATGATAGCTATACATCAGCATGAAGTTTGCGATACGAGCCATGCTCGTGTATTAATGTTCATTAACGTGGAGTTGCATACATTAGTTTTTCTAAACTAATGAATTGTTTATAAAATCTATTGTACCATAATGATAGTCTGTGACGAAATGATAACAAATTCTGTATCATAATGATTATCTGTATCGAAATGATAACTAAATCTGTATCATAATGATAATCTGTATCGAAATAAAAATTTGCATCATAATGCCTGTCATTCAAGTACGGAGTACGGATGACACATATTTAATAAGTACGAGTATACTCGTATTAAAGCATAGAATTAGAAAAATAATGTTTTTTTACCTTCCGTCACCTCTAGGTAAGGAAGGTATTGTCTTTGGTCAAAAATTTCGGTGGTGAGTTTTCATTGAATAAGCACGTTTTAGGGTCTTTACAATACGATTTTACTATTTTTACGATGATGTCTGTATGTGTGTGTGTGTGTGTGTGTGTTCGTATGTGCGTGTGTGTGTGTGTGTGTGTATGTGTGTGTGTGTGTGTGTGTGTGTATGTGACCGCCGTTTCGTGGACGATATCTCCAATACTAGAATTCCAAAAATTACAATTCTTGCGTATTCCTCTTCCTTACAACCATATGCAGGTTTGATTAGATTTTGGTTATAATTGGTCAACCGGAAGTACCCTCATTTGAAGATTTTAACAGTTTTTCTTGAAAAACTCAGTTAAATGTTATTATAACTTAAAGAATATATTATTATCTATACGATTTGATTGCATTTTATATTTGATATTCAACAGATATAGAGTTAAAGAATAATAATGATAATAAATTTTATATAAATTTCATAATTCAGCCAGCTATGCTAACTTAACCATGGAAACTGCAGGTAATTCAAATTGACAGATGTCAGTATCAATAAAATGTAAATCAATGAAAGAATAAGGGAAGTAACTCTAGTGTTAGAAGTTTCTAGATATATGAGACACGATTACATTGGTTTGAACATGTCATGAGGAAAGATGAATATATTAATAGAAGGTGGAAGAAATATAGGAAGACCATATATAAGATGAAAAGACTGTATTGTAGAAGACTTGAGGGAAAAGGAACTGAATGAGGATGACACGCTAAACAAAAATGAGTGGAAGAAGAAAATAAAAAATAGCGACCCCCTAACGAATGGGAAAAACTAAAGAAGAAGAAGAAGAAGATGTCAGTGTCAAGTGCAATTTGCATAGTTTGTTAATGAAATAACTTTACTGGAAATATAGGATCTTTTGCAAGAAAATTTATGTATGGGGCGCGTGCAGTAACATGACTTTGACCCGTGTTAAAATGACAGCAATTAATTATGTCCATAACTGACAAGTGTTATAATTTTTCAATCAAAATTTCATAATTTTCTTATTTCATGTGGTTTGTTTGTTATCAGGAATATGGAATTCAGTTGCCGAGAAAGGGAATCACATAATACCAAAAATTTAGAATCTTTTGCAAGAAAATTTATGTATGGAATTTGTAAATACACAGGATTGACGGAAGGTATTGTGCTGGCCACATCAGATCTTTTATTTATTATTTTCAGATTTTCTATATTTAAGTATTAATATATTCTGTAACACAAAAGTTTAATTTTTATCTGTCGATAATTTTTCTATAATAAAAATACCTGACAAAACTATTTTAAAATTTCACTTGTGAAAAGTGTTATTGATATATAAAAATTAAACATTGTGTTACAGAATGACAGAATTTTAAATTTGAATTATTTGAATCTAGCATAGCATTCCATTTTCGCGCATTTTAGTTTAGTTCATCCCTGAACAACCAGAGGTGCTGCGAACCGCGTTTTTATATTTATTATAGAGTTGCAAGTCTGATAGTATAGATAGTCTGTGCTCGTTACAGACAGCTAACCTCGTGTTTGCATTGAGTATTTCAGTTGTGCTTTGGTTTTTTATCTTTATTATTTTGTTGTGTAGTTTGTTGCTTTTTTGTATTTTTAGTTACATATAGTAATAATAATAAAGTGTTGCATCGTGGGATACCGGGCTACTGGCGAGTAAACACATTTTTAATAATTATTATCCAACACTTTGTAATAAACAGAAAAACAGCAACTTTCTTTAGTTGAAATCTCCATGTTTACAGAGCATGTTTATTGAAAGGTGTTATATAAAAATGTACGCTTTATGTCGTATGCTGATGATGAATTAAATTATCATTAACTTTTGTTTCCTTCTGAAGGTGTACATAATAACCATGGTTCTCCTAATCCGGAGGATTTGGAGCGCTTCAACAAGTAGCTGGATATTTTGAATATGGAAGATTACGTAAGATGAATGTGTACAATTAATAAAAAATAGCAAAAAAAAATAATACATATATTGTTCTCATTTTTTCATCCTGTACCTTAATATAAGATATTTTACATGATTAAAAAAATACATTATGCCAAAAATTTTGAATATATATTTATGAGCAACTAAAATTTAAAAACCTTTTAGTTCTTTTTCCTATCAAGAGATGGCGATGAAAGAGTTCTATGTAGAGTGCCTACAACAAAGAGTGATGACATACGATTCTGGCCGCCATATTTGTTCCAATTTAATATGAATTGTATATGGATAAAACACGAAAATATTATTTTACGAACATATTACTTGAAATTAATATATATTTTATTTTTAAATTTGAAGCATACACATATTTGAAAATTTTAAAAAATATATACACTAATTAAATGCTTGTAAAATCATATTTAAATAAAAAAAAAAACCGTCAGAAGAGACTTCATGCTTAAAATAAGATGAAATATCATATTTCAAATCATTTGAGTATAAAATTAATATTAAATTTAAAAAGAAGAGCACTAATAACGAAATAAACCAATAAATTTTACATGAACAGAAAATTTAATTTATTGTATCAAAAATGAGTTCATCCAGGTGATATAAGTATATATTGAAATATAGGAAAAATGGTTGTTACTCTAAATATATTTACAAAACGTTTATAACAAAAAAATTCTCAAATTATAAAGTGGAAGACATTAATGATTTACTGGCCTGGCCTGTAATATTTTCTTACATTTTAATTTTTTGCTGATAATTTTAAACGTAACTAGAACAAATCGTTTTATTACTTTTTGTTTTAAATTATGGCATTTTAATATAAATCGACTTCTGATATTTCATTTAATTTCCCAATAAAAAAATCTTTTAAATTTTTCAATATTTTTTTAATACTCATACTTAAATATCTTGCAATAATGTAAGAATTTGTTTCTGAAATATTCAAATTAACATTTTGTAATTGAAAATTAGAAGGGTAGCGGAATTCAACTCAGCCCATAAATTTAAGTTTCTCACTTCTTCGTACAAAATAGGCTAACAATACCTTTTTTGTAATATTTTCATATTTCATCTCACTGCACCACGCTTGGAAGATTTTGAAGGTACTTACGTACCTCCCTCTGGATTTTTGTGGTATAAATGAGGAACATCCCATATTCCACGCATTTTCTAGATCTGAATGATCACTTCGTCTCGTTCTCCAAACTAATCCTTAACCGGTAAGGTGCACTTACTGCCCTTAATAATTAAATAACTATTAAGAAAAGTCAAGGACAATAAAAAATAAAATTACTAAAGTGACAGTGCAACATAACCTAACTTGTTGCAAGAAAACAACAAATAATATGAAATACATATACACTTAACAAATCACACATGAAATCAAGTACTTTGCATTATAGAATTAGTTTTAAAGAACAATTTAAAACTGTGCAATGAACAGCAAAATATATCTTGACTTTTGGACATCCGAGACAAACCATTATACGTAGGTAAATGATAAACTATGAATTAGCGACATCATTGCAGAGTTTGCTTTAAATGTTTCGAGAGAGAAAATAACAGAGTTACGAGTAGAACAAGAAGGTAATCTAAACGTAAATATCTGAGGATATTCGGAGAGATTTCTTAAAATTAGTAACTTTGTCTGAGCAGATATTAACAGATTTTATCAACATTTCGAAATTTTTCTGAAGCTGGTAATAATTTATTTCTTAGTGATTTAATTAGACCTTGCAAATCTCTAACTGATAATGCTGTTAAATCAAAATCAAGAGAAGTTGACGTGCTAGAATCATACTGTGGTCAGCAGAAAAGATTTGGCCAAGTTTATAGGGGATTTCGATTGTAAAATTTTGGCGCCTCTTGCGGTGACTATGCAGACACTATTTAAATAGCTTTGTATTTAGATATGTACCATCGTATGCATGAAAACCTGGGATAACAAATAGTTATTTAAGTATTAAGGGCAGTAAGTGCACCTTACCGGTTGAGGATTAGTTTGGAGATCTCGACTTCGTCTCGATCTCCAATACATCCGAAACCGGTAAGAAGCATTAATGCCCGCAATGCTTATTATATTTTTTGCACAATCATCCCAATAATAACAAATTAAAATTTAGAATTATTTAAAAACTATTTTGACATTTAAAAAAAAATAGTTGTCATTTTTAAGTAAGCTATGATCGTTGTTTTGTTATCGTTAAAGCTTTAAAAATTGTACATTTATTTTTTATTTATGTAATTTTCACCGCCTCCAGATCGGTAGGTAGTCACATCACTTACCGATCAGTCACATCACTTACTGATCAGTACCACATCACTTACTGATCAGTAATTTGTAAACAAAACTTATTGCCTTGGAAACCCTATCGGTATAGTAATTAACGTATCAAGGGTGTTATAAGGACAATAACGCCTGAGGTCAACAGTGTGCTTTCCGAGGGCCTCGGGCCCGAGGGGTGTACGTTGACCGAAGGCATTATTGTCCGTTTAACGCCCGTGGTACGTTCAACGGTTAATGTCCGACCGATATATTATTTTATTAAAGATTTTGTCGATTTTTGTCCTATCATTGTGATTTTTATTAGAAATATTAATCTATTTGCTTGCAAACGCTGTAACTAGGTAACGCGATATTCTTATTTGTATACAATACCGATTTGTTTATTTCAATATTTCTATCTGTCATAAAATTGCGAAAGAATTCTTGTTTAGTGGCTGGCGTGAAATCAAATACTAGTACCAACATCAACACCAACACCTCGACCACCACTGTAAACAAATTGACTGTTCAGATAATGTCACTACGAATACTGAACAACATGCTAACCTAGAATTGTTTGTCGATTTGAAAATTGTTTTTTTCATATAAATAAGTAATCCTACTATAATACTCGTAATAACCTTGTATTCTAAAATAACAAAAAAATAAAGAATATTATTTACGTTGATTTCGTTAGTTATTGATTTGTATTATTTATAATATGGGGATTGTAAATTAGCATATGACATCTGGTGCTATTTTCCGGAGTATAATGTTATGTTATGTGACATTAGTTTGGTTACTTGGTTAGGTTATATATAAACATAAATCTGATACATTATATTTATATTATTTACTTTTAAAAACAGTACTTTTTAATAATACACATTTAAGTATAAAATAAATTATGATATGCTAATTTAATTATCAACGTTAGATTCTTTTAAAGCCGTTTTGGCGCTGCGATCTTATTTTCAATAGGATACCTATATACTCAGGGTATGGCCATGACGTGGTCGCGTTTCGTCCGCCATTAGAGAACCACTGTCATATTCGTTGTTGTTGCGCAAATTATTATGTATTTTCGTAGCTACTTGCTTTATTTTAATGCAAAACACATTTAAATATACTTCCAATATTTATTTAAAGTGTAAGTAATACTTTTATTTTATTTATTTGTATATTTTCTTGAGATACTGAGTACGATGACTGGCAATATTGAAAACACATAAAAATGACCAATATTAAGCACAAACATTTAATTTTTTAAAAGGTAAGTTTAAAATATATACTTATTATGTAAATAATAACCACAGTTATTAAATTTGCTGTGATAATAACAACCTATATCATATGCTATACATAACCTCCAAATCTGTGTCATAATAATAATTGTGTATCTCTTAAATAAATGAATTTTTATTACCTTTATAGATTCATAGTGTGATTATTTAATATTCCTGTATAATATAATATCACATTTCTTACAAATAAATAGGGAAATGAATTATCAGTATGTTTGACATTGGCTCGCTTATGGCGGCGATCTTGCCTCATGGCCATACCCTGTATATAAAGGTACCCTAATTTTCAATCCCCAGAGTTTCTGTATTCTGTACCCAATAGCAACAACGTCAAATTTATAACACACCTTAGGGTGTTATTTGGTATATAACAAACATGAAAGCAGGGTTGTTATGATAACAATAACGTAACGGTCGGACATTAAAGTTTAAAAAAAAACCTGTACGTGCAAAAATGCCAGCTGTCAGTTTTTGAAAAATTTAGTGGTGTAAAGTTACCACGTAGTACTTGTCAAATACTTATGTCTAGCCATTATTCTTATGCTCAAATTAATCAATTGTGGCATTATTTAATATTAAATTGAACATGCGCTTTAATTCAAAGATAATGACAGACGTTTATATCTGACGTTTTTGTTTAATCCAATTTACTCCAACGAAATTTGAATGTCCCAGGTTTTTATGCATACGATGACGATGGTACATGAAAGTTGAGAGATAAAACAGAAAAACAATGGGTAAGGAGTGCATATGGAATTTGTCGAAGTGATTCAAGATATAAACATAAAGACTGTATAATAGGTATACATTTTATTGTTTCCAAAGCCACGTGAAAACTTACAAAAGTATAAAATATGGTTACATACAAGAAGGTAAATACTCATATATCAAGTAAATAGTAAATAAGATTTCCACCGTTACCATTCTACAAAAATTTTGTTAGTTTTTTTTTTATTAAAATGGCATCCCCAAATTTCGTATTTGCTGTTTTTTAAAATTATTTGCTAATATTATTTGCACCTGTACGAAAATAATATTAAGCTCTTCATCATCATATTCATGTTCATAATGAAAACAACACTTTATTCTACAATCTTTCAGTATATATAAATATGGTCGTCATTATACAAATGTGGCATATCTATTGAAGAAAAACTGCTAGCGTATTATTATTTATTTCACTGTGTGACCAATCTATTTTTCTCCATCTATACTTAGTATAATTTCGTTATTACGGCCGAATTCAATGCAGTTTTTCCAGCTGCAATTAAATAATTCTAAATAAATATTTGTTATAATGATAATAACTTAGTATTTGTATATTCGCAAGAAACACTTGCTGTAAGATCACTTTTTTCAGTTTTCTTTAATCCTCTGCATTCAAACCATCTTCTCAGTTCTATTATGGAATGCTCTTCAATATTGTCCTTTGTAAATTTAGCACCTGGTATAAGTAATGGGTTTAAAAAATTCATAATGAACACAAATACTGCATTTACAATTTGCATCATATGGTTTGTTTGCCTGCATAGTTCAAGAATTTACCACAGTAGCGCCAATTGTGACATCACTGTCGAAATCCCTATTGGTTGAGCTCTCCCCATAGAAAAAGTAATAAATGAAGAAATGCAGATTCTGTACAAAATGTTGGCAACAAGTTCAATGGCAGCGCGCCGTTGTTAACTGGATGAACTATTCCTTAAATTTTTAAATTTTGACCCGATATGTTTTCCTGGCATTTGTATCAAATATAAATAAATTATGACCTGAATTGTATATAATATTTTTATTTAGTAAATAAATCAATAAAAATGTACAGATGTAATATAAATATAGTAAAAGCAAAATAAACAAAGATTTATATAAACAGAAAAAAGAGTATCAACAGACACATTGCTATATACTTTTAATTTATTTAAATTATAAAACTAAGGTAACTCACTAGAAAATTACTAGATTATTCGTTGGGTAGGTTTATGGCAATTTTATTTATCACGGCTCCACAAGTTAGTTTTCCTCTTCATGTATACATTTCAATATTTTGATTGCATTATTTATTTACAAATGTCCCTTCTTAAGTGCCCTTTTGTTATTTGGATGTGGTGCTCTTGCACTTTCACATTTTATTATCAAACCTCGAGCAAAATCTACAACAGAGCAACACGATAAGAAACTATTCATTATGAATTTTGTACTTACCAAATTAATTAAAAAGTTCCAAGCGTCTGTGTTTCACTCTGTTCTTTGCTATTGTATGTTTGTTTCAATTTATAAGTTGCCATATGTACCAGATTTGCAATAAAGAAACAAAATAATATATTCTTTATAAATATTTCTAATTTTATACTCACCAAGAATTTTACATAGTACATAGATTCACTGCAGTTAAAAAGACCAATTTTATTTTGTTGTCAAAGCCTGAGCTATTTATTATTTACGTGTAACATTTCATTATAAATATTGTAAAGGCGAGTTATGGAACTATTTAATTATTCAATAGAAAAAGATAGGCTTAAATAATAAAAAAAATATATTTTTTTATTTTATTTTATTGAAATGAATAAAAAATAACTAGTTTTCACCTTTCTAATTATTCCGACACTGATGTGCACGTGTTACAATCAATACATAATTTAAACGTCTTTCCCATTATAATTCAGGACCCCTCATTTTTAGACCTGTTGTTTAGATCAACTTACGTTGTAAATTTAGGCTATTAAGAGTGAAGACCCCGAAGTGACCACTTCCGGACCCCTCATTGCCAAAAAGACCTCACTGTGTACGTTATATAAAATTTCAGGACCTCAATTGATACCCTGCGCGTATATATATATATATATATATATATATATATATATATATATATATATATATATATATATTAATTATTGCTGTTGATATGTCGATATTCAACAAAACTGAGGTAGAAAATAATTAACAATAAAATACATTTACGAGGATAAACAAAATTTAGAGGAAACTAAACTTCACATCTTATATCTGTAAATATATATTTTTATAATTAAATTTAGGCAAGGATCAAGAACGCATATGGAAACAAAAATTTTACTGAACGAAATACGATACGTACATAAATATGCAATTTATAAGAGATATACAAGCTCTGTTCCTTGACATGTACTGAGTTACACTAGTATTCACTTTTTTTACACTAGCGTGTTTTTTGACAAATCGGGCAGATTCGTGCAACGTGTTCGTTATAACCATTTCAGAACTAGTTCCAACTTATATGCACTGGTTCCCGAGCTAGTGTAAAGAGTGCAGAGCGCTATAGTGGGGATGAAATCTGTGAAATGCTCATATTCACAAGGCCACAAGGGAAATATAATAATTTAGTTACAAATTTCATAATAAATATTTTATTATTTATTTGAACACTCCGTTGTTTTGTAAACAGGTTATATATCTACGTGCAAGACTTTATTCATCACAAATAACAATAAGTAGGTAAAATTTCAAATTTTTCTAAATTCACGTAGTTAATTTGTCACCAGGAGTGTGGAATTTACTTGTCAAGGAAAATAAACCAAATGGAATTGGAAAATCACTAAATTTAGAATGGGAAATTATGATATATGACATCTATATACATAATTACTAGCTATCATTCTGACATGGGACCCCATATCTGCTTATTAAGGCCAACAAAGTCACATGACTGCTCGCGCCCTAATGTATTTAACATTTCTTGTATACCTACACTCTACACCAAAAATTCTACTTACATCTATTCCATATATATAGATTTTTTAAATTTAAATTCATTCTATGAAGAAATTTTGTCCTACTCTTCTAATTTTTCGAGATGTTTCCAATTCATTGTCGGAAGTTACAGTATTTCTGAAGGGTATGTGTAATATACCTATAATATTAAATATTTATCTATTAATACATTAAGAAATAATATAATATATGTACTTCCCAGAAAAAGTCTTCGGTAATGTTTCCGGATTTCTGACACTGACATTTATCTGTCAGTTACAAACAATTTAAATTTTCAACTATTTTCCATGGCATTCTTTCGGCTGTAAAATTTATTGTAACAGATTATTTTATATATTATATTTCTTTTATCTCTAAATCTATAGAATATATAATAAAATATTTAAATGTATCAGATAGAGAATTTAATTTTCTTTAATTTTACCAAGAACAAAATTTCAGAAAATAATATTTAGAAGATTTTTTTTCAAGAATCTTCTACTTCCGGTTGTCCAATTGTTACCAAAACCTTTTCAGATCTTCCCATGAATGTCCGATTGGGAAATACGTAGTTAAACAAATTTAAAGTCTTATAGTTTTTGAGTAATCGTCCATCCAGAATCCCACATACACACACATACACACACACACAGACATCATCGTAAAAATGTTAAAATCGGATTGTAGGGACCTTAAAACGTGCTTAATCATTAAAATCTGGATATGCGATTTTTAGCATGAATCCAATACCTCTCTTAGCGAGAGGTAAAAAAGTAATAAATAATTGAAAATAATACAAAAACATCAGTTTAAACTTCGTGTGAAATACTTTTGCAGGATCAGCTGATCAAATAGCATTCATCACGTGAGAGATCATGCACTTTTTTGTTTTTTGACACCGAAGTACCAGTGTACACTGGTGCTAACTATACTACTCTACACTGCACTCTACTTCACTGACACGATTTTCAACGAATAGAGCTACAATTAGTATACAGGCGTAAAACACATTTGTTATGTGACAATAGAAACGAAAATTCTTGGGAAATTTAGACTGTACTGCTATAATAGAAAACAAACCAAATTATTGTACAAAAGATTAGAAATATATTACAATGTAAGACTAGAATGTATAATAGCGAAGTAATGCACAATGTATGTACAACTTGTGCCATTTCTGCAGACAGATGATGGGAACAGACCAATACTCACCAGTGACAAATAATAATTGTACAAGTAATCCACTCACATGACATTGCAAGTACTTATATACGCCATTAACAAATCTTGGCCCAGTACACCAGTCGGTGTACCGGCTTAATAATCGAAAAACATATTTACAAAAGATTAGAAATATATTGCAATTTAAGACTAGAATGATTGTATACAATATTTATGTAACAAAATCAATTTTCCAGTATGTCAGTGATGTCTCGTCATGTTACGTGCATGAACAAAAATATGGAATCACCTATTATGAAGTTATACCGACTGGTGGCAATTAGGGGTAAAAATAAGAATAAATCGTAGAGTGCAGAGTTGTTCATCATAATTAAGTCATATACAAAACAGTTTCTGGTTTTTTTATTGTTTTTGGTTTCTTCACAATATGAAAACGAAATTCCAAAATTTCCATTAATTAGTAGCAGGTATAGAGATCGGGATAAAAATCGCATATCGAGATTCAGGTAAATAATGCATGTAACTTAAAAAAACATTTTTAATTAGTAATGTTAGTGCTTTAAGAAGAAAATACTAAAATATGAATTTATAAGATAAATAAATTTTGTTTTAAATTAAAAAGAAATTAACGTCACTATCACAAAATAAATTTGAAAGATTCCACAGACAATTTTTATTTTACTTTAATTGGAATAATATTACATAAATTCTCTAAAAACAACGAGGAATGGAGCAGATACATTCATATTTGTTTCTAATAGTGATGTACATATGTCGTCTTAGAGTCGATGCTCCTTATTCAAGCTTCTTAGAAATATTAGAATAAAAAATAAAACACTAACAACATTTTATTCGCTGTAAGTTGATATATTTGTATTAACAATGAGGTATGGGAGAAAAAAATATCTGATTTATTAAATAATAGGTTTCAAAAAAACCCGTAACGTCATTTGTGCGAAGTAATGCAAGCAATGAGAACAAAAGAGATGGGTACAGAACTTTTTCTATCGACTGTAATATCACAGATATTTTAATGCTATTTCTCTCGAATTTTATTATATGTATTTAACAAATAATAATAAAGAAAAAAAACGGTTAAGAGGGAATATTCTGTCCACTTTATTATTCTCATTTTATATTAAGGACAGTGATACATATTTCCGAAGTAAAGGGGCAGAAGAGCTCAACATCGACACATTAATGTAAGCCTACGCAGATGACATCGTCATTTTAAGTAAATCGCCAATAGATATCCACAGACACAACAAACCAAGCCATAAATAAAGGTGCATTATCAATTAATACCGTTAGAACCATACTAATCAAAGGGAAATTAAATACATTAAAAGAGAAAATAAAATTATTAGAAGCAATTATTAACGCAACAAGCTTTTATTCAGTAGTAATATGGTGTTTACAGAACGTAGAAAAACTAGAATCTGTACAAATGAAGTTTTTAAAACTAATGCTACAATGCCCAAAAACCTCCAAACTACATATATAATAATAATAATAATTTTATTCCGTCGACAAGTCAAAGTATACATGTATGGAACAAGTCACAAAATTACATAGAAATAATACTAATTATAAAAGCAATATATATATATATATATATATATATATATATATATATATATATATATATATATATATATATATATATATATGGTATGTTCAAGGTGCTATGCGTTTAAGAAGTTTTGCCATCAATGAATAATAACAATAATAAAAAAAATCTGTTGTTCCATTTTCGGTTAAATAAGTATTGTATTTAACATTTCTTGTATACCTACGTTCTACACCAAAAATTGTACTTATACATGTTCTTTAAAGTTTGATTTGTTAAATCTAAATTTATTCTGTGATGAAATTTTGTCCTACTCTTCTAATTTTTTGAGATATTTCTAATTCATTGTCGGGATTGACAATATTTCTGAAGGGTATATGCAATAGACCTATAATTTTAAATACTTAACTATTGATATAATAAGAAATAACATATGTATGTACTCCACAGAAAAAGTAATATCTCCGGATTCCTGACATTGACATCTATCAGTTACAAACATTTTAATTTTTCAATTGGTTTCCATGGCAATATCTGGGTTGTGAGATTTATTACAACAGATTATTTTATATATTACATTCTTTTATCTCTAATCAATAAAAGACATTAAAAAAATATTTAAATGTATCAGATAGAGAATTTACTATTCTTTAATATATGCAAGAACACAAATTTTCAATTTTTTTTTTAAGAATCTGCTACTTGCAGTTGTCCAATTGCTACCAACACATTTTCAATTCTTCCCATTAATGTCCGATTGAGAAATACGTAGTTAAACAATTATTAAGTCTTATAGTTTTCGAGAAATTGTTCTCCCAACAACCGCACATACATACATACATCCGCACACACCCAGTCAGTCTATATAAATTTCTCAAATTTCTTTGGTATTCTTTCATATTAATTATCTTAAACGTAATTGGTATTGCTGGGTTTGTATTCTAGTTAAGAATAATAGTTATAAAGTTATGATAACGTCAAACAATACAATCAACCAATCACATTGTAAGTCTGTACTTTATCCACAATTAATAAATGCTGATAATGATGAACTCTATATTAAATAATAATATTAATATTTTCTCTAAATTTGATCAGGTTTGTCTGATGCAAATTGCAGTTTAATAAAAAATACTACATATAATTACGATGTATTCTTCTTCAGTGCTCAGAATTTTTCTATGCAACTATAATTATTCCTACATATTTATATAATGCGAACAATTTGAAAATAACCACTTACTTGTAAACCATTGGATTATAGACTTTTTTCTTCTGCTACGAAATTAAAAATTGTCGTCTCTAATTTTCTCGCTGCTTGATTATTGTGGATGTTTTTATGTTCCAAATTTATTTTAAAAAATTAGGCACCGTATTACACTTTTTTCAAAATGCTTGCCTTTGATATGTGCCTACATATACAGACTGTTAAAAAAAGGGTAGAAAATTATAAACGCATAAAGATCTGCAATAGTTTCCAAGATATAAGAGAGAAAAATGAGTTTTTACGGTGTTTACCTCTGCTATCTCAACAACTATAATAGTTACGATTTCGATTACATGAGACTTTTTGTTTACCTTCCAGAGGTCATCCTAGATGTGCTTTTGTTTTTCAAATAATTGTGCTAAATTAAATGTGGCGATTTTGGTTAATATTTAATTTTCAAATAACGTCGTAACTATCAGAAATTGGTAGAAATGTTACATATACTATTTTATTATTATTTTTCCTCTCGCTAAGAGAGGTATTGGATTCAAGCTAAAAATCGCATATCCCGATTTTACTGAATAAACACGTTTTAAAATACCTAGAATCCGATTATAACATTTTTACGATGATGTGTGTGTGTGTGTGTGTGTGTGTGTGTGTGTGTGTGTGTGTGTGTGCGTGTGTGTGTGGATGTGTGTAGGTGTGTGTGGGGTTGTTGGAGGTACGATTTCTCAAATTCTATACGACTAAAAACCTATGTAACTACAGAGTCCTCAATCTAACAGTAATGAGAAGAGTTGAATAGGTTTTGGTAATAATTGGATAACCGGAAGTAGTAGTACTCGTATTTTAACAAAAATATTCTAAATATTATTTTTTGAAAATTTATGTTATTACAAATATTAAAAAACAAAATTCTCTGTCCGACACATTTAATTTTTTTTATTATATCTTCTATAAATTTAAAAATATAGAAATATAATCTATAAAATAATTTGTTGCAATAAATCTCACAAAATTTAAATGTGTGTAATTGACAGATATATGTCACTAATATCGGTGTCAAAAATTCAGAGATAGTACTGCATGTTTTTTCTGGGAACGATATTTAATACTTCTTATTGTATTATTAATTATATATTTAAAATTATAGTTATATTACATGAACCCTTCAAAAATACCGCCAATCCCGCTAAAGAATTGGACAAAGTAACATTAATTTAGAAGAAATGGAGAAAACTTGCTCTCATAGAATGAATTTAAAATTTAAGTATAAAGATTAGGTATAATTAGAAATTTTTGTATGTACATGAAAAGTTAAATAAAATACTTATATATATACCACAATGGAAAGGGCGAGAGGTATTGTGATGGCCACAACAGATTTTTTATAGTCTATTTACTGATACAGGTAAAATTTTGTTCCACCACAATCTTTGTCAGTTTTTCTTCATCCTAATGTAAAATGACCCTTCTCAGAAACAGTTGAAGATCAGAGCTATGTTGATTAAGCTTTTATTACTCATTTTAGTCAGTACTATATACCTTCAATAAATTTCACCGCTTTTTATGCATCAGATAGGGGAAAACGTTCATGAGTGATTCTCAAACTACAACTCAAAGGAAATAAAATACCTCATGTGAAGAATTTGCTCAGAACCAGAACTGTGATGGATTTATTTATACTTACAAAGATTGCATTTATTTGTTATTTTTTTTTAATAAACCGTAACATAGTCTAACCTAACCATTATTCCATTTATAAACTGAGTGTAGTAGATTCAAAAAATCTCTAGTACAGTCTTAATCTATGCTTTGATTGGCTACACCTGAGCAATTTTTACACCAAAACACATATATATTTTCTCCAATACAAGTAGTCATTATTGCATAACCTCATTTATTCAAACATTGTCAGTTTTCATAAAAAAATAAGTTTGTAACATCATTAAATTATTGTTAATATCTTATATAGTTTTTACCTCTCGCTAAGAGAGGTATTGGATTCATGCTAAAAATCATTGAATAAGCACGATTTAAGGTCCATAGAATCCGTTTTAACATTTTTACAATGATGTCTGTGTGTGTGTGTGTGAGGTTGTTGGAGACACGATTTCTCAAATTCTATAAGACTAAAGACCTGTTTGACTACGGATTCCTCAATCTAACAGTAATGGGAAGAGTTGAATAGGTTCTGGTAACAATTAGACAACCGGAAGTGGTAGTTTCTAAAAAAAAAAATTCTAAATATTTTTTGAAAATTTGTTACTACAAATATTAAAGATAATTAAATTCTCAATCTGACACATTTTTTTTTTTTTATTATATCTCGTATAGGTTTGGAGATATAGTATATAATAATATAGAATAATCTGTTGTAATAAATCTCGTTGCCAGAAAAACAGTTGCGATATTAATTTTTTTGTAATTGACAAATAAATGCAAAATGTCAGTGTCAGTTCTAGGAGGTATGAGTACATTTAATATATATTACTGTATTATTAATTAAATATTTATTTAAATTGCAGGTATGTCAATATTACATACATCCGTAAGAAATAACGCTAATACCGTCAATGAATTTGAAGTATTTTGAACATATTAGAATAGTAGGATAAAATTTCTCATAGAACGAAAGAAGAGAAACAATTTCAATTATTTGTGTGTACAAGAAATGTTAAATTCGTTACTTATAGGGCGCGAGCAGCCATGTGACTTTGTTGGCTTAGCAAGCAGATATGAGGATCCGTGTCAGAATGACGGCTAGTAGTTATTTACATAGATGTCACAATTGTCATATGTTATAATTTTTCATTCAAAATTTCATTATATTCTGTTTATTTGTCATCCATTAGTATGGAATATACTTGTCGAGGAAAATAATCCACATGGATTTGGAAAATCATAATGTTTCGAATGAAAACTTATGATACTTGACACCTATGTATAGTACCAGCTGTCATTCTGACACGGGCCCCCATATCTGCTTGCTAAGGCCAACAAAGTCACATAACTGCCCGCGCCCTATGCAAGATATAATAAAAATGGCGAGAGGTATTGTGCTGGCCACAACAGGTTTTTTATTGCTGTAAATCTGACTTCAATCTATTCGTCCTAGTATAAAAGAGGGTATAAGTATTGCTTCATTTTGATAAAGTATTATCCATTGAGGTTTGCGAATTCTCAAGTGTTCTGAGCAATATTTTCGGATAATTGCCGAATTCGGGTATAGAGTGCATACTTTAGTACTTAACTATACATAAATTATTATGGTGCTCAGAAAACTGAATTAGTTACAAATTTCTTTGCTATAAATAATAATAATACCCTTTATTGTTCTACAGGAACCAGTCCCTATTACAGAGCAAATACAGTGCAAAAAGAATTTGATTTAAATATAATTTTAAAGTAAGATTAGTTACAGAATTTTATGAAGTTTGTTCCATGCATTCATATCAGATATATCACTGTACTGAGATATTTTATTATAAATATTACACATGACAGTGACAGGAGCTTTTGTAGATAAGTTTGTTTTTGTCAATGATACATAAAATAAGTCTTCATTTCTCAATGCTAACCTTGGTACATGAAAGTTTACCTCAGCTAATAAATATGAGCAATCTATTTTATTATTTATTATTTCAGGCAGGAAGTTAAACGCCATGATTGCATGTCGATCTATTACTGATTGGAAATTGAGTAGTATGCTATTGTCAATCCTCTTTCAGGGTAAGAATTGTGTTGCCGTAACCAAATCTCCTAAAACACTCCTCTAGAAGTTTATGACATTCGTATACAGGGTACCAAATACAATATTCTAATTTCGATGTGGCAAAAGTGAAAAATAATGATTTTATAGTTGAAATTTGAAGGGAGGATTTACTATTTCTTATAACAAAACCTATACTTCTATTGGTTGCCCTAACAGTCTCCCGTATGAAAATTCTTTTAGTAGAAAAGGGATTTCGTTGTTCCGGTTTAACCAAGTATGTTTCTCAATTAAATTCAAGCAAAACAGAGACATAAGGCACACGTGGAACAACTTGTTATGTCTTATTTAATTAATAGCTGCACAACGCACAAGAGACATGTCGGATTTATAACCATGTAAACGCAAGCATATCTCCACGGTTTATAGACCATTTAATTAAATTTACTTTCGCAAACAGTAACATTAATTTTTTTATTATATTTTTAATAAGCGATCTTCCACCATAATTGCATTATAAGCTTCATTGTTGGTACTGAAATAAATTTAAATAATAGAGAATAGAAATTTAAAAAGGGCTTTTTTAGTACTTTTAAAAGCAGGACAGTTTATTAATAGAGAGAAGCTTATTAATTGAATGCTACAAAATAATTATATGTTGTAAATTAATTTCATTAAAGACAAATAAAGAAAATATCAACGTAATGAAAACAACAGGCGTATCTTAAATATCCGATCATATTATCATTACTAACGTCCTATCTGTGACGAGACAATTGCGAACTCTCTCATTGTTTACTTCTCTAATTTATAATATGCACCTAAATTAGACTGTTACTTAGGTAATAACTGGAATTTCTTTTTTTTTTATTATAGGAAGTAAAAGTGGTATTTTCCTACTTTTTAGAAGAATAAAATATCGTGTTTATAACGTATTAGAAGACGTATTAATTAGTAATTTGTAATGTATTCCATTACTGTTTCACAGTAATTTGTAATTCTACGTTATAATTGTTAAACATGCGCATGCGTATAGCCTAGATAAGAAATAACTTGTTCAACTTATCCGATCGTAAACGACTTTGTACGAACAAGAACTCGGTACAATATTGAGTGGGTACTATCCATTAAAGTCTGTCTCATCCCTTCATGTATTTATTTTGTTCCTATTATTCCTACTGTTTTCTCTAGTGTTGTTCTTATCATTCTTTATATCTAGTTAAATGTTAACAAACATCTACATATTATGGATGCAAAGTAAGTTTTTATATAATATTACTTTTTAAATAAATCGGATGATATTCCTTGATGATTTTACTTCTAAGTTCTAGATTATTGTCTTTATCTCAAGTAAAAATTCTGTCGGTTACTATATGCAAATCAAAACATATTTTACAACTCACTTAAAGGTAATATTTTATTTGGTTTTTTAATTTTATTGCAAATAACATCAGCACCATTATATTTTAAGTTTATAGTTTATATTAAATTTGTTTGTTTCACTATTTTGCGTCTACCGTAAACTGCCAAATCCCTATAAACTGTATGGAGACGGCAATAAACCGTAAATCCAAAGTTGTGAAACGAACAGACCTAATACTATCATCATTTGAAGCAACTAGCTGTTAGTTTTTAAAATAGTGGTATTTTTGTTTTAATACTTTAATTACACATATAAATATAAAAGTCGTAAACAATAAAATCAAATTCCACTCTTAATATGTAATGTCATTACAAATAAATTGTACTGGTAATTACATTACTTTTATCACGGTTTAAAAAATCTGATGTGGCCAGCACATAACCTCTCGCCGTATATTTTACCTGGCTGTATGCATAAAGCAAAGATTATTTTTATAAATACAAATAATATATTCATATAAATCTATGACGTATAAACTTCTTTATTATTCAATAATAGCATGTCTCAACATGAAGATATTTTACCATAAATTATGTTACAATAAATTACAAAGTAGAGTTTACCATATATAAATATTAGGCTGGTAACAGCAATTTTCAATTCGAACAACTTTGTTTACTTTCTCTTCATATTCTTCTAGTAAAAACATTAATTTTGGGCGGTCTAAAATGTATATATCTGGATTGTGCATCTATTCTTATATATCTTCTTTTACATTTTATTTTTTCATACTTGTTATATCTAAATAACCTTAATTCCCTTTAATAAAGTGACGGATAGATTGCACTCCGATTTTGTCAATATTTACAACTTACTTGAGAAGAATTTGATAGCTTTTTCGCAATTCAAAGTTACTCTAGTCTACAGTACTGGTGTACATTGTCCCATAATGTTTGAAACAAATTTAAGTCCTTCAACCTAGACTTGTCATCTCCATAATAGTCACAGATCAAGAACTAAGGGATTCTCCAAGTACATTTTTAATTCATTACTCATTATTTCTGACACTGACATTTATCTGTCAGTTACAAATAATTTAAATTATCAACTATTTTTCATGGCATTCTTTCGGCTGTCAAATTTATTACAATAGATTATTTTATATATTATACTTCTTTTATCTCTAAATCTATGGAATATATAATAAAATATTTAAATGTATCAGATAGAGAATTTAATTTTCTTTAATATTACCACGAAAAATTTTCAAAAAATATTATTTAGAAGATTTTTTTTCAAGAATCTTCTACTTCCGGTTGTCCAATTATTACCAAAACCTTTTCAGATCTTCCCATGAATGTCCGATTGGGAAATACGTTGTTAAACAAATTTAAAGTCTTATAGTTTTTGAGTAACCGTCCTTCCAACATCCTACATACATACACACATACATCCACACACACACACACACACACAGACATCATCGTAAAAATGTTAAAATCGGATTGTAGGGACCTTAAAACGTGCTTATTCAATAAAATCTGGATATGCGATTTTTAGCATGAATCCAATACCTCTCTTAGCGAGAGGTAAAAAGTAATGTGTAGTGTGTAATTCTGAGCCTTTTCCTTAAAAATAATGGTAATATGATTACATTTTTCAAGTGATGTACCGAGTTCTGCAGGATGTAGTATTCCATAAATTGTAATTTTTATAATAATAATAATAATAAAAATAATTGGAATGATATGTAAACATTATTTTCGAGTCTAGATAAACTCCAACTTCCAAAAGAATTATACCTGCTGATTAAGTCAGAAGGCTATAATTCTTGCATCTTGTAACATTGTCAGGGGAGTGATATAATGTAAACCGATTCCGAGCCAAAGCCAGAGAACTACGCGAAGACGAAATGAGGGGGGACGATTCAACGATGTGCTAAAACAAACAAAATGTAATAGACACCTTATTTCTATGTATGTAATGGATTTTTCAATAAGAACTTGTTTTTCAATGGTTGTATTTGGTTAAGTTGACATATATGTCATTCAGTTTGTGGTTATTTTAATAGTAGAAGGTCTACAATTTAATCAAATTAATTCAATTTCGCTCGAAAATCACAAAAATAATTCAAATCCGCTATGAATATCTCTGAAAATACATTTCGTAAAATCGTGGATATTTACGGTCGTTATAATCGTCCATTCGAGCCAACAATTTAGAATTTAGTGAAAAAAGAAATGTGTCAACTGTATGAGGCGCCGTTTGTTCCATTTATAAAAGTAAATAAATAAATTTATTTTACACTGATAAATAAAATTTCTTTCAATAAATATATATTTTTTTATTTGATAAATAAAATAATTATTGAGAAATAAAAATCTTTATGATAAATAAAAATTTCCGTGTGAAAAATATTTTTTTTTATGATAAATAAAAGTTTTTGTGCGAAAAATAAAAATCTTTATGATAAATAATTTTTTTTGCGATAAATAAAAGTGTCTACGATAAATAAAACTTTTTGTTATAAATAAATATTTTTACGATAAATAAATCTTTTCGCGCAAAATAAAAGTTTTTCTGAGATATAAATGTGTCTCTGATAAATAAAAGTTGTATCTTTCAATTTATGACGATAGATGGCGCTGACACCTAAAGGTAGGTCCTTTAAAACTAAAGAGTACATGTAATCCTTTCATTAAGTAATAAATATGAAAGTTATTTATGTTGAATATAGTCTATTTCCTTTAAAATAACTAGTGTTTTTTTTTTTGGGCGTACTAATGACTGCAGAATAATATTGTATACAAAAAATGTTCAGGAATACGGGTTTAATTTGTTAGTAATAACAAACCAAAAATTGAACCAGCTGTACTCAAAGGATAGAACAAAATTATATATATATATATATATATATATATATATATATATATATATATATATATATATATATATATATATATATATTTAAAACTAAAGAGTACATGTAATCCTTTCATTAAGAAATCTGTTTGGTATGTGTAATGCAGGCCCTTAACAATTATTTGTTTTAACAGAGATCGATAAATTCTAATTTTAATACAATGTATCAATCAAAATAAAGAACAACCTTTTTTCCACAATTAAATAAAAATGTATGAAATTCATTAGTAAGTATGTGTTTTATGGTTAAATAATGATAAATGCAATTACTTTATCGGTCAGTTGACGGAAGGTTTCCTAATAGATAGTAAGGACCTACCTTTAGGTGTCAGCGCCATCTATCGTCATAAATTGAAAGATACAACTTTTATTTATCAGAGACACATTTATATCTCAGAAAAACTTTTATTTTGCGCGAAAAGATTTATTTATCGTAAAAATATTTATTTATAACAAAAAGTTTTATTTATCGTAGACATTTTTATTTATCGCAAAAAAATATATTTATCATAAAGATTTTTATTTTTCGCACAAAAACTTTTATTTATCATAAAAAAAATTATTTTTCACACGGAAATTTTTATTTATCATAAAGATTTTTATTTCTCAATAATTATTTTATTTATCAAACAAAAAAATACATATTTATTGAAAGAAATTTTATTTATCAGTGTAAAATAAATTTATTTATTTACTTTTATAAATGGAACAAACGGCGCCTCATACAACTGGGTCAGTACACAACGTAGCAACACCAAACTGTACTACTACTGGTCGTTATCAAGAAAATATTGCTGCTGTGAGCGATAGTGTTGAGGAGGAACCAAATGGCGTTTATTGCGCAAGGATTTGGCTCTAAAGCCTTATAAAATCCAGTTTTTACAAGAATTGAAGCCATTATATCATGATCAGTTTCTAAAACCACCATCTATTTTCTAGATTTAAATTATCCACATCGTCCAAAATTAAATCATTTGTGCTATTTTTTCTCTCATATAAATTTGGATGCACCCAAAATCTTCGTTTCTTGGATTTGATTTTACTTTTAGCATTGGCTACATATGCAGCTGTGCAAGTACCACTTCTTCATCGTCCAACATTTTTATTATTATTATTTAAACATAGAAGTAGGCCGTAGGGTCGAGGAATTATTGTAATAAACGAAGAAAGAATTTATGAAAAATTCATGGACCTCGCAGGGATTTGAACCCTGGACCTTCTCATATCTAGTGAGACGCTCTAACCAACTGAGCCACAAGATCCCGTCCCATTGAAGTCGATGAATCATTCACAATTCTTTTTACAAATTTCGTAGACGAGTACACTAACCATACGGTGTAGATGAATACTTAGCGCGAAAAATGCGCTATATATAACATATATGTATAATTGTTGTGAAACAGCTTGCCTTTTTATATACGTTGATAAGAATTATTTGCGACCATCCATAACATATTTAAACATAGAAGTAGGCCGTAGGGTCGAGGAATTATTGTAATAAACGAAGAAAGAATTTATGAAAAATTCAGTTTTTCCAATTTTTCATAAATTCTTTCTTCGTTTATTACAATAATTCCTCGACCCTACGGCCTACTTCTATGTTTAAATATGTTACGGATGGTCGCAAATAATTCTTATCAATATTATTATTATTATTATTATCTCAGTGGGGACATGTCAACAGAATTGGCAAAGCCGACGGACAATATCGTTCGAATCGTGCAGCCGCAGTAGAGACACTGCTTAACAAACCGAAATTATTCACTGTACCTATTTATTTTTTATACATACATTGTGGAATAATATAAACCCGGAAATAATAATAACAATAATAATAACTCAGCTCGATATCTGCTCGCAATCTCTGTGCCGAACGGTCGTGTCTGTCGCTCGTCTCCGGCATAGTAAGCGTGAAGTGCCTTATGGCCGTTTGCACCGCTTATACTTATGTATAACTTAACATTAAGTAGAACTTAAGTTTTTAAAATGTATTGCACCGCGTGCTAAGTTATACTTAAGTTACACTTACTTAAAGCCACAGATTTCTGGGGCTTAAGGTGTACTCAACCTGTGACTCAACCTATAAGAACGACTTTGATAATGGATGTGATTGATTTTGACGATGATGAAATTGCTGTAATTGAAATAATTGAATATGGTGTACCGAGACAAATTTTTGAGAGAGGTGATTACTTTCATTTTCTTGACGATTTATCGTTCTTTCGACGCTTCAGATTACGAAAACAATCGGTAGTGAGGTTATTACATGATATTGAACATGTTCTGGAGATTCCACATGACATGTAAGTAATATATTATTACATTTGTATATTGTGATACATAGCATTACATTATGGAGCACACAATAACTAACATAATGTTTACATTTTAGAAATCAATCAGTGTCACCAATCAATCAAGTATTAATGTGCTTGAGGTATTATGCAACAGGAAATCACCTCATGAGCATCGCTGATTTCGCAGGAGTACATACTTCTACAGTATGTAGAATAATACCTCGCGTATCAGAAGCAATTGCATCTCTATATAGAACCCATATACAGTTTCCTCGAACCGAGGATGAAATTGACAGAGCGCAAGCATAATTTTTTAACATTGCTGCATTTCCGCGAGTAATAGGTGCAATTGATTGCACTCATGTTAAGATTCAGTCTCCAAGTAATATATAAAGAGTAACAAAGTAAAGCCACAAAAATTTAAGTTCTATCTCACAAAGCCGGGAATGCAATATAGTATTACATTTGCTTGCAATTTTAAATTTATACTGTAGGTCTAAAATTAGTAACAAAGATCACATTATTGTTACCCTATTTCATTAATAATTATGTATATTACTATAACATTATCTCTTTTTTACAGGGGGCAATGATGGTGAAGTATATAGAAACCGCAAATCATATTTCTCTATAAATGTTCAAGCTGTTTGTACTGCAGATTTGAAAATAATAAATGTAGTTGCTCGTTGGCCGGGATCAACCCATGATTCTACTATTTTCAACAATTCAGATTTACGGGCCGAATTTGAATTAAATAGATACCCAAATAGTTGTCTATTAGGTGATAGTGGGTATAATTTGCGGTCTTATATGTTGACACCACTTCTAGATCCAAGAACAAATAGCCAACAATTATATAATCAGGCTCACATACGAACCAGAAATGTAATAGAGCGATGTTTTGGAGTTTGGAAACGACGATTTCCAGTGTTGGCATATGGTTGTCGTTTAAAAGTAGAAACTCTTTTAACAATCATTACTGCAACTGCTGTATTACATAATATAGCAACAGAAGCCGGCGAAGAAGAACCACCTCTGGATGAAGATATCAACGAAAATTTCTTACAAGAACTAATTAGAAACGGGCAAATCCCTGTTATACCAGTTATTAGTGAGGGTGATGCAGGAATAGTAGCAGGCGTAAATGTAAGGAATCAAATAATAGACATTTACTTTGGTAACTTATAAAATTTTATTTTTTATTGTAACGTCTGATTCAAAATAAACTTTCATCAAAATGTGACCTGAAAAAATTTCTTATGTCATGTCTGAATTTGAAATTAAATTAGTCAATTCTGACAAATGTAATTTTGACAATGAAAAATGTCGCCGATAGACAAATATAACAGGCATTTCTAAACTTACCAAAATCGGTGGCATTTTCATTGTTTAACATTATATTTGTCAATTCTGACATTTAATTTTAAATTTAGACATACATAATTTTTTTCATGGCACACTTTGATGAAAATTTCCTTGAATCACGCGATATATTATATAGTATTAACATAAATATTTAGAATATAATATAAACTATAAAATAAAGTATAATAAAAAAATATATATTCTTTTTAATTCCTAAAGAAAATAACTATTCTGTTAAGGCCTCAGGTAAACACAAACAAAAAAAAATAGGAAGGTATCTGTTTTTTGCTCAATTATTTCAACAGATTTTCCAATGTCTGTTTTTTTATAGCAAGGTCAGTCTCCAAAATTTTCCTTTTTAATTCAAATTCAACAGCTTCTCTTTCTTGCCGAACAGCTGTGTCGGCCTTAAATGCTTCTAATTGAAGAGTTGCCAATTCTAGCTTAACACTAGCAAGATCTGTATAGTTTTTAGTCAAGTTGCTGGAATGCAGTGCAACGGACGTTGATCTTCGTCTATTATCCCACTGATTCTGGTCTTCGTCGTTTTCTTTCCGTTTTGGACAAATTTTCGATGTCAGTTTTTGGTGTAGTGGTGTTCTCAAATGCCCTGGCTTGTAATCACCCCAATTTATTTGTGATTCTTTACTCTATAATTAATTTATTCATTAATAAAAACAAGTATTAATATTATTTCCATAATAAATTAATATGGCGTTGCACAATTTGCTCACAATTCAAAAATGCCTAACCGAATATGTAGAATAGGACGATCCAAAGAGGTCTTTTATTAAAATCTTACAGGGCGCGAGCAGACAAGTGGCTCGAGCAATTTTGAGATGATTAAAATCAGTTGGTTTGTGTGTGCTTGTCACTTTACAATTATCTTATTTTCCTTTATTTACAAATTTTTTTAGAGCACCTTGTACTATTTTTTTTTATATAATATAGAAAAATTAATTTATACATATTTCTATTAATAACATTGTTGAAAAAACTTCGTTGTTTACAAATTGAATAAGATTCCAATAGGTTTAAGAGAGAAATTTAAAACGAGAAAAAAGAAATGTAAAGATGAAAGCATGGAAGTATTATTCTAATATATTATTACTTGTTTTTTAATTTATTGTGTTTTACTGCCTGAAAATTGTAAAATAATTACTTTTTAGCAGTTCAAAATAGGTCAAAATATTGTTCTTGTTAAAGTGACAAACGCACACAAATCAGCGGATTTCAAGCACTTTAAGGTCCGGCAAGTCAAGTGTATGCTCGAGCATTGAGCTCTCCCTATAAAAAAAAATTGATAATGGCTATTCTACAAGCCTGTGAGCAAGTGATTATACATTTATTTAGTATTTGTACATATCCGATCAGCAATTTTTTTCCTACTCGACAAATTATATTCATCCATAAATTAAAAACTTACATTAATTTCATCAAGCTCAGTGGGTTGGGTATCATCCAGTATGTCACAGTCTTGGACATTATTCGTAGATATCTGAAATGTATACCCAAATATAATAATTTACTTGTATATTTAATGTAGTAAAGTAAATACCTCAACCAAATTATTTGGTTTCACTGAATCACAAATAAATATTGGAGACTTTGTTGATTCGAAGGAAGCACATGTAGATGTAGATGGCTTCGAAATACTGTCGCCGTCGAATTTATTGGTTAAACCAACAATAGTTTTTGTATTTTTTATAGAAAGAGCAACCTTCTTTAATGGATCCTCTGTTATTATTGGATATCCGCCGCCCGTTTTTACTCTTTCTATTCTTTCGTCCGCTACCATCTTCCTAATTTCTTTCTTCTTATTATCATACATCTTTTTCAACGATTCTTTCGATCGCGAGCAAAAATTTATTGATTTTGTATTAAATATTGTTGTTATTTTCTGCCATGCAGCATCTTTCTCGTGCCAAGTAGTTGCATCAGTCTTTTTATTTTCAACTATATGTTTAAAATTACTAATTATATTAAAAAGAAGTAATTTCTCTTCGTTGCTATAATTAGCTGATCTCTTCTTTATGTTATTATTGCTCATGATGGAAAATAATAATAAAAAAACTATTAATGGCCTTTACGTAATTCTGTCATAACTGTTCAAATGATAAACGTCAAACTCGCTGCATTACCTGTTTCAAAAAAGTTGACTTTTTCTTCTTACTCTTACCAAATCCTAATCTTAGTTAGGTGGAACTTAACCCATTTGAATCCTTTAGGTCGTTTTCGACCCATTCGGTTTTTATTTTTTATCTACTATGTTATATTGAATTTAATGATTTTAAAATCTAAACAATGATCTGTAATCCTTATGCTTATATACTTTGTAGAAATAATGCCAAAAAACTATATAGATAGATTTTAAAAAATATATTTATTTTGCACTTCTGAAAATCACTATTACGTCGTATTATTTTAATATTTTTCACACAGATAAAAAAGAATTATTGATAAACAAATTAAGTGATTAACATGTTTAAACTGTAATCTATCATGGCCTGTTTGTATATTTTGAATTTGTTTATAAATATTGCCGTAATTGTTGATAAAAATTACTTGGCTCGTTTTCGACCCACTGGTAACTATAGCTCGTGCCAAATAGAAATGACCTGCGCGTAATAGTATATTACGCACCATGAACTGTAAGTGACAGTTCTTATGTCGCGAATTTTTAGGAAATCTAGACCCTACTGGTGTCGATTTCCCAAACTACATTCTCGACCTAAAAACTGTCATTTACAGTTCATGGTACGTAATATACTATTACGCGCAGGTCATTTCTATTTGGCACGAGCTATACCTGTTATATACGTGTTCGCAACTCGCACAATCTTGTTCTGTGAGCGCGCGTCAACGTTAGTTGCAGTCTTGCAGTCGTAACTAATATATATTCGTCGGTTTCTATTAGTAAATTTTATTATTGGGCATTATTTGAAAATATGAACAAAGAAGATAGGTAAGTTTCTGATACAATATTACCAATAAATTGTAAAAATAGATATCTCTGTAGGAAACGTTCACTTACCACTCATGAGCTTCTCGAAATTGGCTAAAATACGTCCTCTTATTGTAAAAGCTAATGAAAACTTTTTGAGATTTGCTCCTATCGACCCTGATATATCAATTGACGAGTCAATGATTCCATATTTTGGACGGCACGGGTGCAAACAATTCATTCGGGGTAAGCCTATTCGATTTGACGTGACAGGTCTCGGTAAATCTGTAGTCTGGGACTTTGCAAAAATTTTAAAAGAAAATTACCCAGACATTATTTTGTCATTGTACTTTGACAACTTTTTTACTAATGCGAAATTATTGACAAACTTGGATACATATGGATTTGGAGGAACCGGAACAGTTCGAGAATACAGAACTGAAAAATGCCCTTTACTGAATGTGAACGCTTTCAAGAAAAAAAATCTAGGTGAATATGAAAGTTGTATTGATCAGAAAAATAACATTGTAGCAGTACGTTGGAAAGATAATGCCGTAGTTACATTATTATCCAATCAACACGGCGTGGAACCGTTACAGAAAGCAAAAAGGTATTGTGCGAAAGAAAAAAAGAAAATTGATATATCTCAACCAAATATAGTTAGAATGTATAATAAATACATGGGGGGAGTAGGCCTAATGTATAATAATATATCCAATTATAGAATTGGCTTGAGGGGAAAAAATTGGTATATGCCCATTGTTTTGTGGATATTCGACGTTATTATGACTAATGCGTGGATTCTAAGCAAAAATTATGGTATGACCCTCGATAATCTTTCATTTCGACGAGAGGTTGCACGCGCATTACTTATGATCTTATGAAATATGGTGAACCCCGTATCCGACCTGGACCTTCAATAAGGGTGAATATACCTCAACCTGCACGACAAGATGGACAGCATTTAATAATTGTAGGTCAAACAAGAAGAAGGTGTGCTGTATGCAAAAGCAAGTCTGTAAAAGCTTGTAATACATGTAACGTGGCTTTACATGACAAATGTTTTGTAGATTTTCATAATAAAATTTAGTTTTTACATTACTTTGTAGTATATAATATATGAATAAAAACAAAATTTGTAACTCATATTGTCACAAGATTTTATTTATAACACAATCGTTACATATTTCCATTCAACAGAACTCTTGTATATATATAAGCACTAGTTCCCAATGTGTCGAAAACGACCCATGCTATATCTAAGGCCCTAGTGAAGATTTTTTTTAACATTTTTCTGATGATAATGACGACTTAAATATATAATAAATCCAAAAAATATATAAAAATTATGAAAAAATAGTTACGGGTTCAAATTTGCTTGTGCAACAAAATGAAATTTAGGGTGAACCATAACTTTAAGTAAACCTTGGCAAAGATGAACTTAAGTTTACATCGGTGCAAACGGCCATTAGTGTTTTGTGTTTCAAAACATCTTTTGTGTTTAGTGTCTTATTATCAGCAAATTGTGCTACTTATTATTATCAACACCTTGGATCATATACGCACATCACGTGTTTGGAATTTAGATCTACTCGATATCGTCAATCATCACCAGTGCCGTTCGCCGCGGCACCGGGGCCCCTACCCAAGTTGTAACCTCCAGAAAACTGCAAACGAAGGTTAGTGACAAAATAATTATTGCGATCACTCGCCCCCGTCACTAATTGGTCGAATTAAAACGAGAACTTTTGCACTAATTGGCATCTACCAGTGGCGGCTCCAGGTAATTTTACAGTTTTATGACTACCACTCCGGGTCTTCCTTACAAACCATTTATTAGTACTTTTTATACAACCCTATCCCCGCCCTTGCCATGGTACAAGGAGCGGGGTCTCGTAAGCGTCCCTATTTAGGGGACGAAAATTTCCCGGAACTGAATGTACATCAACCATCTTTTTTTAATACGAACATAACCGACACAGGGAAATATGTACTAATTAATTGCAAAAATGAAGACAATAATTTCAGTAAAACAAACCCTATTATACTAAATAATACCATTAAGGTCCTATTAGGTGAAGTTCAACAATTAAAAAAGACTAAAAATGGTCTATTTTAAAAGAATGTGCCCCACAAGGTGTCACTCATTTCCGTCGCCTAAAAACATTCAAAGATGGTGAAAAACATGATAACGGATTATTTGTTTTCCACTTCGAGAGACAAACATTGCCCACTAATATTAAAATAGCTATGTACTCATTACCACTTAAATTGTATATTCCCAACCCCACCAGATGCATTGAATGTCAAAAGTTCGGACACTTTAGTGATAAATGTCCGAATAAAGGTACAAAAATTTGTGTATGCGGTAAAGAACTTCACAAGGGTAGTCCTTGTGACAAAAATTCAATTATTTGTCCAAATTGCGGCGGTCCTCACCCTGCATCTGCTTGAAACTGCCCATATTTCATATTTGAAAGAGCTATTATCGAGTACAAAATTAAAAATAAATGCTCTTACATACAAGCGCGTAATTATGTCGAACAAACATCACTTAACCCGGAATACAATAGCTATGGTAAGGCTGCAAATGATAACTCACAACCACAATCATCAAGAAATAATCCAAATAACAACCCTAACCTAATCCAAGAAATAATGAAACAAATGATACCTATGTTCAAAAACATGCTGGACGAATACTTTCAAAAGCAAACAACCCTAATTGATATCCCATCTCAAAAAACTTCACAAATTTCTGGTCTCGCTCAAAAACCAATCATGAAACCAAAATCAAACACTAGCAGAATCCCTGAGACTCTAAATAGAAATAAAGATCGATCACCGGTCGAAGATAGCAACGATACTATCGCACCACTACCTAATGTACAAATTCAACGTATCTCCCAGGATTGTGAAATCACACCAG
Source organism: Harpalus rufipes (assembly GCA_951394225.1). NCBI lineage: Eukaryota > Metazoa > Arthropoda > Insecta > Coleoptera > Carabidae > Harpalus > Harpalus rufipes. Next base: position 25,955,336 of record OX596282.1, on the reverse strand, counting down.
ACGAAGAAGACGACAGCTCCAACATGACAATCGATGATGATGCCGACTACGCTATTACACCCGGAACCGGAATTAATGATAATAGTGGTAAAATAATACTAACTAAACTTAAACCTAATTGATCACAAATTAATAAAAGCGAGATTAAGGGAAATATACAAAATCAAAAAAAAAAGTAAATACACCTAGAAAACAAAAAAATGACTCTAATTCAAATAAAATTACTTTAAATAAACTCAATAACTACAAATAAGCTCATAATAACTACATATATATAGTGATGCCGCGAGACGATAAATGGCGAGAAACACTACACTCTCGTCTCGTCTCGAAAATTCGAGACGAGATTTGTTTTCGTCTCGTCTCGTCATATTTTTCATCCTCTATTCTCGATCTCGACTCGAGAGTCTCGAATTTCTCGAATTTATAATTAGCTGTATGGGTGTTCCATAAGTTCGCAGGTCAGAGCGTGTTTGTAAGGTTGAAGGTAGCAAGCAGTGACGCTGTAATTATCTATTATTTGTATATAAATACATATAAAATAAATTCAAAAAATATTACCTTTACATGTTATAAATTTTCTATACTTTCATCTATCAGGAAAAAATAAATTAGCATCAACTTGGACGTAATAAAGGAATAAGTAGATACTACTGATTAAAACTTTATTTTTACTAAGTCTGGCACTGAACAAGTAAGTAAAAAAATACTGAACAAATATTACTCGCAGCAAGGGCATTTAATACTAGCGTGGAGAGTACACCACAGGGAACACTTTTATTCCTATTTTTTATACTAAAACCCTATAAATTTAAAATAAATAAATAATAAACAGGCAATGAAAATATTTGTACTGATAATTATTTTTCTTATTGTATGTCTTTAATTATATACATATTAAAAAAAAATCGTGCAATCGAGATCTCGAATACTTACTCTCGTCTCGAGCAAATCTCGAGGGCATTACTCTCGTCTCGTTTCGATTTTTCGAGACGAGATTTATGATAGTCTCGTCTCGAAATTTCTCGATTTTCGAGACGAGATCTCGAAAACGCGAGATCCCACGGCATCACTACATATATAACACATAAACATAAACTATACATAAATCTACCATAACTTTTCTTATGATAATTATGCTCATACAATGGAATATAAATGGAATTAACCACCATATAAATGAGCTTAAACTACTCATTAACGAATATAACAGTAAAATAATTTGTCTACAAGAAACACATTTAAAACAAAATACTAAATTCAGCATAAAAAATTACATAACTTACAGATGCGATGATAATCCCACCCTTCGTACAAGAGGAGGTGTTGCGATTCTTATACATAATTCTGTTCCACATGCATTAATCAAAACTACAACACCTCTCACAGCTGTTGCTGTTAAAATCTTTGAGCCAATAGTTTGCACGATATGTTCAATTTATCTGCCACCAAACCAACAATGGTCCAGAGCCGATTTCGAAACACTTGTCCAACAGTTAGGCCGCAATTTCCTCGTCTGTGGGGATTTTAATGCTCACAGTCATACGTGGGGATTACCCCATGTCATTGCGAATCGTTCTGGCAAACAAATAGATAATTATTTAATTAACAGTAACACCGTATTACTCAATACTCCCGCGGTACCAACATAGAACAACATTAGGTCAAACTCGTTTTCGGCCATCGATTTAACACTCTGCTCACCTGTCTTGTCGTCTCGTTTTATTTGGGATACTGTAAAAGATGATTTATCCTTCAGTAACCATTTCCCAATATTAGTCTCCGGTCTAGAATATACTGCTTCATCAGATCCAGCCCCGAAATGGAAAATTGAGTGTGCCGATTGGGATGCATTTAGAAATAATTTAAATAAAATAAATAACTTTAACATATTGGCCTTGACCATAATGAAATACTCAGTAAATTCAACGAGTATATATTCACTTCAGCAATTAATTCAATACCACATACACAGGGTATCCATAGAAACTATCCCAATATAGGTATCGATAACATAAGCAACTTGTGTAAAAACTGTTTAAATGCAAAAAATGTTCACAAAAATAATCGCAATGTACCTTGATTTAATAACATAGTTAAAGAGGCAATTAAAAACAAACGAAGTGCGTTTAGAAGAGACAAAAACAATCCCACCGTTGACAACTGGATCGATTTTAAACGTGCAAGAGCTAAGGCTCGTTTAGAAATAAATAAAGCAAAAAGAAATAGCTGGAGAGAGTTTACTAGCAATTTAGGTTCATCTACAACAGCCAGAGAGACTTGGAATAGTATAAATAATATACGGGGAGCCAAAACATTTAAACCTATAAATCAAATAAATGTAAACAACAAAATAATCACAGATAAAAATGAAATAGCTGAGAATTTTGCAGAACACTTCAGCAGCGTGAGCAGTAAGGACTCATATAACTTAGCGTTTAGGAAAATTAAAAAGGAAAATTATAATGGAATTTTGAATAGAGGTGATTTAAACAATCATAATAATACTTATAACTGTAAATTTACATTCTCTGAGCTAAATAATATTTTACAAAAACACTGTAAAAAAGGTGCCGCCCTTGGCCATGACTGCATAGCATACCCCATGATTAAAAATCTTCCCATAGACTACATACAATTTCTATTAAATTTCTATAATTACCTATGGGAAAATAATCTATATCCAGATCTTTGGCGAAACGCCTTAGTTATACCATTACTAAAGAACAATAAACCAGTAGAGAATATGAATAACTACCGACCAATCTCATTAACTTGCCATCTAGCTAAAATATGCGAGAAACTTATAAATAACCGACTAACTTGGTACCTAACTAAATATAACTACCTCGACAGTAAACAATTTGGTTCCAGACGTGGTAGAGGTACGCAAGATATTATAAACTCATTCGAAAATGAGATCCAGAATGGAATTATGCGTAGACAACATTTAGTTGCTGTGTCTCTAGACATAAGTAAAGCATTTGATATGACATGGAGATTTGGTATCATTGAGAAAATTTATGAGTATGGCGTTTGCGGCAACTTACTGTTCTTCATTGACAATTTCCTTAAAAATCGTACTGTTCAGGTAAGAATTGGGTCACACTATTCGAACGTATTCACTGTCGAAAATAGTATCCCCCAGGGTAGCACTATTAGTGTAACATTGTTTCTGGTCGCTATGAACGCTCGTCTGGAGAATATTCCTACTACAATTAAGTACTATTGATATGTAGACGATCTATTAATATTCACGAGAAATAATAACCTACACTTAATTCAACTGCAACTCCAAAATGCCATAAATATTATCTCTAATAACGCCACGAATAGAGGGTTCTCCTTCTCGGTAGACAAGTGTGAGTTAATTGACTTTTGTAGACTTCGTAGGGTGCACAACTGCCCAAAGGTAAAACTACATGGTCAGCGAATACCTGTTGTTGATCAAATCACATTTTTAGGTATAATATTTAACAATAAAGTTACCTGGAACTGGAAACCGCATATTGACGCTCTATCCACTAAATGCATGGCGCTGCTAAACATCCTCAAGATGCTTGCCCATACCACATGGGGTACAAGCCGTGATACACTTAAAGAGATCTATACTGCTTTAATTTTATCACGCATAGATTACGGACTGGTTGCTTACGGTTCTGCCTGTAAAAGTAACTTAAAAAAATTGAAAGCTATACATCACAAGGGTATACGTATTATTACTGGTGCATTTCGTACCAGTCCTTGTCATGCTCTATATATATCGAATCTGGTATTCCTTCCATTGAAGACAGGAGATCCTTACTCCTACTAAAATATACATTAAAAGTAAAATCAAACCCCAAACATCTCAATTTTAAAAATATTTTCGATAATTTACATAACCGTAGCATATATGAATCTAAACCAGCATCAGCAATCTGTCCAATATTTATTGAATGCTATAAAGCTGTCAACAAAATAACTACCGATCGTCAATATAACATTCTATTCTGTGAACTTTAAGAGACTCCTCCATGGTTAATCCCTAACTTTATTACATTAAATACCACTCTTCATGATAGAACTAATAAAAAACAGGATCCCCATGAAATGATTCGTAACGAATTTTTTACACTGACTGAAAAATACCAATCTCCACAATATATATCAGTATTTACCGATGGATTCAAAGACGATAGTAAAGGGGTAAGCTCTGCTTATTATATCCCTAAATGGAATATAAATAACGGTTACGTATTGCCTGCCTTCTGCAGCATTTTCACCGCAGAATTCTTCGTCATCCTAACAGCACTGAACGAAATAATTAATACCCTAGAGTCACAAAATAACAGTTATGAAATCAAAAAAAATTGTTATATATTCCGACTCCATGAGTTGTATACACTTTATACAAAATCATCTGGAAAATTACTATCAGAGTATATTCCAAATTCTCATAAAATTTCTCGTTATTTTGAAAGAAAATTTCCATATTGATGTTACAATGTTCTGGGTACCCAGTCACACCGGGATTCACGGCAATGAGGTTGTTGACAGTATCGCCGGAAATATCTTAAACAACTTCCCAAGTAGCACAGTTTGGAAAAACTGGCAAATACAGCTAAAGTAAGACTGGGAAAACGTTGTGACAGCCTTGTTTTTGCTGTATATTAGTTATTATTGAAGCTTTATTTTGTCTAATTTTTTTGGCTATATAAGTGTTATCGCAAATACTATTTGCAACCATATTGGCTACCCAGCCATTTTTCTGACTGTAAAATTTCTTTTCTAGTTATTAAAAATGCCGAATTACAGCCCCAGCTTCGTGGTATACTATTCTAGCTATATAGTAAATTTTACATCTAAGAATAAGAGAAAGATAACAGCTAAAGCTTTGTCTTTATAATATGAGCTATTAAATGTATTTCACAGCTACAATTATAGAGCACATAACAGCTGTTATCATTTGTCTATTATTTTTGTTATAATGTATATTTTGTAGTTAAATATGAATACCAAATAACAGCTATAAAATTTAGTTAATAATTTTGGTTATAAAATGCTTACTGCAGTTTTTAAAAACTGCTAAATAGCTGTTTTACAATTTTTGACTGCAATTTTTGCTGTAAAATAACTATTATGGGTAATTAAATGTCAAATATATTTTTATGTGAAATGTTTTCATATGACACTTTATGTTCGCATGTTAATTTGTATAGAGTTGAACATATAAAAGAGGCTACACTTCAAGATACGACACATCATGCTAAAGAACTTTCATTAGGCCAGGTAAACAATACTTGGAAGGAATTCGCTGCCGCTAGTCACCGTAAAAGTATTAAAGATGTTGCTGCGCCCTGGAATAAATCTAGATTTTCTAACCTCTCTCGTAGGGAACAGGTCGTTATCACACGCCTCACAATCGGTCATTCCAACCTAACGCATAATCACATCTTAAACAACAAAGATGCTCCGACATGCGAAACGTGTAACGTTAGATTTACAATTCCACATATATTAGATATTTGCCCCGTTTTCCGACATCATCGAGATCAATACAATATTTCATCAGAGTGCTTACAGGACAGGAATGGCGACAAAGAATGTAAAATTAATAACAATCTGTTTCTTAAAAGCTACAAATTTATTTAAAAAAAATTATTAAAAAAAATTTAATAAACAAATTAAAAATGAAAGAAAACTCCTCGAAAACACGGGCGTAATAACCAGAGTAGTTGCACACGCCCTTTTAAAAAAAAAACTCAGCTGTCTTACTCCATACTCTTAGCAACATTATTACTATCCGTACATCTTTATAAAGCAAATTTTCCTCATTCCTTTCACAAAGTCACCGATTTTTGGTATCGAAATACCGCATTCGAAACACAATAATGTTATGTTACTCATGCTGAATATTATATAATATTCGTATATAGCTTAAGGGTATATTAAGAAAGTTTCCTGCGCATAGAACGAAATTTTCATTGGAATAAGTGTTGAAAACAGCGATAGATTAAAACAAAAATAAAGTTTTTAGTAGTTTCGAACTTGAACATCACACAAGCTTTATACGAGTATGTGGGTATAGTTTATTTTTTCTAGTAATCGTTACGTCATTACTTAAAATCGTATGGATCAAATCTGCAATGGTGGTAGAAGTTTCGATGTCATGAAAACGTCATAGCAAGTACGAATGGTTCCAAAACAGTCATGACAAATGTGAAATATGAAAATTTGTACATATTGTTCTGAAGTATTATAAAAAATGTATATAAAAAAGGTCTTTATATAATTAATAAATATCTCCACATGCATCGCTGGTTGATGTTGATTGATGTATATTAGTTATGAATATTGGCATTGTTGCGTTTTTGTTGATACGTGTTTAAAATACATGTTATAAATGTTGACAACTTTGTTTGTTTGTGCTGGTAAGTAATATTTTTATAAGAATTTGCAATATGCTACGTAAAATATTAAATAGCCAAGTACAGAAATTATTGCTAAATGTGTTTGAATATTTTACCAGGGAGAAAGAAAACAATGGCCCATTGATTCCTTTAGCAGCCGTCCAAGAGGTTAGTTTATTTTACTATACATAAATTATAAATATACCAAATAGTATCTTTTTAAGAAATTAGCTGACGCTCTTAAAATAAGTATGTCAATTGTACGAAAAATCATTCATCGAAGAAAAGAAGCAGAAGCCCGTGGCGAGAAACTTAGTACTCCTTGTAAAAAGCGGCCAAAAATAAAAGAAGTTCAAGACAACGTAGATAATTTTACAAAAGATGCGATACGATGGCGTATATACGAAATGTATTTGAAAAGTATGTATTATTTCATTTACATCATTAACACAATTCTATTACAGGAGAACACATTAAATTAAATACATTATATCGAGCACTGAAAGAAAGAGATACAATTGATTTTAGCCGATCCGTATTGTATAATATTTGGGCGGAATTAGGATTTAAATATAAGAAAGAGGACAACAGGCGCGTTTAAGTTATGTTGTCGAAAAGCGTATTGTTTTTGTAAAATTTGTATATTACTTCAAATTACAAATGTAGAAAATGTAAAATAAATAAAATATATAAATTATGCAGGACAAGCATTTTGACATGTTTATTTTATAAATATAATAATTGAATTGTTTTATCAATAATATATTTTGTTGTAGTAACGTGACGGCCTACTAGATCCGCTACATTACTCCCCCGCCTAGTGAAGCGATACAATTCAAAATTTTAAAATACTAAGATACATAGGTACAAGTACAGGTTGTTTCATGAAGAAGCTTGTTTGTTGGTGAAAATTATTAGGTGATTGATTGATTGTTGTGATTGTGTTCTTGAAAATTTTTCTTGACTTTTTAGGTTATAGACGTTTATCTATAAGAAAGGAGATAGATTTCCCGGGCAAGTGAGTCTGCCGACAGAGGAAATGTTTGATGGTTCCAGAGCCAGTAGAAGTGCTACTGGTGGAGGAAGGAAGAAAAGGGAAGATGAAGATTCCAGAAAAATTTTCAAGTTTTGTTTTGATGTGTGTGAGGTGACATGTGACGTTTGTGTATGTTGTTTGTGTTGTGTAATATTAAAATGGGTTTGAGCTTGTTGGGCCTGTACTTGCTGAGATGCGTTGGCTTCATTCTTGTCCTTCTTGAGGGAGGATTTCAAGTCGACGATCTGTGCGGTGAGATTTTGCCGTTGTCTCTCTTCTTGTCGGGAACACTCACTGAAGGTTTTTCTAAAGGCCAGATTGCTTCAACTGGTTCAACGTTAGGTGCAGACGTTCTTTGATTGACGGCTTGAATTCATGACTACGAATACGCTTGCATTAGCGATTGACCAAGATGTGGTTCTACTCACGGGGTCACCAATGTAAAATTTGTATATTACTTCAAATTACAAATGTAGAAAATGTAAAATAAATAAAATATATAAATTATGCAGGACAAGAATTTTGACATGTTTATTTTATAAATATAATAATTGAATTGTTTTATCAATAATATCTTTTGTTGGGGTAGTAACGTGACGGCCTACTAGATCCGCTACATTTTCCTTCGAAAATATAGGCAAATGAAAAATTAATTAAATTTCGTTTTTCTAGACGGAAAGGTGGATTTTCGCCACAGGTTTACAGAGAAACTCATGGCAAGATAAATCTATAAGTTCAGTAAAGAACAAACCAGCTGGAAAAGGGAAATCTTATATAATATTAAGTGCTGGTGGCAACAATGGCTTTGTACCTAATTCATTATTAATCTTTGCTTCAAAGTCAAATACTGAAGATTACCATGGCGAAATGACGGCGAAAAATTTTAGAGAATCAACTACTTCCGAATTTGGAAGAACCATCTCTAATAATAATGGATAATACTTCTTACCATTCCAAATTAAAAGAGATACCGCCATCTAAAGCCTGGGATAAAAATAAGCTAAAAAAATATTTTAAAAGCAAAGAATATCGCATTTAAGGAAAATATATTTAAGGCAGAACGGCATAATTTAGATCAAGAATCATCGAATCGAAAAGGTGTACGTAGCAGACGAAATTATAATGGCACATGGACATCAGGTTCTTCGATTATCACTGCCAGTACAATGCAATTGAGCAAGTTTGATCACAATGCAAAAGGTATTATGATAGTCACATGGGAAGAAATGATTTTGGAGACGAGTTTGTAAAAAAGATGTGGCAAGAAGCGTTGGATCAAGTGACAATCACACAGTGGCAAAATTACGTTGCGCATGCCGACTCCACTGTACAAGAATCATGGCGATTGGAGTATGAAATGAATTCTGCTGTTGAACCCTTCATAATTCAAGTTGGATCTGACAGTGAATCAGAAAAAGATTCAGAATAATGTACGAGTACACAAGATATGTTATTATATGTTTTATTTTTTAAACCTTCCCTATCTGTTGGAGATTTGAATCTCACGACAGTTCGCTATTTTGTTACTAGATAATGCTGTACAAGAGGCACAGCTAACTACAATATAAGTATCAATTGTTTAGTTGTCAATATAAACGTCAATATTGTGTCATATTTTTTGATCGTTTATTAAACATATAGGCTGGTACCATAAGCCTGGTTTTAACTAAAAGGCTGTTTTAAGAAATGTCAAATTCAAATTTCAATATTTAATTTCACCCTTACGTTTAAAGAGCGATTTTTTAAAACATATTTGTCTGATTATAAACTATATTCTGCATTAAAATCTTATTTTGATGAATTTAATATTATTTATTATTAATATTAAATAATGAAATTTCACATTTCTTAAAACATCGTTTTAGTTAAAACAAGGCTTGTGGTACCAGCCATGTACTTGGAAAATACACATGGAGGCGTTGTTGATAAAAAACGATGCATGGGGCTACGTCTCCAGCGCGAAGAAGAAACCTGAGGTTATCGAAGGAAACGCTGCATCGCAACAAGCGTATGACGCGTGGACACGAAATGATCAGAAAGCGAGATCGGATATAGTTCTTTCGATAAGTTCGAATGAACTTAAATAAGTCAAGAGATGCGTTACTTCCCGCGATATGTGGCAACGGCTACACTTCTGAAGCAACTTATTCTGCAGCGTATGCAGAAGGATGATGATGTTCGCGAGCATCTACGTAAGTTCTTTGTCGCGATCGATAAACTTGCCGAGATGGAAGTCAGTATCAACGATGATTTACTCGCGATATTGTTATTGTACAGTCTTCCGTCAATTTTTGAAAACTTTCGTTGCGCGATAGAATCTCGGGATGATTTGCCGGCTGCAAAGACGTTGCGCGTCAAGATTATTGAAGAAAGTGAGTCCCGAAAAGAAGATGCGCGTTATTACATTGAAAATGCGATGATTGCTCACAGAATATACTCATAAAAATGTGAACATGAAAAAAAAAGTTCGTCTGACAGTAGAGCAAATGTCAAAATTAAATGTTATCGATCCCGAAAATTTGGACATAAGGCATCGGAGTGTTCGCAGAACGGTGGTAAACCAGAGTATAACGCGAATACGGCTGAACAGTTTCTTTTCTTCGGGACAGTTGGGTCACGTGTTGACAAGCGAGAAATATGTCAAGTCGTGCGGGCTGATCGCGATGAACTGTGGTGTTTGGATAGCGGTTGCTCATCGCATCTTTGCAGAAATCAAAAAGATTTTTCCGATATTCATTTAATTAAAACTGAGAGTCTGCACTTATCAAATAACACGTCAACAGACAAAAAGGTACGGGGAACTGTAAGTGTTCAAATAAATCAAAGTGAAGACATTAAAACGACAAACTTGTCCGATACGTTACATGTTCCCGATTTACGAACGAATCTTGGTGAAATCAGAGACAAAGGTTACCGAGTAATTTTCGAAAACGATTCAGCTAAAATAATTTGTTAATTATTGTTGTTACAATGGCGACGTGTTATTAACCGCAATTCGAATAAATGGACTGTACTTTTTCAAAAGTAAGAGCACGGAAAAGTGTATGGTGAGTTCTACATTAGCGCCTAAAGAAAATTTATGGCTATGGCATCGACGCGTGCGAAATCTGAACGTCAAAGATTTGATTGGAGCAGCTCGAAACGATACATCAGCGATTCAGGGGAAAATTGTAGGTTCGACGTCTGAATTCAGGGGAAAATGTCAAGAACTCCATTCCTGAACAATTGGAGCGGTGCTCCAAAATTCTTGATCTGGTTCTCTCAGATGTCTGCGGCCCGATGTGCATCGAATCAAATGGCAAAACAAAATATTTTATTACTTTTATAGATGACTGTTCAGGATGTTGTGACATACGTTCCTTATACAGACAAAAACGAGATTGCATGGAATTTAAAAAGATCAAGACATTTCTGGAAAAACAGAAAGGTGAGTCCTTAAAATGTTTACAATCAGATAATGGAACTAAATATTTGAATAATGAATTTAATAATTTCATGAATATTCATGGTATTCAACGGCGATTGACCGTAGCAAACAATCCTGAACAGAATGGGAAAGCTGAGCGCAAGAATCGAACCTTGGTAGAGATGGCGAGGTAGATGCTCATTCAAGCCGGACTTCCAATATTATTTTGGGCGGAGGTCATTTACGACTGCGAATTATCGCTGCCCTTCAAGGTCATTAGACGGAAAAACTCCATACGAAATTTGGCATGAAAAAGAAACCTGATGTGAGTAATTTTAGGGAGTTCGGGTGCAAAGTTTTGATTCTCGACAGAATTTCTCATTTTTGGAAGATGCATCTGTTCCAGTGGCTGTTCTTTCAGAAGTCTCACCAGAACCGTCAGATATACAACATGAATAAGAGAAGATCGACGTACCACTGACTCCTATTGAAGTACTCCCCGAAGAAGTCGTCACCAATAGGGATGAAGAGATAAATGATTCCTTATATGAAGCAGAATCCGATGAAGATGATGGTAAAGCCAGACCTCGATTAATTCGCACAAGAAGAAGTGTACTTAGGTGAAGTATCGATCTAAGAAGCAATTACAAGTCCAGATTCTTCAGAATTGTATGACGCAATGGCAGTAGAAATAAAGGGTATCATCATGAATGAAACTTGGGATACAGTTGCCGCCCGAAAAACCGACAAGTAGTTGGCAGTAGAATGATCCTGTGTAACAAAAAGCCGGATGGTTCACTGGAGCGTCGAAAAGCGCGGATCGTTGCTCGAGGTTTTTCGCAACGTCCGGGAATAGATTTTCGGCAAATATTCGCATGGCAACGGCAATTGCATCGCAAAAAGGTATGCATATTCGTCAATTTGATGTGACAACTGCCTATTTGAAATGATTTATAGACGAAAAAATATTCATGGAGCCGCCGGAGATGATAGAAGAAATTGTGAAACAAATCTTTCGAATGAAAAGACAAGATAACATCGTTAGAAGAAAATCTCAGAAAATGTTCGATGATTTAAGACAGGGAGACAAGGTATGCCATCTCAAAAGAGCGCTCTACGGTCTTCGACAAGCTGGACGTCAATGGTATAAGCGGCTAGATCACGAATTGCGTCATCTTGGACTAAAGACATTGAACTCCGACCCATTTGTATATCGTACAGGTCGAGGGGAGGATCTATTATTAGTCCTTGTTTACGTGAATGACATCCTTCATGTTTTCGCAAAAATTGAGTAACATCACACAATTCAAGGAAGGCCTCATGAAGAATTTTGGCATCAAGGATTTGGGTGACGTTTAATGTTGCCTTGGACTGTAATTATGCCGTGAAGATGGATACTCGATTCAACAAAAGGGATTTATTAAAGATGTTCTTTCTGATTTGGGATGAGCGACTGTAAACCCATCTTAACACCGATGGATGTCAACACCAAATTATCTCTGGATATGAAATTGAATATTGAAGATGACAAAAAGACGCTTATCGCAAGCTCGTGGGATCATTGATGTACATTGCCCTAGGCACAAGGCCGGACATCGCTCATGCCGTAAGCTACAATGATTGTCACCAGCAAGCTCACTGGGTTGCGGCTAAACGCGTACTACGATATTTAAAAGGGACAATGGACTTAGCAGTTTCTTATAGGTCAAGGATGATAAACATCTCATCGGATTTGTTGACGCAGATTGAGGGAATTACCCCGATGATCGCAGATCGTACACGCTCGCAAAAGGTGTCGTCACGTGAGAATCAAGAAAGCAGCGAACTGTTGCACTCTCTTCTACCGAAGCTGAGTATATGGAAGTCGCTGACGCAGTTAAAGAAGCACGAATTCCTGAAGAAACTTGAATTCGGTTCTCTGGCAAAAGTCACTATCTTATGCGACAACGTTGGAGCTCAGAAGCTTGCTACCAATCCAGTGTTTTATTCACGCACGAAACATATAGATATCCGTCACCATTTCGTGCGGAAAGTTCGCACACATCAAGTTGCAAGATACAGTAACTTAAGATATGGCTGCAGATATGTTGACCAAAGGGCTCACAAATGTCAAACATAGAAGATGCGGCATAGCCGAACTACCTGCATAGCGAGAGGAGGTGTTGGAGATTTGAATCTCACGACAGTACGCTATTTGATTACTAGGCAATGCTGTACAAGAGGCACAGCTAACAACAACATAATTATCAATTGTTTAGTTGTCAATATAAACGTCAATATTGTGTCATGTATTTTTTGATCGTTTATTAAACACTCGTAGTTTTATTAACTCCATCCACTGGCTCTCAACACTATCCATCTTTGTTGCCAGATTATGCATTGTGTAGTATAACAGGTAATTTTAATTTTTATCCCAGTAATTTTATATGGTTACTTACACATTTTTTATGATACTTAATTTGATAACATCGAATTCGATTAACTACTGTAGTTTTATTTATCATTTAGTTGCATGTATAAGTTTACATTACTTTAAGCTGCAATTGATCATAATTTTATAATGACAGTAACAGTTTTTGATTATTACATACTAAATATTTCTTGCATAGGTAACCCAGTTGGTTGATGATTATTTTGTGTGTGGTTGAAATATTTTGAGGCGAATATCTGTAAAAAAAATTATATACATGATATTTTCATTATTTTAACACTTATGTAAGTGTACCTGTTGTTTTGTATGTAGTTTTTTATATCTGTGACCTAGCAGAGCGAAGAAGAATGATTTCCAGGCGACACGTTGAGGTGTACTTGAATTATATATACACTGTTCTATCCAAATATTTCTTTAACTCAATAATTTTAAATATTTTCGTACACTGTTTCTGTATTTTTAAGTTTTTGTTAAAAAAAATACACAGAAATTTCAAATACGTATCTTTGACCTTCAATCGAACGTTTGACGTTTAAAGCCTGTGTACAGACCTGCGATGAGTTCGACGAGCCCTAGCAGATGATGGTGGGGGAATGTTCGTCTTTTTTCCATTATTGTTGCAGATACATGTATGTATATTTTGCTTGTAAAATAGATATTCAAGCCGCGGAAGCAGCATATATTTATATGCATTTACATTTAAAAAATAAAAATAAAAAAGGAGTCGTAGACTTTGGTGGGAATGCCATATGTTTACTAATAAATCAAATTATGGCGGTAATCCTTTAATATCGGATTTACGACTACAAAATTCAAGTGGAAATTTTCACAATTTCACAAGAATGTCTCCTGATGATTTCGATTTACTACGTTTGGGCCAATAATAAAGATACTGTTTTACGCGAAGCAGTATTGGTAGAAGAGAGACTAGCAGTGACCCTGCGATTTTTAGCTACTAGTGATTCTTATAGTAGCTTGCAATATTTATTTAAATATCAAAACAATTAATCAGCACAATTGTTCCAGAAGTTTGTGAAGCGCTAATAACAGTTTTAAAAGATAATATAAAGGTAAGTATATTATATAAATGTTGGGAAATAGTAATAGTATAAGTACATTAGATATTTTAATTATAATTTATTTAATATAAAACCATACAAAAATATATAATTTTAAAAAACTGTATTCAATATAAATCAGTTATGTCGAAATCATCACTAATTTGAGAGTGATCTGGCAATGAAACTGTAGACAGACCTGGAGATGGAGATGGAACTACAGATAAAATTCCGGAAGTAGATGGAGGCTGACAATAATTTGATACAAAAATTGATTGATTTTGAGTTTGGGTTGATACAGTATCCCCTGTCGGCATGAAATAATATGTTGCTTACTGCATGCTGCACGGCGCTTTTTATGTATGGAGTGTAGTTCTTAATTTTTTTTCCCACAAATATTCCAAAACTTTGGGATTCATCGGATCCAGCAGTGTCTTGAAGAACACGGAAAGCTTGGTCTAATCTTTTATCTTCTAGGTCTGATCTTTTTTGTTTTTTAGAACGATGTGGAGTAGTGGACAAAGACCCTGAGATTCCTGTTCATTACTCCCATGTGGTTCAATATTTGGACCTTCTTGATCAGTTTCTTGAGAATCGTCCTGTATCTAAAATTAGAATAAGTTGTCATATATGAGAATATAATAACAATATTATATGCACTATGACTATTATTTAATAATATCATATATTATTATTATTATTATTATTATTATATTATGTATTGTTACGAATATATTGGCTGTATAATCTATTTACTTGTTTTATTAATTCAAATATACATACAACTAAATAATTCATATTTTACTGTTAAGGGGCCGATGAAGTATATAAATCACCATGGTTCGCATTTGAAAGCTTGCACTTTTTGCTAAATAAAGACACTCCTCGAAAAAGACGAAGCACGGTAAGCAATTAATTATTTTAAGAATATTTAAAGACAAATAAAAGTGTATGTTTACTGATCAACTTTGGAACAATTGTGGCTAAAATAAAAATCTTATAAAAGGTAATGAAACAACTTTAATTTTATGCACATCATGGGATGTAATAAGTGTCTTTTATACAACTTTCATAAATATAAAAAATAAATCTTTCGTGTCAACTAAAATGCAATATTAATTCAAATATTGAAAATTTGAATAGTGTTAACTTTTATTTTCAAATTATGTATACTGATCTTGCCAAGAAAGACGGCGGTTCTTAACACAATATTGTTTTAATTCTTTCCGGTTTTGTATGCCACTTGAACCTGATTTTCGTGGTATGTTTCTAATTGATAGTAAAGACGTAGTTTCCGTGTTATTCATTTGTCTCCATGTTACTTCAACTAAATTTCCGTCGATTTCACTGTCAAATGTTCCTGTTGGCGTGTATAAAAAAGCAGATTTTGTATTTCGTCTTAAAAATTTGTGTAAATGAGCTGTAGCTAAAACTATGAGCTCCGCTTTCTCGGGCTGTAGGAGCAGAAGAGAAGAACTCGAAATACAGAAGAAACAATGCCAAAAAAATTTTCAACTGTTCTTCGTGATCGAGAGAGACGGTAGTTATAAATTCGTTCGTGTACCTTTCGAATGTAGTTCAGGAATTGGTTTCATTATATTCTCTGTTAACGGAAATGCTCCATCTCCAATAAAAAAATATGGCACTTTTCGGTTTCCGCCAAGTAATGTTTCTGGCGATGGTAGTACTTATTTTGTATTTTTTTATTTAACTCACAATTTTGAAAAATACCACCATCTGGTATGATGAAATTATACTCAGAGTCAATAACAGCAAATAAAACTATACCAAATGTAGATTCATAATTAAAAAATTCACTACCGCTATTAAAAGGAGCCTGAAGAATAACATGTTTTCCATCCATAGCACCAAATATATGTGGAAAGTTCCAATTCTTGTTAAATTTTTCTATTTCTACCCACCCTTCTTGGTATCTGCAAATAAATAATATATATATATATATATATATATATATATATATATATATATATATATATATATATGTATGTATATATATTGTTTCTTCTGTATTTCGAGTTCTTCTCTTCTGCTCCTACAGCCCGAGAAAGCGGAGCTCATAGTTTTAGCTACAGCTCATTTACACAAATTTTTAAGACGAAATACAAAATCTGCTTTTTTATACACGCCAACAGGAACATTTGACAGTGAAATCGATGGAAATTTAGTTGAAGTAACATGGAGACAAATGAATAACACGGAAACTACGTCTTTACTATCAATTAGAAACATACCACGAAAATCAGGTTCAAGTGGCATACAAAACCGGAAAGAATTAAAACAATATTGTGTTAAGAACCGCCGTCTTTCTTGGCAAGATCAGTATACATAATTTGAAAATAAAAGTTAACACTATTCAAATTTTCAATATTTGAATTAATATTGCATTTTAGTTAACACGAAAGATTTATTTTTTATATTTATGAAAGTTGTATAAAAGACACTTATTACATCTCATGATGTGCATAAAATTAAAGTTGTTTCATTACCTTTTATAAGATTTTTATTTTAGCCACAATTGTTCCAAAGTTGATCAGTAAACTACATACCCTTTTATTTGTCTTTGAATATTCTTAAAATAATTAATTGCTTACCGTGCTTCGTCTTTTTCGAGGAGTGTCTTTATTTAGCAAAAAGTGCAAGCTTTCAAATGCGAACCATGGTGATTTATATACTTCATCGGCTCCTTAAAAGTAAAATATGAATTATTTAGTTGTATGTATATTTGAATTAATAAAACAAGTAAATAGATTATACAGCCAATATATTCGTAAAAGTACATAATATAATAATAATAATCTCCTAAATGATGATAAAAGGGTAACTATTTTTTTACATTATTCCGATGATATTTCGGACGTAGTAATTTGTTTATCTGCTGCTATCTTATTCGATGAGTCATTTTTTAAAATTTTATTAAAATGATCTTTATTTTGCGGATTCTAAATAATATCATGATTTCTGTACAGTTCGATAAATTTTAAAGTATTGTCTTTAGACCATTCCATTTTTGGTAAATGAAGTATTAATGAAGAGCAAACATCTACTTCGAACCAAAGAATAAAGTGAAATAAAATATTTTATTGCAAGTATCCGTTCACCGTCGTGTCCAGACTAGCTGCACCGTGTTCGCGCAACATCCTCTGATCGTTCGTTCAAATACCTACTGTTATGATAAATATATATTAAGTTAAGTTGGCATTGTATATAATAGTTGATATGTAGAATTTGTCATAGATTACAAATAAAGTCATTCCAATTCTAGTCTAGTTTTTATAATAAAACACATCCATAACATGGTGTCAGGTGTGTGTCTTTTTTAAAGCAACAATGCCTGAGACAGAGAGTAAAAATGTTTTTTCTGAGTCGACATTGAATCGTTCGAAAAATTGTTCCGCAATGTAGTCATTGCCACCATTTAATATAAATTCATCGAATTTGGCTGATCAATGGAAAAATTGGTATACACGATTCAAAATTTTGTTACGAGCAACATCGATGGACAAAGAAGACGAGTCAAGAAAAGTAGCAATGTTACTACATTATATGGGTGACCAGGTCATGCCATTGTTCTATGCGTCTACCTTTGATTTGGACACTGTTAAATTTGATGATTTAGTCCATTACTTCAATGATGCTTTCACACCAAAGAAAAATATAGCCATTGAGAGACATAATTTCTTTTCAAGAAAGCAAACATCAGGCGAATCAATTGAAGAATATGTAGTAGCACTAAAAAAATTAAGCATGTCTTGCGAATTATCGACACTGAGAGAAGACATTATCAAAGATATCATGATATGTGGTTTAACTGAAGAATATAGAAAGTTAGAAAAATGGCGAATCAAAGTCATGTGTGCAATGAGTGTAAGGAAATTATAAGTTCTGAAGATGATTTCTTTGTTACCTGTGCCGGCGGTAAATGTCACAAAGAATTCCATATTCACTGTGCTTCTGTTAAAAAAAGTGAGTACAACAGCCTCATAGCTAATCCAAGTTTAAAATGGTTTTGTACTAACTGTCTCAACCTAAGTGGTGCAAGTGCATTAAATGGAAATGAAGAATCTTTTCTCATCATACTTAATAAATATGAAGAAATTTTTAACAAACAGGAAAAGGTAATACAAAATTTAAATAGTGAAATCAAGTCCGTAAAACTAAATATAATTGATATAAACTCAAATCTGTCAATGATAAATACTACTCTATCGGTAAACGTTGACACTCCAGCAAATGATAAAACACAAGTTAAATCTAATTTACCGGCAAATGTTGTAAATAAAAATATAAATAATCTTGCGACAGATATCGATACCCATCCAACTCAACAACCAAATAAACATGTAGTGGCGCGCGAGAATTTCGCTTCAAAGCTACGAAAAAAGTCTGCATCAAAACCGGAGACCACGGCATCCGCTGAAGAAATCTCTTTAAAAAATAATTCAAGTGCTTCAGTTCCCAGTGCACCTAAAAATAATGAAAAACCTTTTACAATCGTAGAAAACCGAAGAAAAAAACATAGAAAACAAAACATTGTTTATGGTTCCGGCTCTAATCAATTAAAGAACTCTGAAATAGTTGCAGTTCCAAAACCGGAGACCACGGCATCCGCTGAAGAAATCTCTTTAAAAAATAATTCAAGTGCTTCAGTTCCCAGTGCACCTAAAAATAATGAAAAACCTTTTACAATCGTAGAAAACCGAAGAAAAAAACATAGAAAACAAAACATTGTTCATGGTTCCGGCTCTAATCAATTAAAGAACTCTGAACTAGTTGCAGTTCCCAAATTCGAACATATTTTTGTATCTAGGCTTGCTCCTGCTGTAACGGTTGAACAAATTAAAAATCACCTGAAATCTCTAGAAATTTTAAATCACAATTGTGTAGTTCTAAAGTCAAAGTATAATACTTATGCATCCTTTAAAATCAGTATTCCTCAAATTCATCACGATAAAATTATAAATCCAGATAACTGGCCTAGTGGTGTACTATTAAATAAATTTTACGTAAAGAAAGTACAGCGTGACAATAATTTTTTAGAGGAGCGCATGTCAAAAATTGTAGTACCTTAATAAATAATACTGCATCAAATAGTGCTAACAAAAATATTTTTAAAATTGTCAATATGAATATTCGGAGTCTTAGAAATAAGAGCCCTGAATTTGAAGTATTCTCACAAGACTATAAACCCCATGTGATCTGCGTTACTGAACATTGGCTGCGCAACAATGAAATAGACAATTACTGTTTTAAAAACTATAATTTAGTAGCAAATTACTGTAGAAGTAATTTAAATAGTGGTGGTACAGCCATCTACGTATCAAGCAATGTAACTGCTGAAATTTGTTCGCTAAATCATGAAAATGTAGAACAGCACTTTGAATACTGCTGTATTCAGTGCCACTTAGGAAATAATAACTATACTATTGTAAGTATATATAGAGCCCCTTCAGGTGATATACATCTTTTTTTCGAACTGCTAACACACTTATTGTTCGAAATATGTTCAATCAACTATGTCATTGTATGCGGGGACTTCAATATTAACCCAATAAATAATACTGCAAATTCAAATATGTTATACAACTTGTTTGCCTCTTTTGGGTTAGACTCATGTGTATCTGGTTTTACTAGAATAACAAGTACTTCAAAAACGAAAATAGGTTACATTTTTTCTAATATAAATAAAAATCTGCTTGTAGGAGAGATTATATATTCATCTCTCTCTGATCATTTAAGCCAGCTTTTAAATGTATCTATTGCCGTTTCTGAGCCTAAAAGATTTATGTTTAAAAGAGTGTTTAGAAAAACAAACAATAACTATTTCTTGTATTTACTTAGTACTGAATCATGGCTAGATGTCGATAATGAGATCAGTGCTAACTCTAAATTTAATGTTTTCCATGACTACTTTTTACATTACTTCAATATAGCCTTTCCACTTTTGAAACTTGAAATATCTAATAATAATAAAAGATCTTGGGTCACTGAAAACATTAAAGAAGAATCCAGAAAACTGTATGACTTATGTATGCTATCTAGTACTAATAATTCTGAAGATCTCTCTCGGCTGTACAACATAAAAAGAAAGCAATATCACAATGCCTTAGAGAAGGCCCAGAAAGACTTCAATGATAATATCATACTAAATTCTACAAATAAATCTAGGGCAGTCTGGAATATCATTAAGAGTGAGTCCGGTGGTAATAATAACTCTTTTATTAATAAATTAAAAGACCCTTCAGGTAATGCAACAAATAATTGCAAGGAAATGGCAGAATTACTTTTAAATCACTTTAAAAATGTTACCAATGTAACAAGTGGTAATAATACAAAATCTAATATCCAGCCCATTGATTACCAACCTCATACAATGTATTTAATGCCTACTGATGTGCATGAAGTGTCATCTGTAATTTTGCGTGTAAGTAATAAACCATCTGCTGGCTATGATGAGATACCCTGTTCATTACTGAAAATTGCTAGACCTTATATAGTACAACCATTATGTGGCATCATTTGACACTGGTGTGTTCCCAGATAAACTTAAAATTGCAAAGATAGTTCCTATTTATAAAAAAAAGGGAGAGAAAGATAATATCGATAATTATCGCCCAATATCAGTTCTATCCGCATTCAGCAAAATATTTGAAATAATTTATCATTCACGTTTAATGTCCTTCCTTACCAAGCATAATATTTTATCACGGAACCAATATGGCTTCATTCCAAACAAGAATACTACTGATGCAATTTTTGATTGTTTAAATTTTGTATCACACTGTTTAGATAACAAAAAAATGTGGGTGCTATTTACTTTGACCTAAGTAAAGCTTTTGATACTATAGACCATAATTTACTACTTACGAAATTGTTTAATTTCGGAGTAAGAGGAAATGCATGTGATTGGATTCGCTCCTATTTAAATAACAGAGAACAATAATATGTATCTCTCCATAGCGATGTAGATGGTTGCACTGAAAGAATAAATTCTGCTAAGTCATTTATAACACGCGGTGTTCCTCAGGGATCAATTCTTGGCCCAATTTTATTTATTTTATATGTCAATGATCTGCAAAATTATATAAATTGTAACAAATTATGTTAATTTGCAGATGACACATCATGTATTATTAGTGCGGATTCTGTGCAAGAATTCAACTTTTTGGCCTCAAGCACTGTTAATGATATGTCAGATTGGTGTACTCGTAACAATTTAGTATTAAATTGCAATAAAACATGTCTCATGATCTTTAGCATACGTAATATAAATTTCAGTCCACTTGTACGAGTAAACAACAAATCTCTACAAACTGCTCCAAGTAATAAATTTCTAGGTCTAACCTTAGCTTCAAATCTAAAATGGGTAAATCATATTGATGATTTACACAAGAAATTGTCTATTGCTTTCTATACAATTTATAAAATTAGAAACATTACCAATACAAACACTCTTAAAATTTATTACTTTGCACATCTTCAAAGTAGAATTAAGTATGGTATAATTTTTTGGGGTAATAGTCCACATGCACTTAAAATTTTTGTACTCCAAAAACGAATAATAAGATGTTTAGCTGGTGTCTCGTGAAAAGCCCATTGTAGACACCTATTTGTTGAACTAGGAATAATGACCGTAGTAAGTCTTTATATTTATGAAGTCATTATTTTTGTCAAAAATAACCTGTCATTGTTCACTTTTAACAAAGATGTGTTCTCCAATATGGAAACCAGACATAATTTTGATTTAAGTATTCCACTCCATAAAACTGCTTTCTTTGCTAATACTGCCTATTACAAAGCTATTCAGTTCTATAACGCTCTACCTTATGATATTAAAATTATGTCTGATTTGAAAGCTTTCAAAATGAAATTGAAAATTTTTCTTTTATGTAAATGTTTCTACAAAATTGAAGAGTTTGTATCTATGTGAAATGTATATTTTTATGGTTTTTTTCCTTTTTCTGTGACTGTCTTTGTACTTTAGCAGTCAAATAAATCTTTATTTATTTATTTATTTATTTACATACGTTAAAGAAAAACTGTTAAGTGAAGGAGATATAAAGTTAGACAAAGCATTAGAAATAATAAAGTCAACTGTAGCTGCAAGAAAAGGAATTGAGCCAGAAACGTCGTTTGTGGGAGCTATCCACAAGACACAAGCAAGGAATACGTACGAACGACCTGTCAGACGTCAGTTTCAGTTTCAAGGTACCAGTCACAAGTCAAAAGATTTCTACAAAAATCAAGAAGCAAGCTCCCGCCAGTCAGACATCGATACAAATGTCCGGCTAAGAATAGTAAATGTCATCATTGTGGTAAGATAGGACATTTTGCTAAAAGTTGTCAATCAAATAAAAATAAATATGTCAAACAGATAAATAATCAAGACTGTTACGACAATAAAAGTGAAAGCAGTATTGGCAGTGACAGTTTTGACAGCTATCAATTTTGTGTTGATGCTTTGTACATAAATAGTAATAATTTAGCAATTAATTCATTAACATGGGACATCATATTGAATATTAATAGTTCTAAATTAATATGTCAACTTGATACTGATGCTCAAGCTAATGTAATGTCATATAATATATTTTTAAATTTAAAAAATTGTACAAATATCAATATTAATAAGTCTCCAGTTAATATTTTAACATTTAGTGGAGAAAATCTCAAAGTCATAGGTGAAATTACGTTAAAATGTATTTATAACAATTATTGTCACAATATTAAATTTCATTTGCTGGATATTAAATGTCATACAGTATTAGGTTTATCAACATGTATCAGTCTGAAATTAATTACGAAAATTAGTCATGTATCATCATTGTCAAATGAAACAACTAAAATTAAGTCTAGTAATAACACAGAGTCTAAAATGTTTTTAAAAGAATATTCAGATGTGTTTAAAGGTCTAGGTTGTTTAAAAACTAAAGTTCATATCTCAATTAATAAAAATATTGAACCAGTCAGAAAAGTGCCATTTAAATTATACGAAGACCTCAAAAAGGAATTAGCTAGAATGGAGGCCATGGGAGTAATTAGTAAAGTTACTGAGCCAACGCCATGGATCAGTTCAATAGTAATAGCGAAGAAAAAGTCAGGTGCTATTAGACTTTGTTTAGATCCAAGAAATTTAAATAAAGCTATTAACAGATGCACTACCCTTTTCCAACAATTGAAACTGTTAAAGCTAAATTAGTAAACTCAAAATATTTTTCAACTTTAGATGCTAATTCAGGTTTTAGGATGTTACCGTTAGATGAACAGTCATGTAATTTATGTACATTTATTTGTCCTTTTGGTCGCTGGCGTTTTGAAAGATTACCTTTTGGGATAAAGTCAGCACCAGAATTGTTCCATGCTGCCATGGTAGAGAATTTTAAAAATATACCCAATTTAATTATTTATTTAGATGATTTTTTAATCTATGCCTCAACAAAACAAGAACATGATGCTACATTACGTAAAGTTTTTGAAAGAGCACGAGAAGTTGGACTACGTTTCAATGAAACGAAATCAAAATTGGGTCGCAATGAAGTCATATATCTAGGTCATAAATTTAACAAAAAAGGTGTCTCACCAGATAATTCTAAAATTAAAGCCATAACTGATATGCCAAAACCAAAAGATAAATCTTCATTACAAAGATTTCTTGGAATGATAACATATTTATCACCTTTCATTAAAAATTTATCAAATGGAACGATAAATTTAAGATCTTTGTTAAAGAAAAATATAGAATGGTATTGGCATGAAGCACATGATAAAGAATTTATTACGCTTAAAAATTTAATAATAAATTCACCTGTATTAGCTTACTATGATCAAACAAAACAACTAATTTTATCTTGTGACTCGTCTCAGTATGCCATGGGTGCTGTCATGCTTCAGGATTCGAGACCTATTGCATATGCATCAGCTACTTTGACAGATAGTCAACGTAATTATGCTCAAATTGAAAAAGAGCTCCTTGCTATCACTTTTGGGTGTACGAGATTTCATCAGTATGTTTATGGCCATCGAGTAATTGTCGAAACAGACTGTAAACCTCTTGTAGTCTTATTTGATAAGCCACTATATAAAGTACCACAACGTTTACAACGACTCTTACTTAAGTTACAAAGTTATGAATTAAAAGTCATTTATAAAAGTGGTAAAGAAATGTATATTGCAGATACTTTGTCCCGTGCACCCTTAAATGAAACAGCTTTACACGAAATGGATAAAAATTTAGATTTACACATAAATTTATTAAAATCAAATCTTGTCATTTCTGAACAACGATTAAAGTCTATAGTAGATGCTACTTCTAAAGATTCTACTTTAATGAAACTGACAGAATATTTTTTCAATGGTTGGCCTAAAAACAAACATTTAGTAGACGTAGAAGCAAGACCATACTATACATTTTACGATGAAATACATGTAATAGATGGTTTGGTATTTAAAGGACAAAGTTTAATTATTCCCACTATTTTACGTAAAGAAATTCTAAATATTATTCATGAAGGACACTTCGGAATTAAACGTTGTATAGATTCAGTCAAAGGATTTCTTTATTGGCCAAACATGTATAAAGACATTACTAACATTATTTCAAGTTGTGAATCATGTCTAAAATATAAAAATAATAATACTAAAGAACCTCTTAAACCACATGAAACTGAATTAGTACCTTGGTCAAAAGTAGGGACAGATTTTATGGATTTACTTGGTAAAAATTATTTAGTCTGTGTTGATTATTTCTCAAAATATGTAGAAATATCATTAATGGATAAAGGCACATCTAGCCATTTAGTAATAAAGAAATTGAAATCAATTTTTGCTCGCCATGGTATTCCATGTCAGATAATGTCTGATGGAGGTCCGCCTTTTCATTCTAAACAATTCAAAAACTTTTTATTTAGTTGGGATATTGAACATTTAGTTTCTAGTCCATATTATCCTAAATCTAATGGACTTGTGGAAAGTAGGTACAATTAAAAAATTACTTTTGAAATCAATAAATTCAAACTCAGATCCATATATAGCTTTATTGCAATACAGATCTATGTCTAAAAATGGCCTAAAATCTCCAGCTGAGTTACTAATGTCAAGAAAATTAAGAACTAAACTACCTATGCCCACTAAATCATTTAATCCTAAACTTATTGATATTGATAAACATAAAGACATTGTACAAAATAACAAAGAGAAAATGGCAAAATATTATAATAGAGGAGCTAGGAGTCTTGAACCACTTTACCCAGGAAAAAATATTATATTTAAAAAGAATCCACAATCAGAGTGGATTGAAGGTGAAGTGATACCTGCAGTGTTGCCAGATTGGGCGATTTATCGCCAATTGGGCTACAAAAAATATATATTTGCGACTAATATTTACAATCGGCGACAGGCGACTGATTTGGGCTACCGATTTTTAAAAATTCATTAATTTGGGCGATAAACGCCAAAACTAATCAAAATATATTTAATAGCGGATTATATTCTACACTGCAACTGGTTATATATTTTTTTTCTGTGCTTAAGCAATAAATGTATAATTTATTATTATTATAAATAAGACTTTGACTATGACAATTTAAGGTCATTTATTAACCGTAACTTCACTGCATTTCGTATACATAGACGTGCAACATGAAATATTTATGGATACATTTTAACTGAAAAAATAAGTGTAATTTATTAGAAAATTATGTTTCTTTTTAAATAATACATTTCTCAAAGATTTATGCTCTTCACCTATGTTTTTGCAAAACCCAATAACCTAGACTTGACGAAAACCATGGAATAATAATTTGATTTAAATGTCAACGTCACTGGGTAAATATTAGGGCAGTGTAGTAGTTAATTAAATATCTGTTACTCTACGACATACGTCATTAATATTTGTAACGTGTTAAAAAGTAATGTCAACATGAACGTATATCTGTCACACAACATAAACTACATAGACATACGTCAAGTAATCTTTCTCTTTCTAACATGAAATGTTGCTATGGTACTACTGTATTAAATGTTGTGTATTCTTTCTTTGAACAAGTGACCTTGAATTGTCATCTTTCGTGAACCAAAGTATAGCAGCCGCGCATTGTTGAGACTGACCTTGAATGCGCAGAACCTAAAATTCGTACTTGGACTGGTCGAAATGTAATAGTAATTATAATATGCTATTGTTATAACGAGGAAAAGACTCCGTCTACCTCTAAAATTAGTAAAAATGGAAAGGTGATTCATTTATAAGCCAAAGTATGCACAACTCCAGTGTCAACTTCGCACGCCATTTATACAAAAATATTTAAAATTGGGCGCTTTCATTAAACTACTTTTATTTTAATGCAGCTGGCTACTTTGGGCGACTATTAGTCCTGAAATTGGCGACATTGCAATAAAATAATCTGGCAACCCTGCAAGTAGGACCAGAACCCAGATCATACATTGTAAAAACACCAAATGGTGATCAATACAGACGTAACAGGTATCATATCAGACAAACAGGGGATATAAATAGTAAAAATGAAAATATTAAAAAGAACCAATCTAATGTGATACCTGCCGTAAAACAAAATACTAATAGGTCTAATGTACAATCCGAGATAATTTCATTAGAACAAAATCAGGGCGAATTATTAAACCACCTAGTAGATTATGTTATTATTAATAGTTTATATTATATTGAGTATAGAGTAAGGCCTTGGTGATCCAGATTTTTAATATTCTTTATTTATTTCAGAACATCGGACGTTTCGAACCAAAGTGGTTCATCTTCAGCATTAATAAAATTTGTATGGAAAAATCCAACGTCGGTTAACATTTTGTCATAACTATTAGAAGTTATAAATATAAAAAAGTAATAAAGCAATATAATAAAGGTCGAAAATGCAATACAATTTGATAAAAACCGCACCCATCTTAAGCTTATGAGTGACTTAATAGCACTTCAGTGCTATTAAGTCACACTAATAGTTATGACAAAATGTTAACCGACGTTGGATTTTTCCATACAAATTTTATTAATGCTGAAGATGAACCACTTTGGTTCGAAACGTCCGATGTTCTGAAATAAATAAAGAATATAAAAAATCTGGATCACCAAGGCCTTACTCTATACTCAACGAAATTTCCAACTGATCCTTCTCGACTCAACAGTTTATATTATAGTTAAAATTAATTGTTGCAAATAATTATATGTTATTGTAATTATTATATAAATACGTCTCTTTCGTTTTTATGAAAGGGAGATGTTATGATAAATATATATTAAGTTAAGTTGGCATTGTATGTAATTGTTGATATGTAGAATTTGTCATAGATTACAAATAAAGTCATTCCAATCCTAGTCTAGTTTTTATAATAAAACACATCCATAACACCTACAACGGATTGATCGCGCAAACGTTGCAGGTAAACGTTGCACGTGTTGCAATGCTCGGATCGCCGTTTTTTTGCCCCGGTCTGGACGTGGTTCGCCGCACGGTTCGGCGAACGGTTCGCAGGTCTGTACGGGGCTTAAACATGTGATTTGAAAACATATGATGCTCCTGTTAGCGCTATATTGCTCTATCACTTTTTATCCCTTTAGCGAGAAAGAAATGCACTGATTAGACAAAGCCATAATATTCATAAATGACGCATACATGTGTATGACAAAGACAGTAGATATAGTACTTGTTATTTCATGGTTCGAAAGATATAGACATGTAGCATACGACAAGAAAAATAAACTATACATACAGCGTGACCGAGTACATCCCGAGGGCCCCCAAGAAGCTTTTATATACTCAAAAACAGTATTATGTGTCATATTATACGTTAAACTACCATCGAAGTATCAGGTAATATATGTGTGCCGAGAAGTTCATATATAGAATACTTTCGTTTGTGATCGTGGACCCTTTAAATTCGTTGTAAAAATTGTTCTTCATAACATATCTTTAAATCGCTTTAGAAGAAGTTATCTTGACGAAATACATCGTTTTTAAATGATTGACAGTAACCTCCTTATCTCAAAGGAGCAATGCGTAACCGAATGAACCACGAGGGCCTCCAAGAAGATTATATACACTCGAAAACAATGTTTGTCTGTCAACAATTATGTTCCATCGAAATTTCAGGTATTTTTTTTATATTTTGAGATAATTTTGTAATTATTTAGTCGTATGTTTATTTTATTAACCATGCAGATTAATTTTTGAAGTGTATAAGTATGAAAAAAGTAAAATCATTAACACTGTAAAAATTAAAAGAAATATGATTGATTGATTCCGTCGTTGGCACTCGGTGATGCATTTTAATAAGGTAAAACAAGCAACATTTAAAATAAGGTGTATTATCTTAATCGAAAAGTGCTAATTATTTTACCTTAAAAGATATATAAACTGTAATATTTTTTTATGGTTTTATTTTAAAACTTTACTCATATTTCATGACTTGTTTAGTTGCAATCAATAGAATTCAATTTTTACTATTTTTCCAGGAAACATCAAATATTATTTTGTATATTTAATTCCTGTTGTAACTTCAAATAATATTTAATTGAAAATATTGCATGCCAATTTTAATAAACATAACATACTAGTATGTATACAAATATACCATTTAATGAAATAGCATTTTTAAAATTCTATCAATTTTTTTTGTTTGTAAAACTGATTGCGGACTAACTTCTCGACTAATTCATTTATTCATATTTATTTAGATCATCTAATGATATTAAGACCCGAACTCTTTCAAAAGAAAAATAAATCATGGATATTATAGCATTAGTTGTATGGTATATTACGCATGTGACAATTCCTCGATGCGGACAAATAACAGACAATTTAGACTTTAAAGATGAATTACGAATATACCGGCACTAAATATTTTACAAGAAATAATTTAACCAGCATCGATAAGCTGTAAATTTGTTTCATAAACGTTTATTTTACTTAAAATTGT
This sequence comes from Harpalus rufipes, assembly GCA_951394225.1. NCBI lineage: Eukaryota > Metazoa > Arthropoda > Insecta > Coleoptera > Carabidae > Harpalus > Harpalus rufipes. The sequence continues at coordinate 25,926,055 of OX596282.1, read as the reverse complement.
TTTAGTTATAATAATATGTAATATGCCATATTCGAATATGTCATCATTATTACCGAAATCTGTGTACAAACCAGACTGGTACACCAGCATTGGGTAATATGCCGTGATGTATTTATTTTATTTATTTTTATTTATATGTAATATTTTGTCGGATTTTCAAATTTCACAGTCATAGCTCTATCTAATGCTGTAGAAAATTCTGAGTACGCCCCTGCCTGCGTGTACAAAACATAGTGGCAAACTGCGTGCGCATGTGGGGAAAGGGACCGCAACGGGCAGGCACGAACAAGCAGTGTTGCCAGATCTACAGACTTGTCTGTAGATCTACAGATTTTCAAGCTGATCTACAGACCTACAGATTATTTAAAAATATCTACAGACTTTTTGCTATTTTAAATTATAGTACATACAAAAATTTTGAAACATGTTTTAATTTTTGTTATGTTGCATCCCTGATCACATAACTAATGTTATGTGATCAGGGGTTGCATGTAAAGCCATAAGTTGATAAAATAGTTCGCTGCGCTGTTTTCTTTCGCTTAACTTTTTTCATAAAAGATGTCGCAGTAGTCGTATACTTTTAAACAACACGTGGCACCTGGCCGCTGTACTGGGAATACTGGGATTCCCTTGTTGTAGTCGTGAGAAATTTTATAACCTAAGTCAGTTCTGTGTTGATTTGTGAACAATAATTGGTATTTTAAGAACAAAACAGTTAATAGATGCCAAAAATTGTTTTGATTTTAAAATTACAGATGCTATGTTACAAAAAATGAAAGCAAGTGATTTATACAAATAAATTGTATGCCACATTATAAAAATACACATAGTTTAGTGAGGGCGGCAATCTGCAATGTCAATCGAGTGCGGGCACCGAACTTCAGTTGGGAGCCGTAACTGTCAAATATGGGTACAGTAATTTAAAAAAATAAGAAAATTAGAAAGAATATGAACATTTATTTGTTCATAATAGGAGAAGAAACATTTTAAACAGTTGGTTAAATTTTTATCACATAGTTTTAAAATTTTAATGGCAATTACAGCACCCAACTGAAGTTCGCTTGCCGCACTCGATAATAAATACTCATAATTGTAGATATTTGATATACATATGTACATTGTATATAATTTTACATTGTATTATAGAGAATTATAAAGGCTTATAATGAACTGTAGATAAAGTTGCGTACCAGTAGTTTTTGTTCTACAGATTTTCTACAGACATTTTGCACTAAAATTCCAGACTTTTATTTTTCGCATCTGGCAACACTGCGAACAAGTAGAGAGCAAGCCGTGACAGTGAGAAGACATGTAACAGACTGTTAATTATTTTATGTTGTGTTTCTTAATAACATTGTGAACTATAACCATTGTGACGATGTGAATCTGTCACAAGTTTTGCGGATTAAATAGTTCAAAGCCGTGTAACTCAGCCCTTATTAATCCGCGAACCGTGAAAACTTTTCTTCCCGACATTTGGGATAAGGCGCGTAATTTGACCGGGAAATAAACCACATAAAGGGTCGTCAACACCGTGTTCCATTTTTATCCTATTTGCCCTGTTCTTTTATGCAGTTTTGCTATTAGTAAACAAACTTAAGCTTGTTTAATTAGTAGGGCTGTATAAAAGCAGGGCCTGCGTTTGCAGAAGACAGTTGTTGACTGCGAGTACTCCTTTCGACAACTGAAGCCGATTGCGATTCTTGATTGCGAGTATTCCGTCAAGACTTCCAAACCGATCTCCAGGTGAGCAATATTTTCATTTTTCTTTGAAACCCGTACCGTGAGCTCTCCGTCCGAGTTGTTCAGTTGTTTGTTGAGAGTCCGTCTTAGTGTCTCGTTGTGAGCTTCAGACGCCCAACGTCGCAACGCTTGTTGTGCGTAAGCCAAAGCATCTTCGAAGGGCGTATTGAAAACATCCAGAGACACTACGACTGACGCCGGCCGTAATCATCTCCGTAGAGTAAATTCACCAGTTGCGTGTGTCTAGCCATTTTACAGTGACTCGTTGCGAGTTTTACCGACTTGACGTTTCGACGCCGCCGGCATGTAAACCCGGGCGTTACAGACGTCAAGTCTGCGTGTTTATCCAGAGTTACTGTAAAACGGCCCGTTATTCCAAATCGAGTATTTTAGCGTCCATCGGCCCAAGTGCGTTTTTCCGACTCTGCGTCGCGACGCCCCAGTGCGTAAGCTGGGGTACTCGAGGCCTAGAGTCTGTGAGGTTGGCCTGGGTCGACTTTCTCGTCGTACGCCGTATCATCGATCTTCACGTACTCCGCGAACAACCGGTTACAAGTATCAGCGTCGCGACGCCCGGCGTCGATCTGCCAATTGTTGCAGAAACGCATAGCTACACCTCGTCCGTCATAACTACCGTTAACCACCGAACCAACGCGACATCAGCGTCGCGACACCCGGCGTCGAACTGCCGATTATTGCAGAATCGCATAGCTACACCTCATCCGTCATAACTACCGTTAACCACCGAACCAACGCGACATCAGCGTCGCGACGCCCGGCGTCGAACTGCCGATTATTGCAGAATCGCATAGCTACACCTCGTCCGTCATAACTGCCGTTAACCACCGAACCAACGCGACATCAGCGTCGCGACGCCCGGCGTCAAACTGCCGATTATTGCAGAATCGCATAGCTACACCTCGTCCGTCATAACTGCCGTTAACCACCGAACCAACGCGACATCAGCGTCGCGACGCCCGGCGTCGATCTGCCGATTATTGCAGAATCGCATAGCTACACCTCGTCCGTCATTACTGCCGTTAGCCGCCGATCCAACGTAACATCAGCGTCGCGACGCCCGGCGTCGATCTGCCGATTATTGCAGAATTGCATAGCTACACCTCGTCCGCCATTACTGCCGTTAACCACCGAACCAACGCGACATCAGCGTCGCGACGCCCGGCGTCGTTTTGCCGATTATTGCAGAAACACATAGCTACACCTCGTCCGTCAATACTGCCGTTAACCGCCGAACCAACGCGACAGCAGCGTCGCGACGCCCGGCGTCGATTTGCCGATTATTGCAGAAACGCATAGCTACACCTCGTCCGTCATTACTGCCGTTAACCGCCGAACCAACGCGACATCAGCGTCGCGACGCCTGGCGTCGATCACACCGAAACCGTCCGAACACATTTCATCTACATTTTTGGATACCCGTGCATCTACCGTTCATACACCGACATCATCGCCGTCGCGACGCCCGGCGTCGTTTTTCCGAAAACCGGCAAATCGTATAATTCGCACACCCAGTATCATATTGTACCCATCAGCGACCACCATACTATTTTGTACAACGAACTACCATACAATAAAGTTGTCTTGTATCTTTTATTGTGATTGTGTTCTTTATATTTCACCCTATCTCCAAACCTGCTATCCGACCGTTGGCGCCCGAGCAATCTCACGCCAACTTTCTGACCGCTATCCCCAAAATAGCGTTACACCATTCATTGTTAATAAATAATTAAGTTTCAAATAAATACACTTATCTGTTATATGGTCCTGGGGTTTAATAATGATTTATCACATTTTTTGGTTCCGAAACCTGAATAGATAAGCGTAAATAAACACGTGTTTGAGACTTTGAAACTTTAAACGAACGGACAATGGAGGTGCAGTTCAAAATAACGTGTCGTGCAAATTTAACGTAATTAATTAAGAGTGCCGAGGAATTTTTTAACGGTAAAGAGACCAGTGTCGCGGACTTGAATGTTTTGATCGATCGCATAAAATCCGCAAAGGGGGTGCTAACAAGTGCTACAAAAGTTGCAGTGTCGTTCAGGCTGATAAAATTAGTTAAGAGTGTTAAAACATATTTGAATACGAAAACAATGCCGTGGCCTGTGTTTCCAAACTCGAACAAATGAAGTTGCAGCAGCAGACTCCGAGACCAAGGACATCGTCAACGTCCCCTAGCGTTGTGAGTGAATCTGCGCAGGTCAGAACAAGGGACACACAAAACGACAACGGAAAAAGGGCGGTAAAACTTCCAAGAATTAATCTTTTACAATTCAATGGTGATATGTATCTCTGGCCACAGTTTTGGGAACAGTATAATTTTCATGTTCCTGAAAATAATGAGCTTAATGAGTCAGAGAAATTTTGTTATTTAAAATCATTGCTTACGGACCAGCTGCACTTACCATTGAAAGCTTGTCAACAAGCCGGGCAAGTTATCAAGATGCTATTGATATACTAAAAGAAGATTACGGGAAAACAGAAATTATTGTTGATGAATATATTCAGAAGTTATTACCATTGCCAATGGTAAAAAATAGAAAGGATATACCTCCTGTGAAGAAATTGTATAATAATGCATGCATAATAACCATATCTTTGAATTCATTGGGCATATCAGCAGAAAATTATGCTATAATGGTTAAGTCAAATTTATTGAAAGCATTACCGTATCAAATGAGAGTTGACTTTAGCAAAAAGCTAGTGGATGATCTTGATAACGTACCTGACTCAGCGTCCGATACTGTTTCTGTAAAACTTGAGCATAACGAAAATTCTTATGTACAGCAAATTGCTAAACTCCTAAAATTCATGAAATTATAAATAGATTTTTTATCTCGAGCTCAAGCTTTTACAAATGAAACACGGGATGAAGAAACAACTAAACGAAATAACGAAACAAAATTTGGAAAGGATTACATACGATACGAAGTAAAAAGCAATTTTAGCAAACCACGTACAGCAGCTGGATTGCTAACGACCGCAAAAGAAAATAGTTATCTTTTTTGTAAAGATAAAAATCATCTTTTCATCTTTTTCATCTAACATTGAGCTTTGTAAATTAATTGCGCTAGCAGAACCCAACAAAATGCATTCTACCATAAAGTATAGACGTTAATAAACCAGTATAAACTATATTCCTTTTGACACCAAGAAGCCAGAATATCTATATTTCTTTTGTCATTGATAGTATTCATGTTGAAAAATACTTTAACATCATCTGTGTTAGCGAGAACATGACAGATAAATAACTCTAATAATTTATATATTAATAACAAAAATAATAGAGGACCTAATTTGGAGCCTTGAGGCACTCCTGACGTAGATGTAAAATGTTTTGAAGAAAAACCGTTGTAAGAAACTTAACAAGTTCTATCTGTCAGGTAAGACTAAAAGCAGTATTAAATTGGGCGCTGCTCCGTATTTACTAATTTTTTCAAGTAATAACCCATGGTGAATGCTGTCGAAAGCCCGAGAAAAGTCTGTGTACACAGTATCAACTTTTCCACGAACATCAAGTGCCTCAGGGACATACTGGTTGAAGGAGGCTAAGTTGGTTGTAGTGGACCGCCCTTTCACAAATCCGTGTTGATTATAGGAGATTAAAGACCTAGCGTTCCTACCGAGGTCTTATTCGGTAATAGAGATATTAGTACTATAATTTCTTGTTCACTAATACTATTTAAATTGAAAGGATAGTAATTTGACAAATTTGGTGAATAATCGTATGTTGAACTAGTTGAAAAGAAAGAAAAATGTTCGACAAAAGTGTCTACAATTTCTTTCGGAGAGCTATATGTTGCATCATCTTTCAATAAGACAGGAATTCGAGTGTCATCCTTTTTATTATTTACATATTTCCCATAGTTCAGAGGGATTAGTTTTAATATTGGCTTCAACACTAGACAAGTAAGTCTTATATGCGAGATGAATTTGTTGTTTAGTTATGGTTCTTATTCTTTTAAACTGTGTTAAGTAATATTCGTTTTTTCAATTTTTGCCTGTAATATTCTTTAGATTTTAAATTATATCTAATTTAAGGCGTGAACCACAAAGAGGAATTGGAATTTACACCTTTTTTAGTTGGGACAGTGTTATCTATTATATCATAAATTATACTGTAAAATTTACCTAGTGCAATGTTGGCATCATTAAAATTATTGAGACACAACCAATCATATGCGAAAAGGTCATTGTACATTTGTCGGAAATCAGTTTTACGAAAATTATAGCGTGAATTACTATTTGATACAAACTTAAATATATTTGTATTGTGAATATTAAAATCAAAAAATATTGGCGGATTGTAATTATCTTCCCGTACTAGAGGAGAATATGCTTTATTAACAACAACATGCTCATCAAGATTGGACTACTGAATCTAATATTATTCCCAAAATATTAAGAATATTATTATAATTGTTAAGCCCAGAAAGCTACAAAAATTAGCGAGACAAGAAGTTTTTTGAGAATTTATCTGTTTATCAACAAAATAATTAGGAACGTTAAAGTCACCCACAAATATAATATTTTCACCAGAGAGAGATTGTTCAAGGGATTAATTTTTTTTTACAAAATATTTATATCGGATGGAATGTAAATAGCACAGAAAATAAACTGATAATGATCTATGTAACACCTACATGCAATAAAGTCGATAAGTTTCCATGAATTTTCGAAGAATTCTGTGTTAAGAACTTCAAACTGTATGTAATTGGAAACATAACAAGAATACCACCACCTTTAGATTTGTAAACGTCATTAAACTTACGATCACATCGAAAATTATTATAATGTGCTGGAAAGAGTTCAGAACTGGACACAATGCTTTGTAACCAAGTGTCTGATAATATAGTAATATCTAAGGACGAGGAACAATTAAGAAAAATTCATTAATTTTTGTATTTAAATCCCTGCAATTTGGGTAATAGAACTTAATGTTAATTAGATTACTGTTGGGAATAGTTAGTTTTCCGAGATAATTTTTGGGATATTAAAAAAATTAAATTTTATATTATTTTCCCCTTTTGCTACATATGTGTCTAACAGGTGCGTGAACTTGGCAGCAACATATTTAAAAAAAATAATACAAATGAACTTAATCGATTGTATTTCGTTTGTATTTCATTGTATTTTACTAAATATTATTTGTATTGCGCAATTAATGTTAATAAATTGCATTTTATTTTTATGCTGCCAAGTTCACGCTAGCAGCAAAGTTTGCTTAAATTATTTTAATAAATTCACAAATTTTTTGTATTTCGTTTGTATTTCATTGTGTTTCTATTAAAAATTTTGAAAAAAAAATTTACGGGAAGTTATGAAAATATCATTTTTATGCTGCCAAGTTCACGCTAGCAGCAAAGTTTACGTAATATTTTTTAAAAATTTCACAGATCGTTTGTATTTCGTTTGTATTTGATTGTATTTCTAATAAAAATTTTGAAAAAAAATTCTACCGAAAGATATGGCAATTTCATTTTTATACTGCCAAGTTCACGCTAGCAGCAAAGTTTACTCGTACGTAATTCCTTTTAAAAATTTCACAGATCGTTTGTATTTCGTTTGTATTCCATTATATTTATAGTACAATTTTTGAAAAAATAACTACTGGTTGTTATGACAATATCAGTTTTATGGTGCCACGTATTTTTTGTTAATTGCACAATTTCTTTTTTGTTTGTATTCGATTGAATTTCTAGTGTAATTTATGCAAAAAAAATTGCACAGACCCAGCAAACACATATACAGGATGTCCGGATTTCGAAGACCACCGTTGGGATCTCGGAAACTATGAGATACGACTTTGGTTAAATGGGACATGTGGTGCGTCTTTGAGGGGTCATCTCAGATGTGCTTTTGTTTTGCTAAAAATTCTCATGGGAGTGAAGTTAGCGACGCTTCGCTCAGAGACCCGGCAGTGTATGCCTACTGTTCTGTAAAACCGTCCGACAATATGAGAATACGTATAATCATCAATGTAAAAGATTATGTGCCCGAATTTGTGATGTATGGGGTCAAATTAGATAGCTGCATACATATATTAGCTAATTATTTCGATAAACTATAAAATAGTTGAATAATATCTCCTCCATATACGTATAAATATAATAGAGAAATATAACAACCCTACGGGTTGGACAGTGATTTTATTATTATTATTAGTTATTTTAATTCGTGCTTTACAGCATTGAATTTTTACAAAAAAAATGTACAGTTTATATTGAATGTTAAATTAATATCACAAATCCAATTTTATAATACAATATATTATTTTCTTTCTTCCCTCTTCTTCTTAAGCGCCTTGGCCCATGATTCCCCGCTACCCAGTTCGTCAAGGACATGATACGGACTATATGTTTGCCTTGGAAGTTCCCTGCAATTATATAGTAAATGTAATATATTTTCTTGGCCTTCATGCACAATCGGCATGTTCGTTCTTCTTCTTTCTTCCAATATTTATTTTCGTTTTCTTCATTCCCACATCTTAGCCTAGCTACGAGCTTTATTGATTTACCGTTCTTGTTTTCAAGGTATTGAGGCGTTGATATGGGACGAATATTTTTGTATATTTTGTTGTATCTTAAATCTTTTACCTTGTTGTCTTGGTCTTGTTTTTGTGTGTCTTGGTCTCTTCTACATAATTCACTATTAATATCCATGTTTTCTTCTCGTTTTCGTTCTACTTCCAGTGGTGCATAGCCGTTTCTTTCGTAGTACCTTGTCCTATGATTCTCCCAGTTATTTCTTGGAAGTCTGTTTTCTTCTTTTTTCTTTATTTCCATCCAGCATTGGTACAGAATTCGATTTGGATCGCATCTTCTTATTTTTTCTTCGTATTTTGTCGCTTTTAAACCCGCCGTTATCCGTATTTTTTTTCTATTTGTTTCTTCTAGAACAATGTATTGCGGTGTATTTATATCCAGTCCCAAGGTCCATTTCAGATATTTTAACTGTATTCTTTCTACAGACTCTTGTTCTTTCCATCCCCAAATTTCTGCTCCGTACATAATGATGTTTTTTAAAATATTATCGAACAGCATTAGTCTAATTTTATAGTTGTTGGTGAATTTTCTTTCCGCTATGCTCCATATTTCTTTTATTGCAAAGTTTGCTTTTTTCGCTAGTTGTTCTATGTGTTTTTCTTCCCTGTTACTTTGTTTAAAAGTGTACCCCAGGTATTTAAATTCTTTCACCCTTTCTATTTTTTGTCCTTTCCCTGCTCCAGTTTACTTCTTTCTCTTTTCCTCCTCCTTTTTTAAATTTCATAATCTTCGATTTCTCTACGTTCAGTTGTAATTTTTTCCTTTCTAAGTACTTATCTAGTCTTCTGATCATTGATTTCATTTCGTCTTCTGTTTTGGATAGGAGTACTATGTCGTCTGCATAAGCGAGAGACCAGAATTTTGCCCTCCCTACTGTTACTCCTCCTGTTTGCCCTTTGCTGAAATGCTCTTCTATGTCCGATATATATATTGAGAATAGGGTTGGGCTTAATGGACAGCCTTGTCTCAGTCCTTTTACCGTCCAAAATTCGGGTGTGCAGTTTTCTTCCACTCTGACTACATTCACTGTTTCTGTATATATGTCTTTAATTTTTTGAATTAGATGTGGGTTTATATTTTTCTTTGTCATTATTTTTATTAGTAGGTCTCTGTCGATAGTATCAAAGGCGGCCTTCAAGTCCACAAAAAAGGCATATAATTTACCTCTTTCTTTTAGAAATTCTTGTTCCGTTATATAGTTTAATACGTATATGTTGTCCATAGTGCTTCTTTGTTTTCTAAATCCAGCCTGTGTATCTGGTAGTAATTGTTTTAGTTCCAGTTCTTCTTGTAGGCGTTGATTAAGTATTGATGCATATATTTTGTAGGTAGTGTTTAATAGAGTGATGCCTCGGTGATTACTTGCAAGACTTCTATCTCCTTTTTTATAGATTGGAGTTATTACTCCTTTTGTCCATTGCTTGGGGAAATCCTTTCCTTTCCACACTTTGTTCATTATTGATGTTATGACCTGTATTACCTTTTCTCCGCCGTAAATCCATGCTTCATTGGGTACTACATCTTCGCCAGAAGCTTTATTTTTCTTCAATTTTTACCTCTCGCTAAGAGAGGTATTGCATTCATGCTAAAAATCGCATATCCAGATTTTATTGTATAAGCACGTTTTAAGGTCCCTACAATCCGATTTTAACATTTTTACGATGATGTCTGTGTGTGTGTGTGTGTGTGTGTGTGTGTGTGGATGTATGTGTGTGTGTGTGTGTGTATGTATGTAGGATGTTGGAAGGACGGTTACTCAAAAACTATAAGACTTTAAATTTGTTTAACTACGTATTTCCTAATCGGACATTCATGGGAAGATCTGAAAAGGTTTTGGTAATAATTGGACAACCGGAAGTAGAAGATTCTTGAAAAAAAATCTTCTAAATATTATTTTTTGAAAATTTTGCGTGGTAATATTAAAGAAAATTAAATTCTCTATCTGATACATTTAAATATTTTATTATATATTCCATAGATTTAGAGATAAAAGAAGTATAATATATAAAATAATCTGTTGTAATAAATTTGACAGCCGAAAGAATGCCATGAAAAATAGTTGATAATTTAAATTGTTTGTAACTGACAGATAAATGTCAGTGTCAGAAATCCGGAGACATTACTGAACACTTTTTCTGGTAAGTACATACATTATATTATTTCTAAATGCATTATTAGTTAAATATTTATAGGTATATTACACATACCCTTCATATATACTGTTATTTCTGACAATGAATTGGAATCATCTCGAGAAAGAAGGGTAGGACAAAACTTCTTCATAGAATCTAATTATGTGGAATAATTTAAAAAATCTAAATATATGGAATAGATATAAGTAGAATTTTTGGTGTAGAGTGTAAGTATACAAGAAATGTTAAATACATTAGGGCGCGAGCAGTAATGTGACTTTGTTGGCCTTGACAAGCAGATATGGGAGCCCATGTCAGAATGATAGCTAGTAATTATATATATAGATGTCATATATCATAATTTCTCATTCTAAATTTAATGATTTTCCAATTCCATGTGGTTTATTTTCCTCGACAAGTAAATTCCACACTCCTGATGACAAATTAACTAAGTGAAATTAGAAAATCTTGAAAAGTTCTGACATTTATGTACATAATTAATAATTATCATTCTGAAACGGGCCCCCACGTCTGCTTGTCAAGGCCAACAATGAAACATGACTGTGGCGAGAGGTATTGTGCTGGCCACAACAGATTTTTTAATTTGTGCCATGACTTCCTCTTCTGAAATTTCTGTTATTTCTTGTGTAGTTAAATGCCTTTCTTCTGTGAATTTCGTTTCTTGTTTTTCTTCTTCACCGCTTAGTAAAGCTTGGAAGTACTGTTTCCATTCCTCCATGGTAATATTCTCCTCTACTTTGGTGTGAGAATTTCTTTCTCTTTTCATGTATTTCCATGCTTCTACTTCTGATGTAACGTTGTAGAGTTCACTCATTACTTTTTGTTTGTAAATATTTTGTTTTTCCTTACAGAGTTTCTTGTATTCTGTAATTTTCTGCCTGTATATTTCTATGGTTATATGCCCTTTTCTTAAATGTCTTAGATATCTTCTTGTTTCTATTTGTCTTTCTTTGCATTCTTTATCCCACCAATAGTTTTTAACAATTGTCGTGTTTTTGTTTAATTTTAATGTCCTTTTTACTATTGCCTTATTTATATCTCTTATTAAATTATCGATTTGTTTTTCTTGGCTTCGTTCATATGTTTCTAGGTTTTTAATGTTTTCTTTGTATTGTTTTATTGATTCCTCGGTCCATAACATTATTTGTCTTTGTGTGTTGTTGCATGGACTGCTGCAGATTTCGTTTTTTAAGCTAATAGAGAGTAAGTGGTGGTCTGAGTCAGTTTGATCTATTATTTCAAATTTCTTGATATCATATAGTGCCTCATTGTTCACTATCCCGTAGTCTATAACTGATGCTTCGTTTTTTGTATTAATAAAAGTGAATTCCCCCAGTTCATCTCCTTCATGGTTTCCATTTAGAATATTCCACCCTCTTTCCTCGCACCATTTGATTAAGGCTGTTCCTTCATTGTTCTTTGTTTTGTCTTTAGAGTTTCGTTTTTCAATTTCCCCGGTGAGTAAATTGCAAATACCCCCTTCATCTGCTGTTCTTGCGTTGAAATCTCCGCCGAATATTATTTTACTTTCATTTGTTTCTGCAATATTTTTTTCTATTTCATTAAGTATTTCTTGTAGTGATTTTATTGTACTGGGGTAGTTAACAGGACCCCTAGATTCCTAATTAAATATATTTTGAAGTGTTACAAATAAATAATTTTCAATAATAAATTATTTCATCCGATTAAGGGTAACTGACAACACCCCTAAGGTGTTACCAGAAATTATATTGTGCTCGTATGGTTAACAGGAGTCCTATCTTCCTTATTAAATATATTATGAAGTGTTACAAATAAACAATTTTTAATGATAAATTATATCATCTGCTAACATTAGGTCTTCTGACGATTAAGAATAACTGAGAACACCCCTACGGATTAGCCAGCATTTCTATTGTACTTGGATGGTTAACAGGACCCCTAGCTTTCTTATTAAATATATTTTCAAGTGTTACAAATAAACAATTTTTAATAATAAATTTTTTATCTGCTAAGATTATATTTCTGACGATTAAGGGTAACAGACAACACCCCTACGGGTTAGCCACCAATTCTATTGTGCTGGGGTGGTTAACCGGACCCATACCTTCCTTATTAAAGATATTTTGAAGTGTAAACAATTTTTAATAATTACATTATATTAGTTTTTACAAATGAAATAATTTATTAATAAAAATCGTTTATTTGTAACACTTCAAAATATATTTAATACGCAAGATAGGGGTCCTGTTTACCAACCCCAACACAATAGAATTTCTGGCTAACCCGTAGGGTTGTTGTCATTTCCCCTTAATCGTCAGAAGTACCAATATTCTTAGATGAAATAATTTATTATTAAAAATTGTTTATTTGTAACACTTCATAATATATTTAATAACGCAGATACGGGTCCTGTTAACCTCCGCAGTACAACAAAATTGTTGGCTAACCCGTCGGGGTGTTGTCAGTTACCGTTAATCGTCAGAAGTACCTATAATCTTAGATGAAATCATTTATTATTAAAAATTGTTTATTTTTACCCCTTGAAAATATATTTAATAAGGAATCTGAGGGTCCTGTTAACCTCCCCAGTAAAATAGAATTGCTGACTACCCCGTAGGGGTGTTGTCAGTTACCCTTTATTGTAGAAGTATAATCTTTGCAGATGAAATTTTTTTTTTTATTATTTGTAACAATTCAAAATATATTTAATAAGGAAGCTAGGAGTCCTGTTAACCTCCCCAGCACAATAGAATTGCTGGCTAACCCGTAGGGGTGTTGTCAGTTATCCTTAATTGTAAGAAGACCTAGTCTTAGCAGATGAAATAATTCATTATTAAGAATTGTTTATTTGTATCACTTCATAATATATTTATTAAGGCAGCTAGGGATCCTGTTAACCTCCCCAGCACAATAGAATTGTTGGCTAACCCGTAGGGGTGTTGTCAGTTACCGTTAATCGTCAAAAGTACCAATAATCTTAGATGAAATAATTTATTATTAAAAATTGTTTATTTGTATCCCTTGAAAATATTGTGACGTGCGCCCCTGGGGGAAGAGTATACAACGGCGCCACTGACAGAACGTTCCAGAGCGATGACGCAATCCCTGGCGCCGCAGCGGTTAGAGTCTAATAACGCCGTGACGTCATTTCCTTTGTATACAGGTCATTGTCGCTTCGAAGGCTTCTAGAATGGTATGCGCTGTATAAATACCGGCCGAAAGAAAGCGGAGGGATAGTCTCGTATATACAAGCAACCAGAAATGAACTCAGTGATATAAACAGTTTACAAGTTGTTAACATAAATAAATGTAGTTATATAAATAAGTATAGTGATATAAATGTTAGTTAGATAAATAATCGTAGTGTTTAAGCATTTAATAATATTCTTAGTGTTTATAATTATTTAATCATAGTGTTAGTTGTTCTTATTATCTTTTAATATTTAGTCTTAATTATTCATCGTTTAATAAACGTGTTCTTTTAGTTAATAATATTTGTCTATGTTTTACATTTCACCCATATAAATAAAAACGTTACAATTGATGTCAGGTGTGAGGTTGTTAATGAACTGTGGAGTGTAAATAAATAAAAATAAATAAAATGGCGACTAAACAGTTAAAATTAGTTGAATTAAAAGTAAGTGATCTCAAGAGAAAACTGGAAGAACGGGAATTAGATACGACAGGACTGAAAAGCGTTCTACAATCTCGTCTGCGGGAAGCATTAACCGCTGCTGGTGAAAATGCTGAAGATTACTTATTAGACCTATCCGAATTTGGTAAAATAAAAGAAGAATTAAAACAGGAAGTTCTCGAACATTAAAAGGAGACTTGACAGAAAAATTAGAACAAAAATTAGAGGAAAGTTCTAGAAAAGCAGATGAAACTTCCAGTACATTAAAAGAAGAATTAAAACAGGAAATGACAGAAAGTTCTAGAAAAGCCGAAGAAAATTCTCGAACATTAAAAAAAGAATTAAAACTGGAAATGACAGAAAATTCTAGAAAGGCAGAAGAAAATTCTGGAACATTAAAAGAAGAATTGACAGGAACATTAGAACAAAAATTAGAAGAAAATTCTAGAGCATTAGAACAAAAATTAGAGGATAATTCTAGAAGTTTAGAAGAAAAATTAGAAGAGAAATTAGAAGAAAATTCTAGAAAAACCGAAGAAGACCTGAAGAATTTAAAAGATGAGTATGACAAAAAGATTGAAGAAATACAACAAAAGTTCACTAAAATGACATCGTCGTCAATGTCGAATTCCGAAGTTGTTAAGCCAGGTCTAATAGAAGGAAGAAAGGTACTAAAAACTGATACTACTTCAAAAATGCACATAAAAACACCGGAATTTGATGGGAAGTCTTCGTGGCCAAATTATTTAAAACAATTTGAAGCGGCCGCAAAAGCGAATAATTGGACGTCCGAGGAGAAGGCTACGGCGTTAACTGTCTCGTTGCGCGGAGAAGCCATCGATATCTTACAAACGCTGAAGGAAGAAGAACAAGAAGACTATGACCAACTAGTCAAGCGGTTGGACATGCGATATGGCAATGCGCATCTGGAACAGGTATACCAGACGCAATTAAGAAATCGATATCAGAATCCAAAAGAAAGCCTGCAAGAATTTGAAGTCGTCGTAGCCCGTTTGGTTCGTCTCGCACATCCTACAGCTCCTGATAGCGTTCTGGAAAGCCTGGCTACACAATCATTCATCTATGGAGTTCGAGACAACGAAACTCAGCAAGCATTGCGATTGGCCCGTCCAAAAACTTTAATTGACGCACTCTCATATGCATTAGAACATGAAGCTGCTAAACAAGCTTCACGTAACCAATCGTGAGTGCGAAATATCGATGCTGAGAGGAATGAGAACATTGAAGATCTAGATGAGAGAGTGCGACGAATTGCAAGTGAAGTGTTTACCGGAAGAAAGAAACTCCGCTGTTGGAATTGCGGTGAACTGGGCTATCCGCAGAGACTTTGCAGAAAAATGCAAAGGAAAACGGAATCGACAAAGGCAGAAAAGGAGTCGGAAAACTAAGTCAGGTTGATGCGAAGGGGCAACCGTCGACCCGTAATCTAAGAGCTCCACAATCCATTAGTTATGTCGCATCCCTTCATCATCAAGGCAACAGTATCTACGTGGATGGCACTATTGACTGAAGACCACTGAAAATGTTACTGGATACGGGTGCGACAAAGACTATAATTAGACCCGACTTGGTAAAAAAAACTAGCAAGACGCATCTTCAACCAACTAAGTGGCGATTACGCACAACGACAGGAGACCAAGCTACCGCATTAGGGGAAGTAGATGTCACCATCTCTATTGGGAACACCTCCTTTAAACATCGTGCGCTGGTAGCTGATGTTGAAGATAAATTAATACTTGGGATGGACGCAATGACAAAGCACGGTTTTAAACTTGACCTGAAGAAGGGAGTGATGATGGTCAATGAAGAAGAACTCACATTAAATCCACGAGACGACAAGGCTGTGCATGTACTAATGGCCGAAGACATCACCCTCCCAGAACGAAGTGAAACTATCCTGGGAGCACATTTAGATGGTAGTTTCTGTGAGGGAAACATTGTTATGCTTGAGCCCAGGAATGACGATGCCAAAATTGGCACTGGAGTTGTTGTCGGAAAATCGCTGGTCAAAGCCAGCCAGGTCATTCCAGTTCGGATAATGAACTTAAATAACTATCCGGTTATTCTTAAAAGAGGAACGATTGTAGGAGAATGCTTGGCAGTATCGTCGATTATTCGAACTGTAAAGGCCACAGGGAACACATCTCAGAAAGTTCCGGGCACGTTAATTAACCAATTGACAACATCGTTTGAAGGATTGACCGCCGACCAGAGAACCAAGGCGAAGGATTTAATTGGGAGGTTTCAAGATGTGTCCAATATGACAAGAAAGCCAACGGAAGAACTAATGTAGTTCATCATAAAATAGACACCGGAGACGCAAGGCCCATCCGCCAACCAG
The DNA here is from genome assembly GCA_951394225.1 of Harpalus rufipes. Classification (NCBI taxonomy): domain Eukaryota; kingdom Metazoa; phylum Arthropoda; class Insecta; order Coleoptera; family Carabidae; genus Harpalus; species Harpalus rufipes. The sequence goes on along the minus strand of OX596282.1, from coordinate 25,909,615 downwards.
CAAGAAGACTGCCATTGGCGAAGCGTGAGGAAGCCGAAGGAATTATTAACGACATGAAGATGGAAGGTGTAATCGAACCTTCAAGCAGTCCTTGGGCTTCACCAGTGGTTTTAGTGAAGAAGAAGGATGGCTCTACACGATTTTGCGTCGATTATCGTCAACTCAACAACGTGACGAAGAAGGATAGCTATCCGCTACCTCGAATAGACGACACATTAGACACCTTAGCTGGCTCAAAGATTTTCTCCACTTTGGACCTAAAGAGCGGCTACTGGCAAGTGGATTTGGATCCAAAAGACAAGGAGAAGACAGCCTTCACCATTGGTACAGGACTCTGGCAATTTACCGTAATGCCGTTTGGGCTCTGCAATGCTCCTGCAACGTTTGAACGACTCATGGAAACAGTATTGGCTGGGCTATCTTGGAAAACCTGTTTAGTGTACCTCGACGATATTATTGTGGTAGGTAAGACATTCGAGGACCACATGAAGAATTTAGAAGAGGTTTTCCAGAGATTGAGGAAGGCTAACCTGAACCTTAGCCCGAAGAAGTGTCACCTGTTTCAAAGAGAAGTTCATTACCTTGGACACGTGGTTTCCGGTAAGGGTATTGCAGTTAACCAGGAGAAGATAAAGGCTGTGAGAGACTGGCCAGTACCTAAGGATAAACACGAACTTAGAAGTTTTCTTGGTTTGTGTACCTATTATCGACGATATGTACCTGGATTTGCCACCATAGCCAAGCCACTGACAAGGCTTACTGAAGAAGGAAGAATATTTATCTGGGAAATGGACTGTAAAGCTGCATTTAAAGAACTAAAACATGCTTTGACAAGCGCACCCGTCTAGAGCTATACTTTACCTGAAGGAGAATTCATACTAGACACAGATGCCAGCAACGTCGAAATTGGTGGTGTTCTTCCCCAGATACAAGATGGGCATGAGAAGGTTATTGCCTACTTTAGTAAGACCTTGTCAAAACCAGAGAGGAATTACTGTGTGACCAGAAAATAACTCTTGGCGGTCGTGCAATCCGTGGAACATTTCTACAAATATTTGCACGGAAGAAGATTTTTGATTAGAACTGACCATGCTGCATTAAAATGCCTGCTACAATTCAAGAATCCTGAAGGTCAGGTGGCTAGATGGATTGAAAGACTACAGGAATACGATTTCAAAATCGATCATAGGACGGGTACCAGCCATCGTAATACCGACGCATTGTCCAGAAGGCCATGCCAAGATGAGTGCAAGCATTGTAGTCGACTGGAAGAAAAACATTCCACCATTGCCAGAATAACAGTAGTCGATGATAATTGGCAGCCCGATGGACTACGCGAAGACCAAGAAAATGACCCGAATTCGAAAATTATACTGGAATGGAAAACAGAAGAGAGAAAACCAAGATGGGAAGAAGTTGCACCACACTCACAGAGTGTAAAATCGTATTGGGCGCAATGGGACTTAATGATGATTGAAGATGGCCTGTTAAAAGCGTTTGGTGGAAAATACCGATGGAACTGAGAAGAGAACTCAGTTGGTTATTCCTAAGAATAGAATTCCAGACGTGCTGAAAGAGATCCATGACGGATCTGGAGGTGGCCATTTTGGAGTCAACAAAACATTAGAAAGATTGCGCCAGCGATTTTACTGGGTTAACTACAAGGAAGACGTTAAAGACTGGTGCAAGAAATATATGGTTTGCGCTGGAAGCAACGGTCCTCATAGACGACGAAAAGCTCCAATGCGTCAATACAACGTTGGCAGTCCATTTGAGCGCATTGCGATTGACGTGGCCGGACCATTTCCAGAAAGCGAAGACGAAAAAAAATACATCGTGGTTGTCATGGACTACTTCACCAAATGGGCTACCACGGTCGCCGAAACCTTAGTCAAGGTGTGTATATGCCGATTCGGAGTTCCACGTGAACTTCACTCCGACCAGGGGAGAAATTTTGAGTCTGCCGTTTTCCAAAATATCTGTAAGATATTAGGGATTAATAAAACGAGGACAACTGCATTACATCCGCAGTCCGATGGCATGGTTGAACCCATGAACAGAACGATCAACCGATATTTGTCGAAGGTAGCCTCCAACCACCAAAGAGACTGGGACTGACATCTTCATCTGTTCTTAATGGCTTATCGTTCATCCGTGCATGAAACCACAGGGCAAAGTCCTGCGAACATCTTATTTGGGCGTGAGTTGCGCCTGCCATGTGACTTGGTGTTCGGTAGTAAACCTGGGGAAGATCTGGCCGGGGAAGATTACGTAACGGACTTACGGGAAGAATGGACGACATTCATGAACAAGTCCGCACGAACACTCAAGCTGCCAGCGACCGAATGAAGGGCCAGTATGACATCAAGGCAGAAAAAGGTGGATACCAACCAGGGGATTTAGTGTGGCTTTACAATCCTCAAAGGCGCCGAGGTTTATCACCAAAGCTACAAAGAAATTGGGAAGGTCCATATGAGGTCGTTAAGAGAATAAACGACGTGATATACAGGATTAGAAAAACACCAACAGGGAAGCCAAGAGTAGTACACTTCAATCGGCTAGCCCCATTCGCTGGTGACAACAATGAAGACCATCATGGAGCAACGGTTCGTCGGATCATAGCTCAGGAACCGACTTTTGAAGACTTCATGGAACAGTATTCCTTTGGTCACAAGGCGCAGTATGGCGTAACGACAGAAGAACATAGAGATCTGTTCACCGTGTCCTCAGATTATTCCCTCGGCCACTGCGTATCGGAAGACTTAAAGATGTCACGCGGCATAGCGTCAGTCTTTAAGACAAAATTTGGACGACTACAAGAACTGGCCAACCAAGGTCCATCCGTCGGGAAGACGCTACGACTGGGGATAACAATACAGAACAGCAGCGGTATATCTACTACCTGGTCACAAAACCACGCTCGTACCAGAAGCCGTCATATCGCAATCTATGGAGCTCGCTGTGTGACTTGAAGGATCATCTGCTAGAGAATGACATTTTGAAGCTAGGAGTACCGAAGTTAGGCTGTGGATTAGATGGTTTGGATTGGAGAATTGTTAGGAACATGTTAGAGATCCACTTCCGCTATACCGGTATTGAAATTCTCGGCTGCAGCTTTAACCCTAACGAACAGAAAGAAGAACTCCAGCGGACCATCGACTGTCACTTCTTCAAGACTTCCAAATGTACCAAGGGTAATACATGTAGATTTCGTCATCAAGAACTGTTCCGGAACGAAACAGTCTTAAGGAGGGGGCAGTGGACGTGCGCCCCTGGGAGAAGAGTATACAACGGCGCCACTGACAGAACGTTCCAGAGCGATGACGCAATCCCTGGCGCTGCAGCGGCTAGAGTCTAATTACGCCGTGACCTCATTCCTTTGTATACAGGTCATTGTCGCTTCGAAGGCTTCTAGAATGGTATGCGCTGTATAAATACCGGCCGAAAGAAAGCGGAGGGATAGTCTCACATATACAAGCAACCATAAATGAACCCAGTGATATAAACAGTTTACAAGTTGTTAACATAAATAAATGTAGTTATATAAATAAGTGTAGTGATATAAATGTTAGTTAGATAAATAATCGTAGTGTTTAACCATTTAATAATATTCTTAGTGTTTATAATTATTTAATCATAGTGTTAGTTGTTTTTATTATCTTTTAATATTTAGTCTTAATTATTCATCGTTTAATAAACGTGTTCTTTTAGTTAATAATATTTGTCTATGTTTTACACTTCACCCATATAAATAAAAACGTTACAATATATTTAATAAGGAATCTAGGGGTCCTGTTTACCTCCCCAGTATTATAGAATTGCTGGCTAACCTGTAGGGGTGTTGTCAGTTACCCTTAATCATCAGAATTCTATTCTACGCGGATGAATTAATTTATTATTGAAAATTGTTTGTTTGTAACACTTCAAAATATATTTAATAAGGAATTTAGGGCTCCTATTTACCTCCCCAGTATAATAGAATTGCTGGCTAACCCGTAGGGGTGTTGTCAGTTATTCTTAATCGTCAGAAGACCTAATGTTAGCAGATGAAATAATTTATCATTAAAAATTGTTTATTTGTAACACTTCATAATATATTTAATAAAGAAGACAGGGCTCCTGTTAACCATACGAGCACAATACAATTGCTGGTTATCCCGTAGGGGTGTTGTCAGTTACCCTTAATCGGATGAAATAGTTTAGTATTGAAAATTATTTATTTCTAACACTTCAAAATAATTAGGAATCTAGGGGTCCTGTCAACTACCCCAGTACAATAAAATCACCGTCCAACCCGTAGGGTTGTTGTATTTCTCTATTATATTTATACTAATTCTAATATCTAATTTCACCCCATACATCACAAATTTGGGTACATAATCTTTTACATTGATGATTATGCGTATTTTCATATTGTCGGACGGTTTTACAGAACAGTAGGCATACACTGCCAGCTCGCTGAGCGAAGCGTCGCTAACTTCACTTCCATGAGAATTTTTAGCAAAACAAAAGCACATCTGAGATGACCCCTCAAAGACGCACCACATGTCCCATTTAACCAAAGTCGTATCTCTTATAGTTTCCGAGATCCCAACGGTGGTTTTCGAAATCCGGGCATCCTATATATGTGTTTGCTGGGTCTGTGCAATTTTTTTTGCATAAATTACACAAGAAATTCAATCGAATACAAACAAAAAAAAATTGTGCAATTAACAAAAAATACGTGAAGCAACTAGCGTCAATTTGGCACCATAAAACTGATATTGTCATAACTACCAATAGTTTTTTTTTTTTATTTTACTATAAATACAATGGAATACAAACGAAATACAAACGATCTGTGAAATTTTTAAAAGGAATTACGTACGACCGTACGAGTAAACTTTGCTGCTAGCGTGAACTTGGCAGTATAAAAATGAAATTGCCATATCTTTCGGTAGAATTTTTTTTCAAAATTTTTATTAGAAATACAATCAAATACAAACGAAATACAAACGATCTGTGAAATTAAAAAAAAAAAATTACTTAAACTTTGCTGCTAGCGTGAACTTGGCAGTATAAAAATGATATTTTCATAACTTCCCGTAGAATTTTTTTTCAAATTTTTTAATAGAAATACAATGAAATTCAAACGAAATACAAAAAATTTGTGAATTTTTTAAAATAATTTAAGCAAACTTTGCTGCTAGCGTGAACTTGGCAGCATAAAAATAAAATGCAATTTATTAACATTAATTGCGCAATATAAATAATATTTAGTAAAATACAATGAAATAAAACACAAACGAAATACAATCGATTAAGTGCATTTGTATTATTTTTTTTAAATATGTTGCTGCCAAGTTCACGCACCTGTGTCCAACTCTTTTTTAATTGATTCATAATAGTCTATTTGTATGGGAGTTCTATCTCGAGATACTGATATTGTACTCCACTTATCCATAGATTTTATTACTTTGAATTTATTTAAAAAAATAGTTACGTAGTCAGATGAATGCAGTTGTAATTCAATAGGACGCGGAATATTTCTCGTTTCATCAAAACTTCCGAGGCGTATAGGTTTGATATTAAAGTATTAATTTCTAATTCACATGTAGTTAAGAGTTCTTTTACTAATTTAGTATCATCTATTAGCTGTTGCTGTTTAGAAATATTGTTTTCGACACATTTATAAATCATTAAATTTCGTGATCGTTTTTGACTCTATAATTTCATAAATAATTGTTTCTGTCACAACAGAAATGATAGGGATTCCTCACATTTATTTTTTAGTGCAATAATATCATTCTGAAGATCTACTTTTAAAGATTTCAAACTATTTATGTCATTGCAGATATCTTCGCATTTAATGCAATTCCTCTTCAGGCCTTGTTTAGCTTCAGAAGGCGTTATGTCAACACAATCAATATTAAAGTTGTTTTTGCAAATTATGCATGTAACTAATCTGTGCTCGTCAGTCTTTTTATTGCAACAATGGCAGTGTGAAGCCATTACAATAATATATATGAAACAATTACAAAATAATAAATAAAATAAAATGCAACAACGAGGAGAGAAGAACAACCTGTAGTTATGATTTAAGCAAACACTTCGTATAACACTGTCAGCTGAAGACAGGTGAACGAACTGAATGAATACACACGCACAGACACTATATACAACCATGCCTTTTTACAAAAATTATAGAAAATAAAAACTATAACAGACAAACGAAGAAAACTAACCCCTAGAGATGTAGTTCACAAAAGCACGTAGACACACATAAAACCAAGAACAAAACCTATGCTATGGTAACAAATTTAAGTGAGGAACTCAAAATAAACTACAAAAATCGAGTAAATTTGCAGAGCAAAGAAAAAAACGTCCGTCTACAAGCAGATATAGGCAGATTTTGATTTAATTTGGGTTTGTCTTTTACGAGATATCGCTAAATATCAAAGTATGTTATGAAATACCATGTTTAGGATGTGATCTGTCTTACTTCGACGAGAAGACCAAACCCATCAAGAAACGACTATATCAACATGATTACAATTGCAAATTTTTAAATCCGCATCATAGCAGTCTTTGTGCTCACCACCAAAGTTGTGGTCATAGATTTGATTTGCAGAATTTTAAAATTTTATACACTAAACCTAACTAGAATAAACGTTTGACATACGAAACTTTCTACATTAACATAAATAACAATAAACACTGAAACCACAAAACAGATCTAAGCCTTTGTTACATTTGCTTTCCGACAGACGTCATTAGTCTGTCTGACCACAAAAATAATTATTAATTTGAGCGACTTTTTATTCTTTTTACCTCTCGCTAAGAGAGGTATTGGATTCATGCTAAAAATCGCATATCCAGATTTTATTGAATAAGCACGTTTTAAGGTCCCTACAATCCGATTTTAACATTTTTACGATGATGTCTCTGTGTGTGTGTGTGTGTGTGTGTGTGTGTGTGTGTGTGTGTGTGTGTGTCTGTCTGTGGATGTATGTGTGTGTGTGTGTGTGTATGTGTGTGTGTGTGTGTGTGTGTGTGTGTGTGTGTGTATGTATGTAGGATGTTGGAAGGACGATTATTCAAAATAACTTAATCGTTATATATCTAAAACCATATTTTGAAATCTGTACATTGTTAATAACTGTTAATTTAAAAAAAATCAGGGTAACGTTTCCAAGGATGATAGCTTAGCGACAAACAACACTTCGTTTCCCCAACAACCTGGAAGATGATACAGAAATGAAAGTGAATTTTTACCTCTCGCTAAGAGAGGTATTGTATTCATACTAAAAATCGCATATCCAGATTTTATTGAATAACCACGTTTTAAGGTCCCTACAATCCGATTTTAACATTTTTACGATGATGTCTGTGTGTGTGGATGTGTGTGTGTATGTGTGTGTGTGTGTGTGTGTGTGTGTGTGTGTATGTGGGATGCTGGAAGGACGATTACTCAAAAACTATGAGACTTTAAATTTGTTTAACTACGTATTTCCCAATCGGACATTCATGGGAAGATCTGAAAAGGTTTTGGTAACAATTGCACAATCGGAAATAGAAGATTCTTGAAAAAAAATCTAAATAATATTTTTTGATTTTTTTCTTAGTAATATTAAAGAAAATTAAATTCTCTATCTGATACATTTAAATATTTTATAATATATTCTATAGATTTAGAGATAAAAGAAATATAATATATAAAATAGTCTGTTATAATAAATTTTACAGCCAAAAGATTGGCCATGGAAAATAGTTGAAAATTTAAATTGTTTGTAACTGACAGATAAAGGTCAGTGTCAGAAATCCGGAGACATTACTGAAGACTTTTTCTGGGAAGTACATACATTATATTATTTCTTAATGTATTAATAGTTAAATATTTAAAATTATAGGTATATTACATATATCCTTCAAAAATACTGTCAATCCTGACAATGAATTGGAAACATTTCGAAAAATTAGAAGAGGACAAAATTTCTTCATAAAGTGAATTTAAAATTAAACAATCTTAATATAAGGAATAGATAATATGTAAGTAGAATTTCTGGTATAGAGTGAAGGTATACAAGAAATGTTAAATACAATAGGGCGCGAGCAGTCATGTGATTTTGTCGGCCTTGACAAGCAGATATGGGGGCCCATGTCAGAATGATAGCTTGTAATTATGTATATAGATGTCAAGTATTAAAATTTCTCATTCTAAATTTAGTGATTTTCCAATTCCATGTGGTTTATTTTCCTCGACAAGTAAATTCCATACTCCTGGTGACAAATTAACTACGTGTATTTAGAAAATCTTAAAATTCTGAATGAAAAATTGACAATTGACATACATGTACATAATTACTAATTATCATCCTGAAACAGGCCCCCACATTTGCTTGTCAAGGCCAACAATGTAACATGACTGTTCGCGCCCTATACTTATGTAACCAAAAATGGAAGTGGCGAGAGGTATTGTGCTGGCCACAACAGATTTTTTTTTTAATATTCTGTCATACATTGTTACAACTTGTCTATTACTTATCTACATTATGTCTACGTTGTCGTTTTTTACAATAAATGATTTTTATTTAACTTAAATATGTATTTTTATCAATATCCAATATTTATATTTGTACAAATAAATAAATAAATATTTCATCACGGCATATTACCCATTGCTGGGTGTGCCAATCTGCTTCGTAGGTACACAGGTATCGGTAATGATTAATATTTGTACCGTGTGGGCGCTTACCAGGCGTCACCTCACGGGCACTCATTTATACAATTTTCAAAATATGAAAATAAATAATGTGTGATAATGTGCAAATATAGTCCTTTTCTTCACAATAATTATGGTTGGTACGATAATTTCATATTTATGATGTAACTTATAAATAGTATAGTTGGTGTACTGCTACACTCCACTGTTCACTTCCGTTTTACTTTAAGTTATTTGACATTTGATTTGAGGTTAGAATCGTTAGAATATATATAAAACAATGAATACATTGTTAATACAATTATACTTATTTGTTGAGACAACGTGAATGTGATGATCACAAAAATGGATTGCAGTGACAGCGATTCGTCTGTGTCTATGGACTATACACCACCGAGTGTCATGCAGATGACAACTAATTATAATATTGGCTAGAAAGACGTTTTCATATACTCGTGTGATTGCTGCACTCGACTATTCACACTCGTTATGACCTTAGCTCGTTATATGATACTTACATAAAATAAAATGGAATTGGCGAGAAGTGTATGCCCGCCACAACAAAGTTTTTATTTATTCGCTGCAGTTTACTATTTTATTAAATCATTTTCTTCGTAAGTAGCATCGAGTTTTATGGATTTTCCAGTAAATCATTTCCAGTACATTGAAAAATGAAAAGTTAACTCTGTAAGTAGCGCCATATATCAGGTCACGCGTACAAATTTTTATTATACTCCAGATTTTACGCACTTAAGCATAAAAACTCTATATTATGGCCTTTACATCCTGTTCAGAATTGCTGTGATAACATCTTACGCTAGAGTAATCGTAACTAAAACGTAACAAAATCAACCGTAAAATATGACAATACATATTATGTTCTGCTCACACATTAAAATATCGTAAAACACACATTCATGGGCTTAAACGAATAACTGCGTACATGGCATGAGTCGGTTATGTGAATATGTATGCTCAATGAGGTTAGCGAATAAACGTTATAATAGCATTTGGTAACTTGACAAAATAAATCGATACACCAATGAACGCTCAGACAGGTAAAGTTAATGCTTTTTAGTAGTCGTAATAACTATAAAAATATAAACCAGGCGGGATTTGAACTCGTGAATAATTATTACAGTTTTTAGATCTTATCAACTCGGCTACTAAATGCGTTTCCATGATTACTGTTTTGAATAAGTTATAAGTAATAGCCATCAAATAACATTATATTAAAATTAAATAGTCTTTCTAACAATATCAAAACCTCTTCCGGGTCAGATGATATTTTCTATTTTCCCATTTTAAACGCATATGTCACAGTTTCAAGAGTTCATCCCGTATTCCATATTAGGTACTTATCCCAAAAAATTAAAAAGGCGAAGTTTTCTATGTGGATGGATGAAAAAATTAAATAAAAGTTAGTAGGTGTCCCAAAAAATTATAAAGGGTGTTAATGAATACGTGTTACAAATTTATAGCGCATGTAGGGGATGCAAAATAGATTAACTTTTATTAATAAATTCACACCCGAAAACGCACCGTTTTCAGGCTACAGGCTCTTAAAACTTAAAAAAGTCTCTATCTACTTTAATTTTAGTTAGCTGTGCCCTATCTCTTCAGTTATTATTTTTTTCTTTAACTTTTAGCACTGAACTGCAAACACATTATGAATGAGCATACTGTTCGCGATTACGCAAACATGATATTAATGTACGGCCGAATGTACAACGGCAGCACAAGAAATTCAAACAAATCCTGAAGTTTTTGAACAAGTGTATCAAAATATCCTCCGAAGGTGCAATGCTTCCATTAAAATTGGTGGTCCTTATTTTGAGCAATTATTATAATATATTTATATATTACAAAATGAATAAGTTTATTTAAAAAATTCAATTCTTTTAAGTGCTTGTAGCTTGAAAACGGTGCGTTTCCGAATATGATTTTATTAGTTGTCACGATCCATTTTCAGGTTGTATCTTATTTTCCTCAATCGTAAGCTATAGATGGTTCTCTCAAGCATTGCTGGTCATTAGATGGCAAGGGGGATTAAAATTTTGCTACTTCGAAGAATTGTTTACTAGGCCCGCCCAGACGAGTCGAACTGCGTAGTAGATTCGTAGATTTACGAAAATAATAAATCCACCATTTTTGAGATTCATTCGTTCTTGACTGTGTGTAAGTGTTATTCAGTCATATTTGGGATTATTATTGAAACGATAGCAACTGGGACAATGTTTCCCGCGGATTTTTCCGGATTAAAAAAAAACACATGGTTATTGAAAATACTTTAAAACCGTTCAAGAACTGAGGTATTTTATAACATATCTATTTATATTAATGCCAGCTAAAGTTTAGAGTTGCTCGCATAATATTGTAATATTTATACTTTTATTATTTTAATTGAGTTTAAAGTCAAAACTAACTTCATGGTTAACCACGATTCAGCAATGTTAGAGGGATATTCTATTTCAGGCTATTTATTTTTTCCTTTTCTTTAATTTGGATTTTGAATCGTTAACCTTCGCCATCCGTATTTATATTGTGGATATTGTTCTACCTGTCGATCGTGAGAACGAGTATTGGAGGAATTTGGGAAATCTGGAGATTTTTATGCTGGAGAACCACATGTTCTGGACTTTGGAAATCCACCACGCCACGCCCTGTCTTCAATCTCATCGAATTCAAGATAAGATCCATTTTTAGGATTTATTTCCTTGTTATTATTTAAAAGTTGTCTAATATTATCGGTAAATTTTTATGAGTATTAGTAGCTATAATTTTGACATACTGTTAGCCGCTATATCCATAATTCAGTTAAGGACAGTTCAAGCCAGTACTATTTATAGATATATAGAGATCAATCAACCTTTGTGTCACATCGGAGAACGTAGAATCTTTTATAATAACGATTGTGCTAACTCATGCGAGTTTACTTATTTTCACATAGTTTTAAATATAGTGCAAGGTGGAGAAGCCTAGTTAGGGTTTGTAACGGGCCGGATGGGGTTAGGACATTATTACTTGTGTTTTAAAAATTATTTGCACTTGCATTAGCCGTGCTTGGTCGACCAATCACATGCATTGCCTTATATTTGCGCTATTGTTGTTATTGTTGTGCGGAACATTATCTGTACTTTATTTACCTGCCTTATGGGACGTCCTTGCCCATTCATCCGCCACGCACCCCCTAGTACTTAAAATTTTATTTAATCAACAGTATTATTCAAGAGTTATTATTACCTCGCTTGGGTTACTTAAATTATTCTGTGTGGAGTTACGATTCTCATGTGCTTTACTTATTCAATAATTATTGCTTATTGAATCGGCTTGGGAGTAGTCAGTTCATTTTGGCAAAGCCTAACTGTAAATTTAATCACATACATACATACATACATAAAATCACGCGTGTCCCACTTAGTGGGTTCGCACAAACCCGATAACAATAAGAACAACATCAATCATACAACAAATCCTTACTCTTAACATATTAAAGTGACCGATTTTATTACATTTATTGAAATCATTTTTTTTTTATCTCAATGTAAAATTTAGTTAAAGCTAAATTTATCGTATTCCATATTGTTTACTGTGTTGTATTGTTTAAAATTCGTTAATACAGAGCCCAGTTAACTTTTTTTTGTGTCTTGTCTTATTTAATTATACCGACCAGGTTTCCTAAGATTTTTGCCCTCCGAATGGTGGCACTTTCATGGTTGTGTGCCATCATAATTAGATCAAGCATTGTTAATGGTTTACAAACCTATGGCGCCCGTGTTTATTTTACTGTCGTTCTGAAAACAGCTCCACAACGACCCACTCCCTCCCACTATATAAAAGTTAGCGGCCGTAGCCCTCGCCCATCTGAGGATACGTTACCCTGCCATCAAACAAATTCAACCCTTGGTTGTCTGGGCACGTGGCATAGTAAAAGTTAGTCTATTTTGCATTCCCTACATAACCTGTAAATTTGCAACACGTATTCAATAATACCCTGCATAGCAAATTTAATTGTTTTTTTTTGTTTTCACTTTTTACCTTTCGTCACCTCTAGGTAAGGAAGGTATTGTATTTGGTCAAAAAAATCGGTGGTGAGTTTTCAATGAATAAATACGTTTTAGGGTCTGTTATGTATCATAGGAGGCATTGTGTTTTTGTTTTGAATTGTCATGTCAGTTATGTATTGTCACTTTGTAAAATAAACGAGTTGACTAAAAATATTAATTTTCATATCACTACCTAATTCTTTCCACGGACCATCTGGTATGGTATGAGGTAAAAGGGGTTCTTTTTGTTTAGATGAACGATATTTTTGACAAATAAGAAATATCCTCTTCGAATATTATAAGTTCTTCCATGCTCATCAGCAAGAAGGCCAATCAATTGATGCATATATAACAGAATTAAAGAAGTTAGCAATGACGTGCGAGTTTAAAGATGAAGAAAATTTAATACTTACTCGCCTAGTCTTCGGTCTGCGAGATAAAAACGTCATGGAAAGGTTACTAAGGGATCCAGATATTACTTTGAATAGGGCAGCCGAATTCTGCAGAGCATCTGAAGTATCAAAAGAACAAGCAGAAGTGGTAAAAGTGGAACCCATTCAATCAAGCATAGATAAGATACGTATTAATAATTCAAATGTTAATAATAAATTTTCAAAAGAATATCTTTGTAAAAAGTGTATGTATAAACATAAACCAAGAGCTTGACCAGCCTTTGGCAAGATATGTAGTTCATGTAAGCAATTTAATCATTTTGCCAAAGGCTGTCCAAACAGAAATCGCAAAGAACTTCATGAAGTTCAAGTTGATGATCCAAATAACATAGATGACAACTCTTGTGACGAACTCTTATTATTATCAGTAGAAAATAATGATAATAACAATATGTTTTGTAAATCCTGGAATGAGGATATTTTAATCGAAAACAAATTAAATGTAAATTTTAAATTAGATAGTGGCGCAGAAACTAATGTTTTGCCAGTAAATTATTTGAGTAAAATATTTCCAAAAATAAAATTAAACCGAACTAAATCGATACTAATTGCATTTGGAAATTCAAAAATTAAACCCATTGGTGAAGTAGAATTAAAGTGTAAAACGAAAAAAGGATAAAGTACTATTATATTTTCAATAATTGAAAACAATTTAAATCCAATATTAGGCCTAGATGCATGTATTCAATTAAATTTAATTCGTAGAATTGATAAAATCGAAAAAATAATATCTAAAGCTGAATTAAAAGAAAAGTATTCAAATGTTTTTGAAGGATTGGGTAAAATACCAAATGCATATCATATAACACTTAAGAAAGATGCAGTGTCGGTGGTTCATTCTCCTAGAAGAGTACCAAGTAGTTTACAAATAAATTAAAAGAGTCTTTAGATAAACTAGAGCAACAGAAAATAATATCAAAAGTGAATTACCCAACGGAATGGGTAAATAGTCTTGTTATTGTTGAAAAACCGTCTGGAGATTTACGACTTTGTATTGATCCGAAAGATTTAAACAAAGCAATTCAAAGAGAACATTTTATGATTCCGACACCTAAAGAAATAATAGATAAACTAGCGGGTAAATCAATTTATTCTGTGCTAGACATGAAAGACGGATTTTGGCAAATATGTTTGGATGATGAAAGTGCGAGTGCGAATTTAACAACATTCAATACACCTTTTGGCCGGTATCGTTTTAATAGAATGCCTTTCGGTCTTTCATCAGCACCAGAAATTTTTCAAAAGAAATGTTCTCAAATATTTGGAGTAATACAAGGATGTCATATTTACTTTGATGATTTAATCATTGCTGCAAATTCAATCCAAGAGCATGACAGTATACTAAAACAAGTATTAGAAACTGCTCAAAAAAATAATGTAAAATTTAATTTTAACAAACTTCAATTTCAATTAAATAAAGTTAAATATTTGGGACAAGAAGTTTCAAAAGATGGTACAAAGCCTACTCTAGAACATATTCGAGCAATTAAAGAAATGAGTAAGCCTGAGAATAAAAAGGAACTTTTGAGATATCTTGGAATGACAAAATATTTGTCCCAATATGTTCCAAAACTATCTGAAATTTCAACACCTTTACGAAATTTAACGCGGAATGATGTGGACTGGTGTTGGTAACATGAACATGATAACGCATTTCTAAAATTAAAAACATTAATTACTAATGCTCCAGTATTAAAGATATTTGATTCACGTAAGCCAATTGTGTTGCAAGTAGATGCTTCAAAAAACGGATTAGGTTCGTGTCTTTTGCAAGGCGGTTTACCAGTTGCTTATTCGAGTCGGGCATTAACAAAAAATGAACTTAATTATGCACAAATAGAAAAGGAACTTCTAGCAATAGTTTACGGTGCAGAGAAATTCCACTATTATATATATGGCCGTGAAATTATTGTCGAAACAGATCATAAACCATTAGAGACAATATTAAATAAAAATCTAAATGATATTACTGCTCGTCTTCAACGTATGGTTTTAAAACTTTTGAAATACAGAATTACAATAAAATACAGACCCGGTTCACAAATGCATATGGCAGATGCATTGTCCCGTGCATTTTTAAAAGATGAGGTTACTGATGATCCAGAGTTATTGTTTGTTGTACATAGTTTTAATAAACATTTGCCTATAACTGAATCAAAACGAATACAATTTGTAAAAGAAACTGAAAATGATTCTAAACTTCAATTATTGAAACAATTTTATCTATCAGGGTGGCCAACTCATAGGAATAAAGTTCCATCCGAAATCAGATACTATTGGAATATGAAACATGATATTTCATACTGTGATGGGCTATTATTCCTATCGAATCGCTTAATTGTCCCAAACACTATGAAAACTTATAGTCTTAAATTAATACACGTTGAAAAAACACTGTTAAATATTATTTTTTGACATTTAATGTTGTTATAAATATTAAAGAAGAAATTACCCACAATTAAAGAATATACTTAACTAACAAATAGATTGCATTTTATATTTCACAATCAATGGATATAGGTTAAAGAATTATAAAGAAATTAAATTTTATAAATCAGCCAGCTATTCTATAACCATGGAAACAGCTACTATATTAAGAAAATTCTGACAGGTGTCTGTTTCAATGAAAAGAAAATAAATGTGGCAGATATGAAGATGTTGAGATAGATATTGGGGAAGACACGGAAAGATAGGATAAGGAATAAAAGAATAAGGGAAATGGCTCGAGTGATATAAGTTTATAGAAAGATACAAGAGAGACGATTATATTGATTTGAACATGTCATGAGGAGAGATGAAGAATATATTGGAAGAATGAATAACTTAGTAATAGAAGGTAGACGAAACAGAGGAAGACCAAGATACAGTCCGTATTGAGAAAGACTTGATAGAAAAGGAACTGAATGAGGACGACACGCAAAACAGAAATGAATGGAAGAAGAAAATAAAAAATAGCGACCCCCTAACGAATGGGAAAAGCTAAAGAAGAAGATGACAGTGTCAAGTGCAATTTGCATAGTTTTTTTATGAAATAATTTTACTGGAAATATAGAACCTTTTGCGAGAAAAATTATGTATGAAATTTGTACATAATACACAGGATTAACGGAAGGTATTGTGCTGGCCACATCAGATTTTAAAAAAAATTATATTAGTAAATATGTGTCCATAAAGTTGAAAATTAAAAGTATATTGTAACAACTGGGCTATTAGTCGTTATAACAATGTACATGCTATACTTTATGTACAGCTAATATAGTAGTGCATACAATGTTTTTTGATGCAAAAATGTTAATTTTTTGCATAATTTCTTTATTAATAACATTTAATATATTTTATAAAATTTTACTCAAACTATTTTAAGACGAAATATAAGTTAATATTATTACAAATAATAAACTGAATTGATGATGCCGTATTATGTGATATAATACGATTTTCAATAAACATATTGCCATTACTAGACTCTGTGAATGTATAGCTAGAGGCTATTGTTTAGTGTTGTTTACTTGCTTCGAAATAGTACAGACTATAGCTCGGACTATAGTCATTTCATTTCTGATAGATTTGTTCATGTACGCTTCGGCTCCGAGTGTTGACTTTCAGCCTCGAAGATGTTTCAAACCAATTGCTGTATCTAGGCATTTTGCGGACCTCTTCGCCCCGGATATTATTTCTTACCCGAAAAAAAAAATATATATGGATTGTGGGATTTTCTGAAAAAACATGTAAGAAAAATTATTTATTTCATAAAAACTTTTCATAAAAAATATATTCTATATAATTAATAATAAAAGGAACGAAAACGTTAAAGATATTATTCTAAACATTTATAACATAGAACATAAATAAAATCAATCAAAAATGTAAAATAACTAGAAAATTAACTAAAAACAAACAAAAGAAACATTTCTATAGCTATATATATATATATATATATATATATATATATATATATATATATATATATATATATATATATATATATATATTAATAAATAAAATCAGCCATTAATGATATAAATGAGTTATTTTATACCATGGTAGCATGCGTAACAAATACAGATTGCCGAAATACTGTTTTGTATCATTTATAATGTAAATACAAAAATAGATATTTGTACATATTATTTTAATTTCTTGTCCGGTTTGAAACCATACATATCCCGCTTACAATTTAAAATCCGAAGGTGAACGAATAAACGCGAAGATGACCTGGTAGTCCGAGCAACGGCTTCAATTTTCTTCACCTAAGCACCTTTTTGGCGACAGACTGGTTTGGTGCTGGTTCGTGGTGTTTGGAAACTTATTATTTTCTCGTATGAAAACGGTTCAAACAATGACGTGACACTACGACTTCTTTGGAACAGTTTCGAACAAGCCGGCAGCAATGGTTTTTTAAAATTATTATTTAAAGAATATGTGCTTCACCCTGAGAGTATTAGCTCTATTACATAGAGAGTTTACATTTTGATTGAAACGGTTACATTAATTACAATTCATTATATAGGCTTATATCTTTGATGTATTCTATAGTATTGTAGGAGTAGTTGTTGTCTAATGCTTCTTTCAGTGTATGTGGTATTTGATGTTCTCTTCGTATTTTCGGCATTATAAAATTACATGTTCAACAGTTAGTTGACTGTTGCATTCTTCACCTTGCAGGGTTGGACTTTTCAAATATGTGTTTATTTGTCAATTTTGTGTGGCCAATTGTAAGTCTAGTAATTACGACTTGTTCTTTTCGTTGGAGGGGAGTTAGTCTCCATTTCTCTGTAGTAGTCTGGATGTTTCTTAACTTGTTTGTTGAGTTTTGCCTCCGCCTTTTGTTTGTTGCAACGCCCAGCTGTATAGGCCCGTGCCCGTGCAAGCGGTTTTGAGAGTGGCTTAGCCCAGTGGAGAAATAGGGCGGGTATATATATATATATATATATATATATATATATATATATATATATATATATATATATATATATATTTATAAGGGCGCCAGTTGAATGTAATCGCCCTCTCAAATTATAGCGATTCAACACACTAAACGGGAATGGACGATGCGGTAGGACGTAAGGGTACGTGACAAATAGAGAAACCCAAAACTTAACAATAACAATAATTTAATTTTCGTACGAAATAGAAAATGTAAGGTGTATCACAATTCGCGGCGTTATTCAAATAATACACAACGCAGATGAACGGTTTGAAATCACGCTTATGCGAGGCAATTGGTAATAGCGAAAAGTTACTACTAAAACAAAATGTCGGAACCGCGCGAGACACTAGGTGCGTTCAATGAAGCTAGCAAATCGAGCAAATGCTTACTTAGCATTTGCTATCTGCTAGAGCGTGCATTGAACGATCTGCTTGTTTTGCTACGATCGAACTGTCAGATGACTGTCAGTCAGTGAGGTTACGAAAATTGAAAACTTTCAAATATTGAATTTTTGCATAGAATAGAACACTGATATATATTAAATGCAGTGTCAGATAAATAATAAATAGAAAATAAACTCTCAATGGTATTAATTACATGCATAATTTAATTTTATTAGGATATTCCACGCAAGTAAACTCAAGTACAAATATTTTATGTTACTTTTACGTATTTCATTAATTTTCATTGAAAATATATTCAAATATTACAAATGATATTTGAATTTGTGCGCCATATTTTTACATGCAGCAAAACAAGCGAGAAAATAGTCGCTTGCTTTGCTTACTTAGCAAAACGAGCAAATGCTAAGTTAGCAAGCCGTTCAGTACATTTTACTTCCGCCTTGCTCGATTTGCTAGCTTCATTGAACGCACCTAATATCACTGGCCAATGTAAGGTTCCCGCCGTTTCGGATCTAAACATATAAGTTAGGTTATATAAATCTAGTGCTTGTCGCAGTTGTCGCAGACACGTAATACAGCCGTAGTAGTATTTAACAATGTAAAACGTCCGCAAAATGGCGATATATTCAATAACATACATATATAAATTGTGTGGATGGTAAGTTCGGATAGAAATAATCATACGAGAATAATAATAATAATACAATAATAAATAACCCGTAGGTTTGAAATGTGACATGCACAATAAAGAACACTAGACAAACAAAGGAATGAATGCAATTAGTCTTCGAGGCAATATGCTTGGAAGAAGGTAGGCACATTTGCACGTGGGAAATCTCACCTGGGAAGTTGTGCGGCTTATAAGTGGACTTTTCGGTTGCAGGAGTGTACAATAATTCCCGAGTTAACTCGGAGGAACAATGCTTGTTCCAAAAAGTAGTCGACGTACTAAATTCCCTTAAATTAGGATAAAATGCGAAAAAGAAGACTATACGAAATACAAATTTAACATGCGACTCCACTCACTACCATACAAAAAGAACTTTTAAGAACGGGGATTTGCCATTCTTTTCCGAAGAACGCGTCCGGACCAAAGAAAAGGCGTCGAGATAGTTCATTCACCTGACCTTGAGGCGAGTGGGTCACTAGGCCAACAGTACGATGATCAGAACTACGAGAGTGTCGTCCAGGTTGTCTACGAGAGGGGCGCTTAGAAAAATCGTAGTGTAACATGTTCCATTCGTCATTTATTATTTTCTTGATGGTCGATTTCACATCGTAATATGGGACGGATGTGTTGCTAATTTCTTCCTCTATGGCATCTTTGGCAGCAGTATCGGCGCATTCATTTCCGGGTATACCAATGTGTGATGGGATCCATATGAAGTTTATTTGATTATTGTTGTGGTTTAGGAGAGATAGTATGTCATGTATATTTTTGACAATGGATTTTTTTGTATAGATGGTATTGATGGAGTATATGGAGCTTAGGGAGTCTGAGCATATGATATACTTTTTATTCTTTACTTGGTCCTGCGATAGCTGGTGCAAGCAGTGGTATATTGCTAGTAATTCGGCTGTATAGATGCTCGATTCTTCAGGTAGATGATATTTGTATATTTGATCGTTAATTATACAGGCGGCTCCTACTTTGTTGTTAAATTTCGATGCATCCGTGTAGATTATTTGGCTCGCTTGGTGACTTTCTTTGATTGTGTTGAAGTTGTTTTTAATTACATTGTGGTTTGTATCTTTTTACCTTCCGTCAGCTCTAGGTAAGGAAGGTATTGTCTTTGGTCAAAAAATTCGGTGGTGAGTTTTCATTGAATAAGCACGTTTTAGGGTCTTTACAATACGATTTTACTATTTTTACGATGATGTCTGTATGTGTGTGTGTGTATGTGACCGCCGTTTCGTGGACGATATCTCCAATACTAGAATTCCAAAAATTACAATTCTTGCGTATTCCTCTTCCTTACAACCATATGCAGACTTGATTAGATTTTGGTTATAATTGGTCAACCGGAAGTACCCTCATTTGAAGATTTTAACAGTTTTTCTTGAAAAACTCAGTTAAATGTTATTATAACTTAAAGAATATATTATTGTCTATACGATTTGATTGCATTTTATATTTGATATTCAACAGATATAGAGTTAAAGAATAATAAAGATAAAAAATTCGTATAAATTTCATAATTCAGCCAGCTATGCTAACATAACCATGGAAACTGCTAATATATTCAGGTAATTCAAATGAGTACGTTCCGTTCTGCACAATCCCGTTGCGTTAAAATTTCTTTCTATACAAATGTCGTTCTGCACAATTCTCGTTCTACACAAAGTTCCCCCCACTAGCAGTGCCATTCCGAACAAACAGCGAATCTCGTTCTGACCAAAGTATGACAAATCGGGAAGGGTCGAATAAAATTGCAGAGTTCCAAACAACGTTTCCTCCTTTTCTATATGATCTACTAAACTACATATAAATTATCTATCACACTACAGATGGCTCTTTTAGAAGGCATCGAACTTCTCTGTTTTAAATTTACCGGGCACTTAGTTTGACATGACAAATATTGATACATGTGCATTCATGGAGTGAAAGAAGTAAGGAAAATTTACAGATACTGGATTCGTAATTTATTTAAATAAAAACAATGTAAAATAAATGAAACAGTATTAATAATTCTTTTATCATCATACTTTTTAATTTTCAGATTCAGATGAAGGAAGAGAACAAAATATAAATTCTTGTTAATGTCCTGGGTATACGTCAAGTCATGGTTAATATTTTACGATAAAATTGTGTTTGATATACAAATAATATTTTTGTCTTTTGTAAACATAGTGTTGCTCTACTATTTTGGCCTTCTAGAATTCAGAAACTTCAATTGAAAGTTACTTCTTTTATCAAA
Organism: Harpalus rufipes; assembly: GCA_951394225.1. Taxonomy (NCBI): domain Eukaryota; kingdom Metazoa; phylum Arthropoda; class Insecta; order Coleoptera; family Carabidae; genus Harpalus; species Harpalus rufipes. The sequence continues at coordinate 25,888,164 of OX596282.1, read as the reverse complement.
TATTGGTAAAACATTTAATAATCAAAGACACAAATAATATTGTAGGTAGAATAGCAATAACGCTAATTGTAAAAACTCGTCCATAGTAAAATAGATTATAAATATTTGCTTCTTTAATAAAATATGATTGTAAACTTATTACCTAATTGAAATATATACTTTGGTTTTAAATATATACGAGATTTCAAAATCCGTACAGGTTCAGTTTATATTCATGTGTGAATATTCAAATGTACAGGCTTTCCAAGTAATTAGTAATTATTTTTATAGACCGTGATTGAATCGGTCGTCTCAAATTAAGTCATTTATTGAAATATAACCTCAAAATGGACAATCTCGAGGATCTAAATAATAAAATCGATACATTACTTGCAAGAACCACGTATATCAAGGACATCAAGAAGGAAATAGTAGATATTAAGAATAAATTTGATTCTTTTTTCCATAAAATTAAATGTAAATGGCGATAAAATTGCAATCATAGAAGAACAAATTACACAGCAGCGTGCCACAATAAATATGCTAGAATAACGATTAAAGAGGAAAAAATTATTATTTATTGGTATACCAGAAGAGGAGAAAAGTATAATTGAACTGGAAAATTTAGTTATAGACTTAATAATCAAGTACACCAAGCCAAACTTTGCCAACGTGTATATCGAACACATTCCAATTGGGACGCAAATCTAATAAAATACGTCCAATTCAGGTAACATTTTCAACTATAAAGTTAAAAGATTTCGTCTACACGAACAGATTTCCATTCAAAAGATCTAAAATTTATATTAATGAAAACCTGCCTACTGAAGATCGAATGCAACAGAAAAAAATACTCAGTGGATTAAAAACACTAAAAGATGAGGGAAAGAATGTGAAAATCTCTCGTAAAAAGAAAATTTCATCAATGAAAAGCGATACAGAGTTCTTTCAGATCACAGCACCCCGGACAATAGTCTATATACTCTAATGATAAATGTATTATTACATAATTAAAAGTCCATAAAATCATTCACTCGTAGTATGATCACGATTTTATTTAACTAAAACGCTGTTTTAAGAAATGTCAAATTTCATTTTTTAATAACAATAATAAATAATATCAAATTTATCAAAATATGATGTTAAAGCAGAACATAGTTTGTATTCAACCAAATATTTTTTTAAAAATCGTTCTTTAAACATAAGGGCGAAATTAAGTATTAAAATTTGAATTTGAAATTTCTTAAAACAGCGTTTTAGTTAAAACCGTGATCATGCTACAAGTTTTAGTTTTTTTTTTTTCTTTATTATTACTGTTATTATAATTCAGGTTTATAATTTAATATAATGTGTAAGTCAATCCATTCTCGCCTTTGTAAAAAAACTGTATATTTTGTAACAAATAAACTATTATTATACTATATAAAATTGTTAGAATTATATTTTTCTGTAATTTAATAAGTTCGCAGGTACCTACTATTAACAACATGGACTAAATATTTATATTATTAAGAAAACAAAAATTATACATGTTTCAATATTTTCATTTTCTGAATCCTTATTTTATTAGGTTTTAATGTGACTCGCTCTGCAAAAATTGTTTCTTTCTCAGTCAACAGCTGCTTGTCAAAGGTTGTTGGTTTATAGACTCTGATTATAAAACAATCAATAATGCTTAGATTACTATAATAGCTCTAGAAGCTAGTTGCAACATTTACGTAGTATAGCTATTTTCTTCGGATATTAAAGTAAATGTTTATAACTGATAAGAATATTCTGTACTATAAGAGACACAAATCGAGTAGTATATAAGATCCGAGCCGAACATATTGCGAATCGTTAATATTCGTATTAAATATGAAGCTTTACAATCATACTAGATTGTTTTTAAGGTCCTGTTGAAGACTCATTACAAACACAGAAATAAAATAAAAAAAATATTAGACATGTTCGTAACTATACAATACAAATATATTTTAAATAGGGGAGACCTTTGGGGGTTGAAACATGTACACAAATGTAAGTTATTTATATGCAGAAAAATAAAAATCCCATTAGATGTGTTAGAAATGTTTTTATAATGTATTCTGACAGTTAATTTTATGAAAATGTATGTAATAAATAGTGTAAAAAGTATTTTAGTTATCAATTTGTAAGTTTCCAGTGATTTTTACATCTAAGCGAAAATATTATATAAATATTTCACTCGAAAAATTTCAACCAATCACGTTACAGTATTTTTTGAATTTCGACCAATGACAATCGAATATCAGTGAATATTTGCACTTGAGCGTATACCCGAGTGTTTACATAAGTGCATTACCTGAAAACTGAGGTTTATGTGACAGATTAAAATAAATATTAATAAAAAGAATTAAATATATAGAATGTGAAGTTTTTCTCGGGAAATATTTTACCAATATACCACTCGTGCACGTCAAATACAATCAGAATATTTTCGCGAAAATAATATATGAATATATGCCCGATTATCAATTGTTTTAGAGATATATTTTGTTACATGTATCATGTATTGCACACAACTCTTTTAGAAAGTGTTAAATCTGTTAATTGGTTTTATTTAAAAAAATTCTTCTTTAGAAATTAATAAAAAATCTGTTGTGGCCAGCACAAAACCTTCCGTCAATCTATGCAAATTGCACTTGACACTGACAGCTTCTTCTTTAGCTTTTCCCATTCGTTAGGGATCGCTGTTTTATTTTCTTCTACCACTCATTTATGTTTTGAGTCGTCCTCATTCAGTTCCTTTTCTCTCAAGTTTCCCGCAATACAGCCCTTCCATCTTATCTTTGGTCTTCCTTTGTTTCTTCTACTTTCTTTTACTAAGCTATTCATTCTTCTTCCAATATATTTTTCATCTCTCCTCATGACATGTTCAAATCAATGTAATCGTTTCTATTGTATCTATCTAGAAATATATATATGTAAAACTTGCATATACATGTAAAAGAAAAGAATATAGATACTTATATATGTATGCACAAAAAAATTTACCTTGTAAGTTGAACACAACAGAATATTAAAAATTAAGTACTGTATAATACTTTTGCAAACAAATATAATTCCACTTTGAACTACAAATTTATAACCTCACTCCGCGAAAAGGTAAACAAATCCACGTGAACTGGCCAGGAGACCTATTCTGTAACTTTAGCAACAGGTAGTGTTGCTATACGTCATCGTTTGAGTGTTGCTTGACTTCGGATATTCTCGCAACAGGTCATGATTTTCGTCTAGTACCTTTATTGTGGCTATGTTGTTGGGGAAATTACCGTGGGTTGGTCATGCATTTAAAATCTGACATTTCCTCAAAACGTGTAACAACCGCATAAATTGGTCAATAAATATACATATTTCAGATTGAAATCTTGTAATGAATAATGGATATATTCACATTACTCGATTACCCGTAGTAGACATATCCTCTGTGGATGTAAAGACATAAATAAATGTTATATAAAACAAAACATTAGATATAAAAACTCTTTTATTTTTAAAGGGACATTGAGCTAGTTTACACCATCGTTTAGGCCGCGTCCTATACCCTATATTCGACGTATACCTTATAGGACGTCATGCTGTAAACACTTAGTAGTCGACCTGACCTAGCTTAGGTCAGGTCTCTTTTTCATGTGACCTGACCCAGTTTAGGCCACGTTTTAAACTGCGTGTAAACGCCTTAGTGACCTAAAGTGTTTGATAAAAACTCTGTAGATGGCGGTTGATCCGTATTGTGATTTTGTTGACATATTTTGTAGGTTGTGTAAGTTAAATTAATTGAATTATTACGGAAAAAACTCATGTTCCGAAGCTGAATCTCCTGATCCTTGTGAAGTTCACAATGATGCAAACGAAAAAAGTCAATAAGAGCACGTATTTCACTAGTGACAGCGTAAACATACCAATAAAAAGAAATTAAAGATTGAATGATATTTGGTGATAACCTAAAATACTTTTATCAATCTGGGATATGAAACTGCAGTTTAAAAAAATTAAGTGCGATTGTATTTCAACAGATGGCATTGACTCGAGGACTATATTACACCTATATTAGACCTAAACTTATCATTAGTCCCCATGGTGTAAACGATTTGTAGAAGACCTATTATAGGACAAGGTATAAGCCAGGTCGCATGAATAGGATTGGGTGTAAACTAGCTCAATAATTCTCTACAATACAGCGACACTTGTGATAACAAATACTGTATACCTCTCCTTCGCATCATTATTCTCTTCGTCGGTTTTTGGAAACTTATGGGTCAATTCTGTTCACATCTGTGAATCTTACAGATCTGTAAATCTGTAAATAATGAACAAAATCGCAACGAAAACTGTCACTCTAATGTACAATTCTATATTAAACAACAAAAATAGATGCGTTTTTGACAGGTTTTACAGATATGTAAGACTTACAGATGTGAACAGAATCGATCAGTTAATCTATATCTTCCCAAGTTGAAGAACTATCAATGTTGAAACTTCCTTCAAAGACCTACTTACAACCGGCTGGCTCAATAACGTGCCAGCAAGTTGTTTCCGACATTTCGCTGGTAACTTCCAACAGCGAAAAAATTTAATGCTGTTAAAACCTATAAACGTAAAATAATTTTAGATGACTATTTTAAATAAATAAATATGTTTTCTTACTCTGAGATGCGGCGGAATTCTTGTGTTCCTTTGGCTTATTTCCATATGTGGAGGCAATACTTCAATTATATATCGGCAAGCTTCTTTATTCAATCTAAAATTCGCCACAAATTCTGTCTCTGACACATCGAAAGAATCTTGAGCGTCTCTTAAATTTCGTCTCAGTAGAGCAGCTTCTTCCAACTCTACATCCAGTTCTTCCTCTGCTACAATTTGCAGTTTAGCATATAATAATGCCATCTAAAGAAAGATTACAATAAATATGTTATATCGGAAAAAGTTATTTTTTTTTGTTAGCGAACCATTGCTTAATGTTATTGTATCAATATTTACACAAAAAAATATTTTTAATATCCTTATTCACTTTTGAATACTATATATCAAATTCACTTTGCAATAATAATAAGAAAATAATTATATTTTCAACTTACCTCAGAAAAATAAAAGATGATATAAACACAATTTGAAACTTATTGACAAACTTTCACTCACGAATACCGCCAACAAACTGTCAAATCAGTATTGCTATGTCCATAACACTACCTACATAGGTGGTGTTATCCCTCCTACTTTTTTTCAAGATTCTTCACCGAGAGTGACGTCATATAGTTCGTACTCTGTCTGACATTATCGTGCGCGCTCTTTCCAAAATGGCCGTATCAACACGATATCGGTGTTGCTAAAAGTTACAGAATAGGGGTCCAGATATTTGTAGTGTAATATCCAACCTACGTTTAAAAAGTCAGGTCTCACCATTCATTCTACGCATGCGCATACGTCACTTGTGACGTCACAAAAATTTGATGATAAATAATTAATGACAAATAAATGGGTACATTATTTTAACTTTCAATTACATTTTAAGTTATAATTATTCATATATTTAAGATTAAAAAATATTTCACGTGTAATTTCAATCACGCTAAACTTCCCCATTTCGAAACAAACTAATAACAACTTGAAATTTAAGCGCCAAATTTTATTCCGTTCCGCAAGATCGTTTTAAACTCTCCGGCAGGCGCGCAGGGTTGCCAGATGTGGCGATTTTTAGCCAAAATGGCTATTTTTTGAAAATGTTTGCGACCAAAAAATATAATTGGCGACTGGCGATTAATTTGGCTATTTTTAATTTCACTGAGCGACATTTTGGCTAGAAACTTTTAAAAATTAATGTTAACTTTTTCTCTCTCCATATTTAAATTTAGTGGTTAGCGCTATGGCGTAGTGTTCTGTTATCCAACTAAAAGAGTAAGAAGATGTCGGTCTTAGCTTAGCTTTGATTGTAAATAGTTATACATTTTGGATTACTGTTCTTCACCATACAAATCCGGAGGGTTCTCATATTTTTAAAGATTTATCGAAATATGTTTTATTACTGTTGTCGTTACCTTCCTCTAATGCTGTAGTTGAACGAGTTTTCAGCTTCATGAATTAGTGAAAACTAAAATTCGCAACCGAATGGGTTTGTTAATGTTAAATTCGCTCTTACTAATTAAAGTTAACTTTTATTCAGAAGGCAAATGTTGCAAAGATTTTAAACGTACTAAACATATGTTTAAAAAATTTAATAACAAAATGTACTCAGAAGGTGACAATCAAAATGATGTCGAGAGTGTTGCTTTGTTAGAGAATATAGACATTAATAATGAATTTGATGTTCCTAGTATTAATTTATTATAGTTAAATTTATTATTTTGTTTTTCTTCATATATGTATTTCCTTAAAAGTACTACAATGTTCATCCTGTAGTAATATAATATAGATATGGTTTTTTTTTTTGTTTTGAAAATGTATTTTTTACATACATAATATGTATACATAGTATATTTATATAAATATATCACTTTCATTATTATTATTTTGTCGTTTTTTCTTATTCACAACTCGCTACATTCTTTCGTGAAATGTGTAAGTGGTATTTAATTATTATTCCAGAAGTTGGCGAAATTGTGGCGATATTTTTTTTCAAGTTGGCTATAAGACATACTATAAACCTGGCAACTCTGCAGGCGCGCGCTTTCAGAGTCAAAAAGTTAGCGGCGCTAACTTAGCGCAACGTATAGTGAGATTGTGAGATATTTTGTTTATAGTATAGGATTATACATTCTGAGGGTTCTCTTGGTGTGTTATTTACTTTTACTTTGTGTGTGCTTTTTGGTGTACGGTAGCATTACGTTTTAAATTTAGAGTTTTTTATTCTTTGTTAATTATTTAACGTTTTCTTCGTTTTTATATATATTATATATCACTGACGATATATTTACGTTTTCAATTTTTCTTTTCACTTCGTTTTATTTGGTTCTTGGTATACATGTTTCATTAATTTTTTTACGTTTTATTTACGATGGAACGAGTAGATGGCTATCGTGGCAACAATTCGTTGTTTATTTTTAATAATTTTGTATATACTAGTAGTACTAGACGTCAAGGAGGCAATATATACATGCAATGTAGACACAGAGATACATGACCTGCTCGTGTAATAGTAAAGCAAGGTGTGCCCACTATGACTCAGGAGCATAACCATGGCGAAGATGTAGCAGAAATTCAGCATCTACAGTTGAGAACCTCTTTAAGAAGACGGACTCAACAAGAAAACACTGAGCTTGAGACAATATTCCGAGAGGAAGAACGGCGCTACCCAGAAGGTGCTCTGCTAATTAGTGATTTTCAGAGTGTTCGATCGACCATGTACAGAAGTCGAAGATTAGGTACTCCTATGATACCAGCTAGCTTAATTGAATATTCTGCTATTATTATGCAACGGCAGTATGTAATTAGTTTATTTTCTAATATCTCATACCAAAAACAAATTTTAGATGGTTCGTACGATATGGACGAGATCTCTTTCCGGCGGAAAATTAATTTTTTAGAGGCAGAGTTACCGCATCCGATAACAGCGAGTCTGTAATTTTTGTCTCAGAAACAATATTACAGTTCGTCAGGGATCAACCTAGAGTTAATCTCCACATGGATGCTACTTTTAAAGTAGTACCGAGAGCAGGTGGAGCCCTTCAGCTATTTAGCATTCATTTGCTGTATGATGATAAAATTTGTATTAATGCTGAAGATGAACCACTTTGGTTCGAAACGTCCGATGTTCTGACATAAATAAAGAATATGAAAAATCTGGATCACCAAGGCCTTACTCTATACTCAACGAAATTTGCCAACTGACCCTTCTCGACTCAACAAGTATGATAATATGGTAAAAACAATTTATAAATTTATAAAATCTGTATACTAAAACATATATATCTTTTAGACGTTTCCCTTGCTCTTTACTCTCATGGAGAGAAAAAGTAGAGCTGCATATGAAGCCATATTTGGATACCTTCAACGTGTCCTGAGAAATATTGTGGTGGAAAGTATTATGGCTGATTATGAAACAGCAATGAGGATTGCTGTTGTTACAGTCTTTCCGGGAACACACCTTAAAGGCCGCTGGTTTCATTATTCTCGAGCCGTCTACAAAAAAGCTAGAGAATTTGGGATTTTACGTGGTGGTCATCAGCAAGAGGCTAGACATCTATATTATAGTAAGAATAGCTATGGTATTGCCACTTTTGCCGCGCGCTTTGTTAGGAGCTGGGTTCGATGTACTGCAAAACATAGCAAATGAACGCAATATGAATCCAGTAATTTTTTTTAAAATTATTTACGAAGGCAGTGGTTGCCGTTGAATATTAGTGTTTTTGGAGAACATCATCGCACTAATAATTCTGTGGAAGCTTTTCACAGACAACTTTATCGGTAAGTATATGATTGTACAATATGTGTATATATTATAGTCTATTAATTAGTACTCTTATAATTTTTTTTTAGCATTATGAGAAGACCTCATCCCAACATATGGTCATTTACGGAAAAATTAATTAGTATGGAGCACGCTAAGTCTTTAGATTTTACAAGACTTAGAAGTGGTGTAATGTTACCAAATCAACGTCGTCGCCGTTATGTGAATCTGGACCGTCGTATAACATCTGCAGAAAATCATTTAGCTAGGGATGGAGATGTAAGACGATTTTTGCTCTTCGTATGTCATGGTGTTGATCGTTTAGAGCAAAATTTAAACGGCATACCAGGTAAAGAACTCAATATAAGCCGCAGTTAAATTGATTTTAAAGTTAAATTTATGCTTTTCAATTAGACCTGCCTCCACTTCCACATCAGCGCATACTTACACCACCGCCAGTACTAGCTCGTCCGCCAACACCTCCAGCACTAGCTCGTCTACCAACACCTCCGCCAGCACAAGCTCGTCCGCCAACACCACCACCAGCACTAGCTCATCCGCCAGCACAAGTCCATCCGCCAACACCTCCGCCAGCCCAAGCTCACCTACCAGATAGACCACGAACACCACCTCCAGCACTGCCTCTGTGTCTTGTGTGTCTAACAAACCCAAGACAGTTTCTACTTTTAGACTGTCAACATTTTTGTATGTGCAGCGACTGCGTCCAACATTTTCAGGTACGGCGAAACGAAGTTGACAACTCCTCCTCAAGATGTCCAGTTTGTAGAACTCCAATTTTAAATGCCCCAATTCGCGTATTTCTGTAAGCGATGAAATACGGCATTTAACATTTTATGCTGACATCCGCCTGTTACCAACACTGTTCCTGACCCAGCTTATCTTTCAAAAGTACAATTGGTTCTGCCATGTGAACCACCTTATCTGCTACGCACCACATTTCAAAAGAATTCCTCTCGGAACCAACATTCAAATATACATACAAGTAGTTTGCTTGTTAAATTTGTTTCCATTCACCTATTAGCTTAACATTTAGTACTGCCATCTGAACTAGCTGCACACCATATTTCAAAAGAACTCCTCTGGGGACCAATAATTCGACATTGTGTAGAATTTGATAAATCAAGCAAATTGAAAAATATGAGACACTTAAGTTCACTTATGCTGGATTCGATGACAAATGACAATATTGTTAATGTAGAATCTGTAGGTAATTTCCGAGATACAGCAAGATGGAACTAGCGCTGCAAATATGAGCACACATTTTAATTTAGATTTACTCTTAAAAATATTTAAAAAAGGGGATGTGTTGCGAAATTAAGTAAAGAAATACAAAAGCTGTATTGGGAAAAGAAATATGAACTGCTGTGTAGAAACATTAAATTCTTAATACAACAGAATTGTGAAAAGTAAACAAAGCCAGTAAAACAGTATAAGGAAAGTATTGGGAAAGGTAAATACATCTATTTATTTTGTGTATTCATGCTTCTAATTTTGTCTACTGATGTAGGTTGTGGATACTGCATTCTTAGAGACTGAATGACAACCCTCTGCAACTTTGGTTCGTACCAAATGAATAATGTATGTGCCCATTACACCTGTGTCCCTGTGTGGCTGGATTACGGGAAATATACAGTCATGTCTCAGCTTCCATGTTTTGAATTGATGACACTATAAGAAATAGAGAAACTAGAAACAATTACGGATGAAAAATTATGCTAGTCAGTGCCATTCACTTCGTAAAAATTAAAATAATGATACTAGTAGAAGAAATTGATTTTTTCACAGTAAAATCGAAACATAATGTGGACATTCATATTATAAAAGGAATTCCAATGTTAAAGCAAAATAAGATTCACGCAAAAATAAGTGACGTAGAAGTGATGAATTCCTTGAACTATTTTTTAAAGATTGCATGAAATTTCATCAATTTTGTCCATAATAAAACTATTTTACAATGTCAATGAGACGGTAAACTTTTAAAATTGAACTTTTACGACATTTAATTATATTTCAAGATAAAGTAATTATATAATTTAATAGTAACAGTAATAAAAATAATTTAATGTAAGTATTACGTGTACGTGAATATTTAATTTTTATGTACAAGGTTAATTATTAATTTTCAGTTTAAGGAGAATATGACAGGTTATTTCATTCATAATTTGTAACATAGTACTTACAAAACAAGAAAAAAGACGAAAATAATGGCAAAGGCTGAAAAAAAAGTTTATTTCGAAAAAGTCAATTTATGTGAGTATTACATGTACGTGAATATTTACTTTTTATTTACAAAGACTATTAATTTTCAGTTAAAGAAGAAAGTGTGTAACTTGGAAAAAATAATTTTTCAAAAATAAATGTTATCTTCATGTCAAAAGCATTTCGTTCACTACCACCAAGAAAGAGTTCAAAATAACAAATTCGTAAAAAATCTAATAAGCATCTTATTAGACGATATTGTTCTAAAAAACAAAAATTCTAAACACATCCGACTGCCCAGAAGAAAGTTTTTTTTTATTAATTTCTAAAGAAGAATTTTTTTAAATAAAACCAATTAACAGATTTAACACTTTCTAAAAGAGTTGTGTGCAATACATGATACATGTAACAAAATATATCTCTAAAACAATTGATAATCGGGCATATATTCATATAATATTTTCGCGAAAATATTCTGATTGTATTTGACGTGCACGAGTGGTATATTGGTAAAATATTTCCCGAGAAAAACTTCACATTCTATATATTTAATTTTTTTTATTAATATTTATTTTAATCTGTCACATAAACCTCAGTTTTCAGGTAATGCACTTATGTAAACATTCGGGTATACGCTCAAGTGCAAATATTCACTGATATTCGATTGTCATTGGTCGAAATTCAAAAAATACTGTAACGTGATTGGTTGAAATTTTTCGAGTGAAATATTTATATAATATTTTCGCTTAGATGTAAAAACTTACAAATTGATAACTAAAATACTTTTTACACTATTTATTACATACATTTTCATAAAATTAACTGTCAGAATACATTATAAAAACATTTCTAACACATCTAATGGGATTTTTATTTTTCTGCATATAAATAACTTACATTTGTGTACATGTTTCAACCCCCAAAGGTCTCCCCTATTTAAAATATATTTGTATTGTATAGTTACGAACATGTCTAATATTTTTTTTATTTTATTTCTGTGTTTGTAATGAGTCTTCAACAGGACCTTAAAAACAATCTAGTATGATTGTAAAGCTTCATATTTAATACGAATATTAACGATTCGCAATATGTTCGGCTCGGATCTTATATACTACTCGATTTGTGTCTCTTATAGTACAGAATATTCTTATCAGTTATAAACATTTACTTTAATATCCGAAGAAAATAGCTATACTACGTAAATGTTGCAACTAGCTTCTAGAGCTATTATAGTAATCTAAGCATTATTGATTGTTTTATAATCAGAGTCTATAAACCAACAACCTTTGACAAGCAGCTGTTGACTGAGAAAGAAACAATTTTTGCAGAGCGAGTCACATTAAAACCTAATAAAATAAGGATTCAGAAAATGAAAATATTGAAACATGTATAATTTTTGTTTTCTTAATAATATAAATATTTAGTCCATGTTGTTAATAGTAGGTACCTGCGAACTTATTAAATTACAGAAAAATATAATTCTAACAATTTTATATAGTATAATAATAGTTTATTTGTTACAAAATATACAGTTTTTTTACAAAGGCGAGAATGGATTGACTTACACATTATATTAAATTATAAACCTGAATTATAATAACAGTAATAATAAAGAAAAAAAAAAAACTAAAACTTGTAGCATGATCACGGTTTTAACTAAAACGCTGTTTTAAGAAATTTCAAATTCAAATTTTAATACTTAATTTCGCCCTTATGTTTAAAGAACGATTTTTAAAAAAATATTTGGTTGAATACAAACTATGTTCTGCTTTAACATCATATTTTGATAAATTTGATATTATTTATTATTGTTATTAAATAATGAAATTTGACATTTCTTAAAACAGCGTTTTAGTTAAATAAAATCGTGATCATACTACGAGTGAATGATTTTATGGACTTTTAATTATGTAATAATACATTTATCATTAGAGTATATAGACTATTGTCCGGGGTGCTGTGATCTGAAAGAACTCTGTATCGCTTTACATTGATGAAATTTTCTTTTTACGAGAGATTTTCACATTCTTTCCCTCATCTTTTAGTGTTTTTAATCCACTGAGTATTTTTTTCTGTTGCATTCGATCTTCAGTAGGCAGGTTTTCATTAATATAAATTTTAGATCTTTTGAATGGAAATCTGTTCGTGTAGACGAAATCTTTTAACTTTATAGTTGAAAATGTTACCTGAATTGGACGTATTTTATTAGATTTGCGTCCCAATTGGAATGTGTTCGATATACACGTTGGCAAAGTTTGGCTTGGTGTACTTGATTATTAAGTCTATAACTAAATTTTCCAGTTCAATTATACTTTTCTCCTCTTCTGGTATACCAATAAATAATATTTTTTTTCCTCTTTAATCGTTATTCTAGCATATTTATTGTGGCACGCTGCTGTGTAATTTGTTTTTCTATGATTGCAATTTTATCGCCATTTACATTTAATTTTATGGAAAAAAGAATCAAATTTATTCTTAATATCTACTATTTCCTTCTTGATGTCCTTGATATACGTGGTTTTTGCAAGTAATGTATCGATTTTATTATTTAGATCCTCGAGATTGTCCATTTTGAGGTTATATTTCAATAAATGACTTAATTTGAGACGACCGATTCAATCACGGTCTATAAAAATAATTACTAATTACTTGGAAAGCCTGTACATTTGAATATTCACACATGAATATAAACTGAACCTGTACGGATTTTGAAATCTAGTATATATTTAAAACCAAAGTATATATTTCAATTAGGTAATAAGTTTACAATCATATTTTATTAAAGAAGCAAATATTTATAATCTATTTTACTATGGACGAGTTTTTACAATTAGCGTTATTGCTATTCTACCTACAATATTATTTGTGTCTTTGATTATTAAATGTTTTACCAATATTTGATAAAAGAAGTAACTTTCAATTGAAGTTTCTGAATTCTAGAAGGCCAAAATAGTAGAGCAACACTATGTTTACAAAAGACAAAAATATTATTTGTATATCAAACACAATTTTATCGTAAAATATTAACCATGACTTGACGTATACCCAGGACATTAACAAGAATTTATATTTTGTTCTCTTCCTTCATCTGAATCTGAAAATTAAAAAGTATGATGATAAAAGAATTATTAATACTGTTTCATTTATTTTACATTGTTTTTATTTAAATAAATTACGAATCCAGTATCTGTAAATTTTCCTTACTTCTTTCACTCCATGAATGCACATGTATCAATATTTGTCATGTCAAACTAAGTGCCCGGTAAATTTAAAACAGAGAAGTTCGATGCCTTCTAAAAGAGCCATCTGTAGTGTGATAGATAATTTATATGTAGTTTAGTAGATCATATAGAAAAGGAGGAAACGTTGTTTGGAACTCTGCAATTTTATTCGACCCTTCCCGATTTGTCATACTTTGGTCAGAACGAGATTCGCTGTTTGTTCGGAATGGCACTGCTAGTGGGGGGAACTTTGTGTAGAACGAGAATTGTGCAGAACGACATTTGTGTAGAAAGAAATTTTAACGCAACGGGATTGTGCAGAACGGAATGTTTCGATTCAAATTGACAGATGTCAGTATCAATAAAAAGCAAGTAATTGAATGAAAAAATAAGGGAAGTAACTCTAGTGTTAGAATTTTTTAGATATAATAGAGACGATTACATTGGTTTGAACATGTCATGAGGAGAGATGAATAAATTAATAGTTGGAAGAAACATAGGAAGACCAAATATAAGATGAAAAGACTGTATTGCAGAAGACTTGAGAGAAAAGGAACTGAATGAGGACGACACGCAAAACAAAAATTAGTGGAAGAAGAAAATAAAAACTAGCGACCCCCTAACGAATGGGAAAACTAAAGAAGAAAAAGATGTCAGTGTCAAGTGCAATTTGCATAGTTTGGTTTATGCAATAACTTTACTGGAAATATAGGATCTTTTGCAAAAAAAATATGTATAGGGCGCGTGCAGTGACATGACTTTGCTGCCTTTGGCAAGCAGATATGGGGACCCGTATCAAAATGACAGCAATTAATTATGTCCATAACTGACAAGTGTCATAATTTTTCATTCAAAATTTCATGATTTTCTTATTTCATGTGATTTGTTTGTTATCAGGAGTATGGAATTCCGTTGCCGAGAAACGGAATCATAAAATACCAAAAATTTAGAATTTTTTGCAAGAAAATTTATGTATGGAATTTGTACATAATACACAGGATTGACGGAAGGTATTGTGCTGGCCACATCAGATTTTTTATTATATTTTTGTAGATCTAGATTTATTTTAGGCATTTCAATAGACCATGGTGGGTTATTAGATTTTTGATTTATTTGTATGTTGGGAATAGTGTCGTTTATAGATTTTAGTATCTGATCGAGGTAAATATGGAAAGGATTATAGAGTTTAATAGCGGTTATAGGAGTTTTTGGGTCAAACACAAATTTGTGGGCTGGATTTATTGGTTTGGATGCTAATTTTGTTATACAGGGTGAGTCACCGAAATCGCCGTCTTCGATATCTCCCTTGTCGTTAGAAATACAGCATAAGTTTATTAACAGAATTTATTCGTTTACTCAAGGAGCATAACGTAAAAATATTTTCACATATACAGGTGTTGCATTACGGCTCGGCGAGAATTGTTTGTCTTTTTTTAAATGGAACACCCTATATATTTTTTATATATTTTGAATTGTATTTTATTCACCTATACGAACATATGAATTTTGTTTTAGTTTTCCACGGCGTTGCCAAGTTATTCCGTTTTTTTCTCTAAAAAAGACCGAATACACGCATTGCTTTATAAAGGCTTACTGAAATTATTTTAATAGTAAGAATTAAGAATTTTGTTTTCTGTATAACTGTAATTATACTCTATGTTCTGACATATTTTTTTAAAATGTAATTATACAGGCTGTTCAATAAAGCGAATCAAATGTGCTCAATTTCAAATGACCATAACTCGTCATTTTCAAATGGAATACCCTATATTTTATTATTCAGTTGTGTGTATTTTTGTATTATCTTCATATGTTATTAAGGGTATCCTATGCCTAAAACCAATAATTTCGGAGATTTTCACCATTTTTCTCTAAATTTATATATTTAACTAAAAATTAAATCTAGGGTACCATTGATATTGTTTTTTGAATAAGAAACAATTGTAGTAATGATAGTATTTTCATTAGCCAGGTTATTATTAATAACAGAGGGATTAAGTAAATTAATTTATTAATATGAGTATCTCGCAAGAAGAACTTACGAATATGGTGTATGCTGGTCAGGCCAGGCGTCACCTCACGGTCACTCAATGCTGGCGTGGAGAGTGCGCAAGAAGAACTTACGAATTTGGTGTACGCACTTGAAGAAGCGGCAACAAACCCTCTTTTGGCATTAAGAATTTATGCACAACCCAAATCCGCGTTCTTTTGAAAAACTAAGGGAAAGGTTTGAAAGAACTGGTCATGTTCAGTACGACAAAAGAGGGTTTCTTTCCGCTTTTCCAAGTGCGTACACCATATTCGTAAGTTCTTCTTGCGAGAGACTCATATTAATTTACTTAATCCCACTGTTATTAATAATAACCTGGCTAATGAAACTACAGTCATTAATGCAATTATTGTTTCTTATTCAAAAAACAATATCAATGGCATACTAGATTTAATTTTTAGTTAAATATATAAATTTAGAGAAAAATGGTGAAAATCTCCGAAATTATTGGTTTTAGGCATAGGATACCTTTAATAACATATGAAAATAATACAAAAATACACACAACTGAATAATAAAATACCTATATTTTCCATTTCCATTTGAAAATGACGAGTTATGGTCATTTGAAATTGAGCACATTTGATTCGCTTTATTGAACAGCCTGTGTAATTACATTTAAAAAAAAATATGTCAGAACATAGAGTATAATTACAGTTATACAGAAAAGAAAATTCTTAATTCTTACTATTAAAATAACTTCAGTAAACCTTTATAAAGCAATGCGTGTATTCGGTCTTTTTTAGAGAAAAAACGGAATAACTTGGCAACGCCGTGGAAAACTAAAACAAAATTCATATGCTCGTATAGGTGAATAAAATACAATTCAAAACATATAAAAATATATAGGGTGTTCCATTTAAAAAAAGACAAACAATTCTCACCGAGCCGTAATGCAACACCCTGTATATGTGAAAATAATTTTAAGTTATGCTCCTTGAGTAGACGAATAAATTCTTTTAATAAACTTATGCTGTATTTCTAACGACAAGGGAGATATCGAAGACGGCGATTTCGGTGTGTGTGTGTGTGTGTGTGTGTGTGTGTGTGTGTGTGTGTGTGTGTGTGTGTGTGTGTGTGTGTGTGTGTGTGTGTGTGTGTGTGTGTGTGTGTGTGTGTGTGTGTGTGTGTGTGTGTGTGTGTGTGTGTGTGTGTGTGTGTGTGTGTGTGTGTGTGTGTGTGTGTGTGTGTGTGTGTGTGTGTGTGTGTGTGTGTGTGTGTGTGTGTGTGTGTGTGTGTGTGTGTGTGTGTGTGTGTGTGTGTGTGTGTGTGTGTGTGTGTGTGTGTGTGTGTGTGTGTGTGTGTGTGTGTGTGTGTGTGTGTGTGTGTGTGTGTGTGTGTGTGTGTGTGTGTGTGTGTGTGTGTGTGTGTGTGTGTGTGTGTGTGTGTGTGTGTGTGTGTGTGTGTGTGTGTGTGTGTGTGTGTGTGTGTGTGTGTGTGTGTGTGTGTGTGTGTGTGTGTGTGTGTGTGTGTGTGTGTGTGTGTGTGTGTGTGTGTGTGTGTGTGTGTGTGTGTGTGTGTGTGTGTGTGTGTGTGTGTGTGTGTGTGTGTGTGTGTGTGTGTGTGTGTGTGTGTGTGTGTGTGTGTGTGTGTGTGTGTGTGTGTGTGTGTGTGTGTGTGTGTGTGTGTGTGTGTGTGTGTGTGTGTGTGTGTGTGTGTGTGTGTGTGTGTGTGTGTGTGTGTGTGTGTGTGTGTGTGTGTGTGTGTGTGTGTGTGTGTGTGTGTGTGTGTGTGTGTGTGTGTGTGTGTGTGTGTGTGTGTGTGTGTGTGTGTGTGTGTGTGTGTGTGTTAAATTTGTTTAACTACGTATTTCCCAATTGGACATTCTTGACAAAAAATCTTCTAAATAATATTTTTTGAAATTTTTTCTTGGTAATATTAAAGAAAATTAAATTCTCTATCTGATACATTTAAATATTTTATTATATATTCTATAGATTTAGAGATAAAAGATATATAATATGTAAAATAATCTTTTATAATAAATTTTACAGCCGAAAGAATGGCCATGGAAAATAGTTGAAAATTTAAATTGTATGTAATTGACAGATAAATGTCAGTGTCAGAAATCCGGAGACATTACTGAAGACTTTTTCTGGGAAGTACATACATTATATTATTTCTTAAAGTATTAATAGCTAAATATTTAATATTATAGGTATATTACATATATCCTTCAAAAATACTGTCAATCCTGACAATGAATTGGAAACATTTCGAAAAATTAGAAGAGGACAAAATTTCTTCATAAAATGAATTTAAAATTAAACAATCTAAATATAAGGAATAGATATATGCGTAAGTAGAATTTTTGGTGTAGAGTGTAGGTATACAAGAAATGTTAAATACAATAGGGTGCGAGCAGTCATGTGATTTTGTTGGCCTTGACAAGCAGATATGGGGGCCCATGTCAGAATGATAGCTAGTAATTATGTATATAGATGTCAAATATCATATTTTCTCATTCTAAATTTAGTGATTTTCCAATTCCATGTGGAGCAGAATTAAATGTTAAATATCTAAGGCATACGACAAGTAAATTTTAAACTCCTGGTGTTAAATTAACTACGTAAATTTAGAAAATCTTGAAATTTTTAATGAAAAATTCTGACATTTGGCATCTATGTACATAATTACTAATTATCATTCTGAAACGGGCCCACACATCTGCTTGTCAAGCCCAATGTAACATTACTGTTCGCGCACTATACTTATGTAACCAAAAAAAGGAAGTGGCGAGAGGTATTGTGCTGGCCACAACAGATTTTTTTTGTTGCTATTCCATATACTATTGCTCCATAATCCATTTTACTTCGTACCACAGCTTTATATATAGTTAGCAGAGTATATCTGTCAGCTCCCCATTCGTAATGTGACAAGATTTTGAGGATATTTAGTTTCCTGTTACATTCGGCACTCAGATCAATTAAGTGTTTCTTCCATATTAATTTTTTGTCTATTGGTACTCTTAGGACTTTAATCTCATTTATGTATTCAATTCTTGTTCCATTTAATGATACCGCTGGGTTTATTAATCTTTTCCTGTGTTTGCTAAGGTGGATTGCCTTTGTTTGTTTTTTTAATTTTTTTTTTTATTGTATGTATTTGGGGTGTTTCGATATCTGGGATCATTAACACCCTGGTACAGTTTTTGTTACAATTTTGTTTAGGTATGTATATATGTGTACATAGTTGTTTTACATTTCATATATTATTTATTATATTGGTGTCTTCGAGATATTTGATAATGTTGTTTATAGCTGTGTTGTTGTTTGCTAGGGCTTGTGGTAGTGTGTTTGGTATGTTGTTGTTCAGTCTTTCTCGGGTGTATTTTGTGCATTGTGTTAGTATGTGTTCTACTGTGATGGGGGTATTGCAAGTGTTGCACGGTTCTGGTTCAGTCCGTCGAAGGAGGTGTTCGTGAGTGTATCGACTGTGACCGATTCGAAGCCTTGTTATAACGACTTGGTGTCTTCTTTTTCCTGTTGTTGTCCAGTTTGTTGTGTCTTCTTTGATTAGTCTTAATTTGTTGTTCGTTATATCGTGCCATTCCTTGTTTCTTTCCTCTTTTATGCGTTTTTTTATTATGTTGTATGCATCATCTGGGGGTATGTTTGTAGTGTGTGGTATTGGTAGTGTGCAGGCTTCTTTTGCAGCGGTGTCAGCTTTTTCGTTTTGTTCGACCCCTATGTGTGAAGGGATCCATATTATTTTTATGTCTTTTTTTTGGTTATTAATTGCTTCGTGAAGATTTTCTTGGATATCTTGAATGTTGCTGTTTTTGGTGTATGGGTTTGTTATACCTTCCAGTGCGCTTTGAGAGTCTGAACATATAATAAATTTGGACTTTTCGCTTTTTATGTTGAGCTCTGTGGCTTTTTTGATGCTATACGTTTCTGCTGTGTATACGCTGGTGTTGTTTGGTAGTCGATATTTGTATGTTGAGTTCCCTAGTACTACGCTAGCTCCTGTTTTGGTTTCTTGCTTTGAACCATCGGTATATATGAATTCGTAGTCTGTGTGGTTATTTCTGAATTCTTTAAATATGTTGTGGTAGAGCTCTGGAGGGGTATGTGTTTTGGGATATTGGGTCATTGTTTGTATTGGAGTTGGATGTTTGATTAACCATGGGGGGGTTTTGTGGTGTGTTGTTTGGTTAATTTTTATATCTTGCTGGTTTATTGTTTGGAAAATTGAGTGCGCGATATTTTGTAGTTGTGATGAATTTAGTAACTCCGTATTTACGTTGTTTGTTGTTTTATAGAATTGACTATAGTTTGGCGATGTTGGTTTGCTTGCTAGTTTGGTTAGGTATGATGCCATTAGTTGTTTTCGGCGAGTTTTTAGTGGTGGTTCTCCTGCTTCGCATAGTAGACTGGTTATGGGACTCGTTCGGTAAGCTCCTGTTGATAGACGAATTCCTGTGTTATGGATTGGATCTAGTAACTTAAGCTTTGCTGGTTTCGCTGTTTGATAAGCTATGCATCCATAATCCAGTTTAGATCTTATAAGAGATTTATATAGGGGTAACAATGTTTCTTTTTGTGCACCCCATTTTGTGTTTCCTAGTACCTTTAGTATATTTAGTTTTTGGTAACATTCCTTTTTTAGATTCGTGATGTGTGGTACCCATGTGAGCTTTGAATCTAATATCATTCCTAGGAACTTTTTTGTGTTTTCGTATTTGATACTGTTGTCATTTAGTATTAAAATGGGATTTTCGTTTTCTTTTCTGACTCTACGGAAATGGATAGCGCTTGTTTTTTGACTTGAGAAATTGAAGCCGGTTGTGGAAGTCCAATTTTCAAGGTTTTTGAGTGTTTGCTGTAGTTTTGTACCTACACTTTTGCTGTTCTTTCCGCGGCAATATATTAAAATGTCATCTGCGAAGAGTGTTGCTTTTACATTTGTTGGTATGGTGCTTGTCATTTTATTGATCGCAATCAGGAATAGTGTGACGCTCAAGATCTCTCCCTGAGGGACGCCATTTTCTTGGGTTTTTCTTTCTGATAATGTGTTGTTGCACTTTACTTTAAAAGTCCTGTTCTGAAGAAAGCTTTTTATAAGTAGTAATATGTTTCCTTCTACTTTCATTTCCTTGAGTGATTTTATAATATTATATCGCCATGTCATGTCATAGGCTTTCTCCATGTCCAGAAATATTGCAATGAGATGTTGTTTTCGTTTGAACGTATCTTCGATGTCAGCCGTGATGCTTATTATGTTGTCCATAGTTGATCGTCCATTTCTAAAACCATTTTGTGTATTGGAAAGGAGATTGTTTTTTTCCAGGTACCACATGAGTCTTTTGCTGATCATTTTTTGTAGGATTTTTCCCATTGTGTTTGACAGTGCTATGGGCCGGTAACTTGATGGGTCTGTTTGAGGTTTGCCTGGCTTTCGTATTGGTACTACTGTTACTTCTTTCCATTTTATTGGGTAGGTTTGTTATTGGAGAATTGCATTGTATATGTTAAGTAGTTGGTGGAGTGCTGTATCCGGTAGGTTTTGGATGAAGTCATATGGGATTCCATCTGGTCCAGGACTGCTACCTCCTTTGATTTCCTTTAGGGCCGTGTTTAGTTCTATTAGTTGGAAGGGGCTATTGAGGGGGTCGTTGTGTGTGGTTGTGCACTGTATGGATTGTGATTCCATTTGATGTTTGTGTTCTAAAAAATTTTTTGTATAGTGGTTATCTGAGGAGTTTTTTTTGAAATTTTCTGCTAGGGTGTTTGCAAGTTCCAGTGGGTTTGTGATTGTGTTGTTATTTTCTATTAGTGCACTTATTTTTTGAGTTGACTTTCCGTTTTTTATTTTCCGAATCTTATCCCATATTTCTTGTGATGGTGATTAACTTGTGATGGTTGATACAAACTGTTGCCAGGCTAGTTTCTTGCTCGTTTGTATTGTTCGGCGTAAGATGGCTTGCGTTGTTTTCAATTCTATGAGATTTTCTATTGATCGGTTTTTTCTGTATTTATAAAGCGCTTGTTTGTTCTTTTTAATTGCTGTTTTACAGTCGTCGTTCCACCAAGGTACTGTTTTTGTTAATTTTTTAATTTTTCTTTCTCCAAATGTTTCTTCCCCTGCTTTTATTATATTTTCCGTCATGCTTTTTACCGCTGTATTTAGTTGCATTTCGTTTTGTATCTCTTGGTTTTCGACTTTAATTAGGGTTTTGAACTTTTCCCATTTGGAATTGTCTATCGTCCATTTTGCGTAGATTGGGTGGACATTCTGGTCTGTTAGTATTGTAACTGGGCTGATTTTGATGGGGAAGTGGTCTGAGTTAAATAGACAAGGTAGTGTTTTCCATGTAAAGTTTAGTGCTATGGATGGTGAGCAAAGGGATAGGTCGATTGTGGAGAAGTTGCCTGATCTGGTACAGAAATGGGTGGGTGAGTCATTGTTTAGTAGTATGAGATTGTTGTTGTTAATGACGTTTTCTAGTTTTTTACCTTTTGGGTCTGTAGTATTGTTTGCTCCCCAGGAGGTGTTGTGGGCGTTGAAGTCTCCTACTATTAGAAATGGTGTTGGTAGTTGGTTTATGATATTTTCTATTTCTGTTTCTTCTGTTTTTGTCTGGCGGGATGTATATGTTGCATATAGTCATTCTGTGTGGTGTTATTGTGCTTACGGCTATGGCTTCTAAGTTTGTGTTCAGCGTGACTTCTTTTCCGATGTTGTTTGATTTAATTAATATTGCCACTCCCCCACTGGCATTGAGATGTGTGTTGCGATCTTTTCTAAAAATGTCGTAGTCTTTTATGTTGACTGTTTGTGTGATTTTGAGTCGGGTTTCCTGTATGCATATGTATTCGGGTGTGTTGTCTGCTATTATTTTTTGTAGTTCTCCTTTATGGGCGGAGAGCCCGTTGCAGTTCCATTATATCAACATATTATTGTAGTAGTGATTCTTGGCTGGAGAATATTGTGTTGTTTAGTTCGTGTTTATATTGTTTTTTTTAGTGTATTTTGTATTTTTGTGAATCTTGTCTTGATTCCTCTGCTTTTTAATAATGGGTAGAGAGATTGTAGCAATTGTACTAAATTTATTACGTCTGGTGTGTATTCTCGGGCCACGGCTAGTTGGTCTGTGGCTCCAAATCCGTCTTCTAGAAATTTTTTGAGTTCTTCATATGTCAATATGTATTTACTTGGATTTTTTGTCATTTCTATTTTTACTGGTTCAAGTGCCGTTTCTAATGGTTCTCCTGATGGGCTTTCTGCTCTGGGTTTTTTGGTTATTGGCTTTCCAATGTTTTCTTGAGTAGGTTTCGTGATTTCTATTTGCGTATGTGAGGAATTTTGCTGTTGTTGGCTTTCGATTATTGATGATGTGTCTGAATCGGGTGGTGGGCGTTTATTTGTCTGTGTATTGCGTATATCTGGTGTACTGTTTTCTTTGTCGCCAATTTTACTGCTTATATTTATCAGCGGGTTACTGTTTGGTTCTGTGTTGTTTTCATTGTTGTATACTTGGGTTATTATGTCTGTATTGTTAGTGTTGTTTGATGTTATTTGTTTGTTTGTTTGTTCGTTGTTTGTTTTAGGGGTTGCACTTATATTTTCTTCTTGGTTCATTTCTTTGCATTGATTGCTTGTGTGTCCTTGTTCTTTGCAAATAAAGCATATTGTTGTTTCTTCGTTGATAAAGATTCTAAATTCTATATCTTCGTATTTTATAACTAATGAGGATGGAATAGAGTCATTTTCATTTGATGCTATGTATACATGGCGACGAAAACTTAGTACGTGTGAGTACTCTGGGTCTTGCATTCCTACTCTTAAAAAAGATATTGGTGAAACTAGCCGTATTCCCATGTTTGTTAATTGTTTCTCTATTTCATGGTGTGGTATTGTTGGGCATACGTTTGATAGAATTAAGCGTTTCGCTGGTGTTATCATTCGGCGGATGTTTATTCTATTTCCTTCTATCTCTACTTCGCTGTGTTCTGTTGCTATTTTGTCTGCTAATTGTTTTGTTTGTACATAGATACATACTCTGTTTTTCGATATTCTGGATGCGAATAGTACCTGTTTTGGACCTATTATATTTCCTATGCATGTAATATAATCTTTTATTCTTAGGGTGTCTATAGCGTTCATAATTATCGCTTGATCTCTTTTTGGAAATGTGTCAGTACGTATAACGACATCTACGAATGATTTTACTTGTTTATTGGTGTTCTCTGTTTGGCCTTGCATGGTTTTTGTTTGATTTGGCATTTTTAAGACAGATGTTGTTTGCATGTTTAAGTTTGTTGTGTTTTGCGCCCCTGTAGTCAGGAGGTGCTAGTTTTTATTTGTTTAGCTGTTTATTTATAGATGGCTCTACGTTGTTGATCTACGATAGGTTGTTTATAAGGTTATCAGGTACGGGTAGGGATATTTGAGTCGGGTAAGAAGATTTAACTTAAGTATTTTAGAGCTCTACCTTGTTTTGATCAAGTGCAGGTTGACGGCACATTTCTTGGTGCTGTTTTTCCTGGGTTTCACTGTTTTCTTTCGTCTTGGCTTCCACACGTGGTTGAAACGGTGGCGGTAAAAAACGAACTGTGCCTTTGTTTTAAATTGAGAGAATTTGAACCCTATCTTCAGTGACTATTCTTCTATATTGTTTGTCTTTTGGATATGGTGTTGTATAGATTCTAGGTTTTAGTTTTTGTAATGTATTATTAGATCGTCTGCATATAGCAGGGATTTTACTGGACTTACTATTCAGTCTGCAATTGCATTTATGGTAATTAGGAACAGCACAACGCTTAAATTTGATCCTTGTGGAATTCTGTTCTTCTGATCTAATTTGTTGGAGTAATGACCGTTTGATCGAACTTAGAATTTTCATTTTGGTGAGAACGTTATTAATAAAATGTTAGATGTTTCCCTCTATTTTGTAATTTTGCAAGGTTTTTAAGATATGACACTTACATGTAGTGTCGTATGCCTTTACGAGGTCGAATAGGACAGCTATCATATGTTGTTTATATTTAAAAGTCGATTGTATTTCTGATGTGAGTATGGTTAAGTTATCTGAAGTTGAACATCCCGGCCTGAAGCCAGTTTGTGTTAAAATATCCTTGTGTTCTAGGTACCAGCTTAATCTTCTTGTAATCATTTTTTCCATTATTTTGCAGACATTTAGTTAAGGAAATTGGTTGGTTTGTTGGGTCGCATTTATTTTTAATTGATTTCAGTATTGGCACTATGATAGATTCACGCCATATATTTGGAAAGGAGTTAGGTTAGCAATGGTTTAAAAATATTTCGAAGTAGGGGGAGGAGGTACAAACTTGACAGGTTCAATTCATTCGAAATAATGAATAGATATCTTCTAAATATCTATCTATATGCAGCTTTAGAAAAATTCCTGCATTCTAACATGCGTTTTATGATAAAATATAAATAGTATTACCTATTGAATTGTTCTCTATATCATTACTATCCCTTAAAAACGTAGGAACTTAATTTTCTCTATGGTATTTACTCATCTTGAACCAACTTCAACAAAATTTACACATCTTGATGTTCAACATAGTTACAAATAAACTTTTCAAACGATATACATTGACAACTCTGTCTTTCGGAATTAAATACGTCATAACGTCAGATACGAAAACGGTCTGAAAACCGTATTGAATATGGTTCGTTGTCAAATAACAGCTATAAATGTAAGTTAAATAAACAATATTCAATTGTAAGTTAAATAAACAATATTCAATTGGATTATTGATAGGAATGATCAATTTGACATTTCATTTTGTTTCAAATTTGTTTAATTTAACTCACATTTAAAATTTTAACAGGAAATTTTAAAACTGGCCCTAAATGTCCACCAAAACGAACCGCAGCGTCAGCGAACAACGCCGGTAAACCCGAAATCTTTACTTTGTACTCAGTTCGAGTCTTTTAGTAGTAAAGTAAATTGTCTGAATTTGCGCCCCCTCTGACTTTGCTCCCTAAGCAAGTGCCCCTATGGTTCTGCCCTAGATATGGTACTGTTTCAAACCCGTGATATCACTTTCTCCATTAATGTATATGTAATAGTTAGGGTTGTGACTTTTACTCCTTTCGTTATAAAACAAAATTCTAAAATATGAAAATGTACTTGACTCGTTAGTAAAACATTAATTTTATTAATGCACTAAGACGCACTCTGGAAATGGGTATGAGGCAAAAACAAACACGTATTTTCAATAATAACAAAATTATACGAACTTTAATAATATTCGGCGAGCAAATAAAATTATATAAGCTGAATAAAACTACAATGTGAGCTTTTACTCCTATCTACAATATTTCAGTTTGCTGATTCACAAAGAATAATAAAAAATCAAATTAGTTACGTGAGTAAAATACATAGTTATACAAAATTACACCAAGACGAGAGAGCCCACAGTACAATTTAATTGGTTATTGCACACAGAAATACGAAGCTCAGTCTAAGACACAAAGTCATAGATATGCATAATAAAAAATGTAAAACAAGTTCAACAAGCAGTAACGAAAATAACAATACAACCAGTCGGACTCAAGAGTATTAGAGCTATAGAAACGAAGCGATAGAAAGAAAACGCAATAGAAATGAAATTTGGTATCGCGCCGTAACGTTTTGTAAAATAGAAATGTAATTCGGCTACTTTCGGTTTTTGTGTTATCTTTTTTGTAAAAATTGACTAATATTTTGATATTTCAAATAAGTAAATAGTAATAAATTTATTCTTGTGATTAAAATAAAGTTTTCTATAACGTTTCGTTTATATTTGACGTAAAGATGCAAAAAAGGTTTTTTTCTTCACCCGCCACCGACTTGCAGTTTATTTTCTACATATATCGTTTCGCTAACAACGGGTCGCCACTTTTCTACATTTCTATATGGCGCGATTCCACTGCATTTCGTGTTTAGTAATTTCAAATACATTGCTGTGTGCTCTGTCAATATTGCAAATTTATTTTTTACATCTTGCGTTTACCATGAAATCATTACGAAACCCAATTGCGTATCGAAAAACTTTCATTTCCATACGCAACATTTTGTATTAGAAGGTTGGTATTAATAGTACCAGATGAAATGTCAAAAGTCAAATCAAACTGAGAACATAAAATTTTAATTTTTTCAGTTTTATTCAATTAATACAATAATGAGTAATTATGTAAGTTTATTTCTCTATTACGAGGGGGTTTTGATACAATAACGTAAGAATTGATGCGAATTTTCAAATATTTAAATAAATGTCAATACCAATGTTACCAACTACAACAATACACATGCAAAATTCCCTAAATCAACAGCAATTTTTTAATTTTACATATATAAAAGACGCAAAATAGAAAGAGTAATATTTTATTTTTTATGACTTTCTCGGACTTGTCCTTTAGAAAAAAAAATACGTCTTATAAAACTCGTTCTTTAATACACTAATTTCCTACTCGTGGTGCAATAGATGGAAATCTACATACAGTACTAAAATTTAAAAATGTCCCATCAAGGTCAGCTACGAATTGTATGAATTTACTTTACAAAATACACGTATGGATACATTATTGCAATGAAATATATACCAGTTTATAGTATCATCCTCCACAACATCGGCTTAGAGACATTGTATATATTACTGGTCTACGGAATAATTACATATTTATAATGTCTGTTGTAGAATTAAGGAAATTTCTTCATTAATTATAGATGCTAAGGAACATGTCTACATAAGTTAGCACGACGGAGCAATAATTTGTTGTGATGTTTTAGGATTAGGGTTTTATTTAAATAAAAACTGCTGCCACGATGTCCATGTTTTCTTGTTCAAAACCAATACACGAATAATCATAAAAACCAGTTACAACTTACAACAAAATATATAATTATAAATACCAACATTACCAACTATGCAACCTGCCAGTCGAGTAAGTATTCCGCATACTCTACACCGTCCCCTTTAATTTTTACCACTCAATCTGCAATCTGTCCGGAATACGCACTCGACGGCGCGAAATTGTATTTGTATCAGCATCATTATTTACAGGAGAGTTTACAGTATTTGCATGACTACCTAACTTAACATTATCACTATCGTTTAAATTTTCTTTCACCATAATGCCCTTATTTTCACACTTGTCACTATTTTCACACTTCACTATTTTCCTCTTTCCTTTCATTGTCCCTTTGAGTGTTCGATTCTGTCGGTTCATTATCACTTTCTACATTAGAATTATTGTTTACAATGGCCGATTCGTTTGCTGATGTTACAGAATTATCACAGTCAACATCTGACCCTTGACTCATGTCAATATATTCAGTTGTGGACTGTTTTCTAATTTGATCTACATGTTTTTTAATTATTTCGCCAGTTTGACATTTTACTAAAAACGTTCGTTGACCTAATATTTTTACAATTTTTCCTCGACGCCATTTTGGCGTTTTTGACCTAAAATTGCGATACATTACAATGTCATTTAGGCCTATCATTATTTGTCTTTTCCCCCCGTAATTATTTATTTGTTTTCTTTGCATTTTTTCAACTTTATCTCCCGTAGAAGGATGTAACAAATCTAATCTGCATAATAATTGTTTTCCCATTAATAATTTAGCGGGGGATTCACCTTTGGTACAATGAGGAGCATTCCTATAATTAAAGAGATATCTTTGGAGTTCGCATTCTAAATGAATTTTACTGCTCGTCTGACTGGTTGACTTTAATAACATTTTCTTAATATAACGTACGGCATTTTCAGCCAACCCATTATTTGCTGGTTGCCCCAGTCAGGTGAACAATACCATTCATTTTTACAAATTCTTCGAACTCCTTAGAAGTAAACTGTGTTCCACAATCGCTTACGATTGTGTGCGGCAGCCCAAATCTTGCGAATACTTCACGTAATTTCGTCAGTGTTACAATACTGTTCGGATTTTTTACAATGAAGCATTCGACCCATTTACTGCTAGCATCAACTATTACTAACAAATAATAACCTCCGTAAGGGCCAAGGTAATCCAAATGTATTCTATTCCAAGGGGTTTTAGGCCATTCCCAAGCAATTAAAGCTGATTTATTTGGATTATCTTGGTATTCGGCACAAGCTTGGCAATTTTTTGCAAATTTTTCAATATCATGATTTAAAGTGGGCCACCAAACAAAAGATCTAGCTATTGATTTCATTTTTACAATTCCAGTATGGCTACTGTGTAATTCTTGTAAAACATACTTTGTGTGCTTGGGAGGGATAACCCACTGAACTCTAATACTTATCATCAGATTAGTATTAGAGTTCAGTGGGATAACCACTCTGCTCCCCCCCACAATATCACTCTTTGCTCTACACTTATCTCGTTGCGTCTAGATTAGTACGGTAATATTTCTGAACTACATTTATGTTTTGGAGGCCAACCTTTTAGCACAAAACTTTTAATTTTACTTAAAATTATGTATTTATCTGTTTCTCTAGCAATGTCTCTAGATTTAACAATAAATGGTGAGGTATTCGCAAAGAAATGTAAATCTATATCTTCTGGTTCATAATAAGTTTCATCAACTTGCAACGACTTTCTGGATAAAAAATCTGCCTGATTTTTATGTGAAGGTACATAAGCAATTTCAAAATTAAATGCTGATAACGCCAAAGCCCAACGTTGCAATCTGTTTGCTGCCATAACCGGCAAACCCTTTTTAGAACCAAAAATAGTTAATAACGGTTTATGATCAGTCTTAATTAGGAATTTCTGACCGTACAAATATTGATAAAATTTTCTACAAGCCCAATAAATAGGTAAGGCTTCTTTATGAATTTGTGAATACTTTTTCTCACTATTTATTAACGTTCTAGACGCAAAGGCTATCGGTTTTTCAGTCCCATTTCGCTCCACATGTGCCAATACTGCACCTAACCCTTTTACCGATGCATCTACTGTTAAAGTTATTGGTTTTTGTGGGTCGAAATGTACCAAAACTTGTGCAGAACTTAATAAATTCTTTATTTCTACATATGCTTGTTTGCATTCTTTCGTCCAGCGCCAACTATGACCTTTTTTTAATAATTCATACAATGGATGCATGATTTTGGAACAATTTGGTACAAATTTACAATAATAATTTACCATACCCAAAACTGATTGCAATTCTTTTGCATTTTTCGGTTCCCTACATTTAATTATTGCATTAATTTTCTCTGGAATAGTATGTAGGCCCTTTTTATCTATTATATGACCTAAATACGAAACAGAAGTTTGCAAAAATGAACATTTTTCCGGATTAACTGTCAATCCACATTCTTGTAATCTTGCAAAAACGTTTTCTAATCGTTGTAAATGTTTTTCATCATCCTCCGCTGTTACAACAATATCATCAAGAAAGACTACTACGCCCTCTAAATCTAAAAGTACCGTTTCCATGTACTTCTGGAAAATACTTTGAATCGATGCAATACCAAAAGGCGCTCTACAGTACTGGTAAAGCCCTTTAAGTGTAGATATTGTTGTAATTTCTCGGGTATTTTTATCTAACAATACTTGCTGATAAGCGCTGGACAGGTCTAATTTACTGAATTTTTGACCACCCTGTAATTTAACAAATAAATCCTCTATACGGGGTAAGGGGTGTTTGTCAATTTCTATTTGAGGGTTCACTGTCACCTTGCAATCTCCACAGATTCTAACCTTTTTATCTGCATTTTCAGGACTAGTACAATCGGTGTACTCCATTGTGAATATTTTACGGACTTAATAATTTTTAATTTTTCTAACCGCTCCAACTCGTTTTCTACTAGTGATTTCATTGCGAATGGGATCGGTCTTGGTTTAAAAAATTTCGGTTTCGTATTTGGTTTTAAATTTATTTTCATAATATCTTTTGTAAAAGTACCCAATTGTTCCGTAAATTTAGGTGAGTATTTTTGTTTCAAAAGCTCTAGGGTCTGGTTTGTCTCTAAAGTATTTAAAGACATGAAATTGAAATTTAACAATCGAAGCCAAATGCGACCTAATAATGGTCTAGCTCCATTTTTAATTACATACAAATCTAATTCTAAACTTTTATTGTCGTAGTGGACGCTGACCCTAAATTTCCCTAAAGGCTGAATCTCATTTCCCACATAATCATTTAATATTATATTACTTTTCGTCAATTTACAATTATTGAATTTTTCATTATATAATTTCTCGGGTATAGCCGTGATCGTGGCTCCCGTATCTACTTCAAATTTAACCGGAGTATTATTAATTTCTAAAGTAACAACATAGCAATTCGAATCTGAATATAAATTAAACAGGCTGCTAAGATTTTCAAATGACATGTAGTGGTGTCTATTATTTTTCCCTTTAAATGGTCTACACACTGAAGCTAAATGTCCCTTTTTCTTGCAAATATTGCAAGCATAAGCTTTGAAATAACAATGTTCTGTCTTGTGGTTATTCTTACCACACACCGAGCACGTTTTGTCGGTGTATCCTTTCCTAGGTGTTGCGGGGACCCTGCTCCTTGGCTGCGGTCTGCTACCACTGTAAGACTAGGTCACCACACAATTGAGGTCATCATAACTCAGTAGTAGTAATCACTAATATTGCAGAATAAGCAATACGAAACAATTATAATATTGTTTCTTTATTTGGTAATTAGTTGACACCTCAATTGTTTGTTGACTTAGCATAACAGTAATATAAAAGACTGTATGGACGATGGGAAGAGAGAGTCCGGTGAGAGTCCATCGAGAGGTCCATCAAGAGAGAGACTAGAAGAATACCATTCATCCATACAGTCGGATCCATCATTTGTAAATATATCAACTCATCTTTATACTAGTCAATAAACTTAGTTATAATAAATCATTATTATTATTTCGAACCTTTACTCTTCTACGAGCAACGTCACAACGGTAAGAGCATTCATTATTACTTATTATATTTTTGGCGATTACTAAATTGTACCTCCAGTCTGGCAAGAACCCATCTTAAATATTATTTGCTAATTCGCCTCATAAAGGCGGGTTACAAATTGGTGGCAGCGGTTTTGGGGTAGTTTGCCAGCCCAGAGTGGCTAATATATTTGGTCCACTCGCGGAGTACGATTTTGTAACAAAATTATTTTTTAAATTTAATAAACATGCCAGCGGGCAGTGTTGTGGGTAGTAGCCCGGCGGGTAGTTCAAATAAATTAAATCTGCCAACAACGATTAAATCAGAAGCAGAAATGTTATCGTTAAGAAGTGCTGTAATAGCAGAAATACCAGAATTTAATGGTGAAAAAGTAGAAGAGTTTTTTAGAAAAGTACTAGTAAGAACAAGTATTATAAAGTTTGATGACAGAGATACAGTAGACCTGGTTCGTACAAAATTAAATGGGGATGCTTTAAAATTTTATT
Source organism: Harpalus rufipes (assembly GCA_951394225.1). Classification (NCBI taxonomy): domain Eukaryota; kingdom Metazoa; phylum Arthropoda; class Insecta; order Coleoptera; family Carabidae; genus Harpalus; species Harpalus rufipes. The sequence continues at coordinate 25,855,940 of OX596282.1, read as the reverse complement.
GTCAAACTAGAGAATTACATCTTGTAACTATATCATTTGCAGAATTTAGACAAAAATTTATAAAAAGATTTGCTAAACGTAGATACGAAGACCAAATTAACAGAGAATTTTGGAATTGTACACAAAATGTAGGGGAATCAGTACAAAATTTTGCAGAACGTTTAAGGGAGCTAAAGGTAGAATTATTAAAAATAGAATGTGCGAATGAAAGTTATATAGATTATCAAATTTTATCTCGATTTAAAGAAGGCCTGAGAGCAGAAATTAAAGAATGTATTAAGGTAATACTGAAGTGTCGGGCCGACTTAACATTTGAAGAAACTGTCGAATTGGCAGAACAGGAGGAATGGGAATTGAAAATGGAAAAAGATAATTGTTCAGATATAGGGACTGTAAGTAAAAATTCAAATCAATCGGCATATACAAGAATAAACGGTGTTTGCAAAAATACGGAACGGGATTATAGGATAAAATTTCCGCGTAAAGATTGGGCGAAAAAAGGGCACTATACAAAGTATTGTAAAACATGTACTAATCAGAAGCGAAGTCGAAATCATAGCAGGTATAGAGGTCCACCAGGAGGCAATCGTTACAACGCCAACAACGCAACGGCGGGTTATAGGCACAACAAGGACATTCATAGGACGAAGGAAGGACGAAGACCCCAGCATTTAAATAGGAACTACCTCTCGCGAGTGCTCCGTCTCGGGAGGTATCAGTAAGAAATAAAATTTTCAAAATTAATAATATTCGAACATTGGAAGATTTAAAGAAAGACGATCCAAATTTTATTTTAGTCAAAATTAGAGGTATTTCAGTAAAATTATTAATGATTCGGGATCAAGAGTATCAATTCTTAAAAAACGATTTGCTAAGGGGCATTTGATTACAAAAGGAGATGTTGGGCGATTAAAATCTATATCAGGCGCACCAGTATCATATTACGGCACAAGTAAATTAAAATATGAATGTCAAAATTCTAGTTTTCGCCTTAAAACATTTATTTGCTCAGATGATTTAGATTTGGATGCCGACGGTTTATTGGGTAGAGATTTTATACGTAAAATTGATGTGCACATATCAAGAGAGGAGGTTCGTTTTAAAAACATATGCCTAAAACTGCTGAGCAATCACGACTTAGAAAACATGGACACCGTAGCACTCAACGTCATAAATTGCGCAACACGAACCAATGACGTCAGCAGGGCCGGTCAAGAGGCAGTACTGCAAGATAAGCAAAACAATGTACAGGCACGTACTCAGAAGGCAACCATCACAATTCAAGATAGGGACACAGAAGTTCAAAATACGGGGAATGGCTTCCTCAATCAAGAAAAATCAGTCACACAAACCAGTGGATTGGTTAGATTGAAGAGCGCCGTGAAGATTCCTCCAAATTGTGAATTCGTGTGTACAGCAGTCCAGGATCTGATCAATCCAGGGCAAGACATTGTGGTTGAACCTGAAGAACTGAAGACCCATGGGGTTATGGCAGCAAGAGTCATAACAAAAGCAGAAAAAGAGGTACCGGTGAAGTTGATGAACTTCATAAATCAAGAGCTTCTATTAGGGAAGAATATGGTAATCGGCAAATCGGCCGTACTTGAGAAGGGGAGCGCTGGAAGTCAACAGGCTCCAAACGAGCAGCATTCGCCGACCACGTCAAAAGGACCAGTCGGGACAGCTGTAGTCGGAAAAAGGAAGAAATCTCAAGGGGTGAGCGCTGGAAATAAACAGGCTCAAAACGAGCAGCATTCGTCGACCACGTCAAGAGGACCAGTCGAGACAGCTGTAGTCGGAGAGAGGAAGAATTCTCAAGGGAAGAGCTCTGGAAACCAACAGGCTCAGAAAAATGAAAAAGTACAGTATTCCACGTCATCTGGACCACAATACCAGAAAGACGGGACAGCTGGAAACAGAAGAATTGCAACGAAAAATTCGCAAGTTAAGAGCGCTGGAAATCGACAGGCTCAACAGAAGAAAGGACAACACAGGTCCATTGAAGGAAGATGTCCGCAAGCTGTAAAAGTCACGGCAGCTGAGAAAAAGAGGCAACAGGCCGTATGCACTGTAAGAGTTCAAGGAAACAGGTGCATTGAAGAGCAATTCAACTTGGAATATTTACCGGAAGAGGTAAAAAGTAAATTATTGAATTTATTGGTGGAATATGAAGACATTTTTCAATGGGAGGACACTAAGCTAGGCTGCACACATAAAGTGAAACACAGAATAATCACTGAAGACGTACCGCCTATAGCTAAAGCACCGTATCGAGTTCCTCATAGCCAACAAGAACCATTGACTAATGAATTTAAAAAAAAGCGTGAAGCAGGGGTAATAGAACCCTCCGATTCACCATGGTCAGCACCAGTGGTCATCGTACCAAAGAAATCCGAAAACGGAGAGGAAAAAATAAGGGTGTGTATCGACTTCAGGGGTTTAAACAAAGTGACAAAGAAGGATTACTTCCCTGTAGCCAACATGCAAGAAACCCTGGACTAGTTGGGGAATGCAAATCTATTCACTACCCTAGATTTAGCATCCGGCTACTGGCAAGTGCAACTAGATGACCAAGATAGAGAGAAGACAGCATTCACGACAAATGGAGAGCATTATCAATTCACAAAGATGCCGTTTGGACTCGTAAACGCACCAAGCACATTTCAACGACTCATGAACAGTGTGTTATCCGGGTTAAGAGGAGAACAATGCCTAGTATACCTGGATGACGTCATCGTGTTCAATGGGAATGGGGCAGACAATCATCTCAAACGACTCACGGAGGTTTTCAAGAGACTACGACAGGCGAACCTTAAATTGCAACCCAGTAAATGCAATTTTTTGAAGACTGAAACGAAGTATTTAGGCCACATCATAAATGGTGAGGGTGTTAAACCGGATCCAGGAAAAATTACAGTCATACAAAATTATCCAAAACCAAAATCAGTCAAGGAGATCAGGGCATTCTGCGGCCTAGTAGGATTTTATAGAAGATTTTGGCAAGATGGACGCTTACTTTCCAAGAATACGAGTATAAGATAGAACATAGAGCGGGGAAGAAGCATGTGAACGCAGACGTACTCTCAAGAATACCAATCAATGCTGTAGAAGTTGAAGGAACATATGAACCAATATGGGATAGACACATGATAGCAAATAAACAAAGCCAGGATGCCACAGTGCAACAGCTCGCCAGTAAAGAAGGGTATTTCACGGATGACGAAGGGTTAATCTTCAAAGAAAAATCAAATAATGAACGTCATCATCAACTCGTAGTACCAGTATCCATGAAATTCAAGGTAATGCACGATTACCACAACCTACCGTATGCGGGACATCAGGGTTTCGAGAAGACATACAGCCGAATTAAGGACAAATTTTTTTGGAAAGCAATGGCTAAGGACATTGAAGACTATTGCAAGAAATGTCATCCATGCAATCAGAGGAAAACGTCACCGCATCACAAGCCTGTGCCAGTTCAAAAGTTCAATGAAGTTAGAAGGCCAATGGAAAGGGTCTCAATGGATATTGTCGGTCCATTAACAACAAGCATGAGAGGGAACAAATACATCTTAACCTTCCTAGACCACTTCACGAAATATCCAGAAGCATTCGCTATACCGGACCAAAAGGCATCAACAATTTCGAAAATATTGTCACAAGAAATCATCTCAAGACACGGGGCTCCAAGACAACTGCTAACAGACCAAGGCGCAAATTTCACTTCTGAAGTTTTTAGAGAAGTTTGTAAAATATTTGGCGTAGAAAAATTACAAACAACGGCATACCGACCACAAACGAATGGGATGATAGAGCGAAGTCATCGCGTCTTCAAGGACATTCTATCTCATTTCGTGAATCGAGATCAAACCGATTGGGATGAGTGGCTACCATATGTGTTATTGGCATACAGAAGTAGTGTACACAGCAGTACAAACGAAACTCCATTTTTCTTAATGCATGGTCGTGACCTAGAGTTACCTTATGACGATATAACCAGACCACAAGATCTACGGTATGATTATGCAGATAACTATGCGTCCGAATTAAAACAAAGATTACAAATTGCTTTCAACACAGTAAAGCAAAACATCAACAAGGCAACAGAGAAAACGCATAAACAATTTAACAAAAAAACCAAGTCAGCAGTCTACAAAATCGGTGACGCAGTATACTTGCATAACCCAGCAATACACGCAGGTACGTCACGAAAACTACACAAGCCATGGACAGGACCGTACTTCATAACGGAAATAATGGGACCCGTGACATATAAAATTAAACAACAGAAGTCCAAAAAAATTCAAACGGTACATGTCAACCGTTTAAAACCATTTTGAGATGAGAGCCTTTTGGATCAAGAAGATGAGAGCGAAGAAACAAGTACATCAAAAGATGAAGAAACAGCCAGCACAGAGGAGCGAAATAAAAATGAAATAGACTCAGAGATGATACATAGGATAACTCAGGACAGTCTACTAATAGATGCATTGATACGACAGGGACAAACAGATACTACCACCACTCAGCGATGCGATAGTCAGCACAATTGTACTAGATTTAGTACAATTATTATTTTCCTAGTACGTCAGTACATCTTTTCAAAATTTAGTACAATTTATTTTAAGTAGTAGGTAATGTCGGAAGGGCTCAATTCGCCGCCGTAACCATACCAACCGCCGATAAATTGGATTTCGCGGATTGTATTGCGTCTGCGAAATGATTAGTTCACTGGTGATTGCACAAAAATAATGTATTTATGTTTATTTTAAGTTTTATTTGTTAGTTTATCTAAAAAAATGTTTGAAAGTACATGTAGGTATAATTATGATTATTTTAAATATGTGACTGGAATTTTTTTTAGTACAGAGTTAGTGATTTTAGTACAATTTGAGTTAAACTGTTAGTACAATAGAAATTTTCTCAATCGCAACCCTGCACCACTCCTGTAGTAGCACCGTACCATACTCGTAGTAAAGGACCAGCACCACGGCACTCATGGATTATGCGTTAGTTAGTGTTCAAATACCAGGAACCAAATAAACGGACTAGAGATCGGTACACGGATCCAAGGAAATAAGGAAAATAATATGTGTATGTAATTGATTCTCCATTTTAAGTCTGTAAGTGAATAATTTAAAAAGCATTCATAACGTATTCAAAATTATTAAATATTATCATTTTTTTTTCTTTATACTTCTCTCATTGTAAATTGTTTTGAACTTCAATTAGCAACTTATTTGTGGGATGTGCTAGCCATACCATTAATAAGAATTGCATGAAATACGTTATAGATGGTAAATATAGAAAACAAGATTTAGAATATTATGTTTGTTATATGGAAAATCAATCAGTTAGAAATATGGTATTTAAAAATGTGTGTATGTAAGTGTTGATCTTAAGAGTGAAAGAACAACCGTCAGTGCCATGCATGTTGAGGAAACCGCATCAAACCACAGGAAGCAGATGAACCATCCAAGGGATAACGACCGGCCAATCGTCTCCCCTCAAACTCATCTACAGCCATGGATACACCATCCAGCACAAGACCAGTGGTATGCAGTAATTTTCCCCATCAAACATGACATGCTATAAAATATTGTGAATATAAAGACTTTAAGTGTAGTTGTAAGAAAAATTGTGCTCCTCCGGAAGCAAATTTTTAAAGAAGGGAGGTATGTAAGACTAGGTCACCACACAATTGAGGTCATAATAACTCAGTAGTAGTAATCACTAATATTGCAGAATAAGCAATACGAAACAATTATAATATTGTTTCTTTATTTGGTAATTAGTTGACACCTCAATTGTTTGTTGACTTAGCATTACAGTAATATAAAAGACTGTATGGACGATGGGAAGAGAGAGTCCGGTGAGAGTCCATCGAGAGGTCCATCAAGAGAGAGACTAGAAGAATACCATTCATCCATACAGTCGGATCCATCATTTGTAAATATATCAACTCATCTTTATACTAGTCAATAAACTTAGTTATAATAAATCATTATTATTATTTCGAACCTTTACTCTTCTACGAGCAACGTCACAACGGTAAGAGCATTCATTATTACTTATTATATTTTTGGCGATTACTAAATTGTACCTCCAGTCTGGCAAGAACCCATCTTAAATATTATTTGCTAATTCGCCTCATAAAGGCGGGTTACACCACTCCGGAACAGCTTGTGCAGCTCCTCGTCCTCCGGTTCCTCCTTGATGGCGATACCGTTTCGCCTCTGAGTTGAAGTTTTGAACTGCTTGGCTTTTTCCCTGGACATGGCGATTTCTAACGCCTTCTCCTTGGTCAGCACCTTGGCATCTTCCTCGAACAATCGATCACGCATTGCACCTTTACCCAAACCTATAATAAACATGTCACGTATAACGGTGTCTAGCATTGTTGTCGTAAACCCGCATTCAGTAGATAAGCTGGTTACTCAAGCCATCCATTCTTGAACAGATTCTTCATCTCGTTTCATGGCTTTGAAGAACTTGAAACGAGCCGTGAAATAGGATGTTGCAGACTTGAATCGTGTATTGAACAGTTCTACCAGCTCGCTGTAATTATTAGCCTCTGGTAATTTTGGTTCACTCAAATCTTTCATCAATTTGTACGATTCTTCATTTAGTTGGCTCGGCAGGAATGCACGTTTTATTTTTTCGTCCGTTATACTATTTGCTATAAATTTTTGCTCTAATTGAGCTAGATATATTGTCCAATCTGATACCTTATGATTGAACTCTCGAAACGTGAACTGTGAACTCGCACTCATGTTTAAATATTTAAATATAAGATTTTTATTAATAATGTTGATTACTCACGTGTCTATAGTGATTTTTTATGCATTATTTTTAATTTGAAATAACTTTTTTCCTCGTCGCCACTCTGATGTTTTAGGATTAGGGTTTTATTTAAATAAAAACTGCTGCCACGATGTTCATGTTTTCTTGTTCAAAACCAATACACGAATAATCATAAAAACCAGTTACAACAAAATATATAATTATAAATACCAACATTACTAACTATGCAACCTGCCAGTCGAGTAAGTATTCCGCATACTCTACATTTGTTTAGTCATATATTCCTTTACGCTGGTGTGATACGTCTAGGTATGTCAGATGGTCAAATACCAGTATGTCAAATGCTTTCTGAGTTACACGATATTATACATATAATAATATGGCTAAATTTACGGATAAAAGCTGGTGCTCTTCTTCCCAAACAAATTATAAGCGATAATTAGACAGCACTACTTGGTTCAATTGCTAGATCATTTGCCGACGAAGTAAGTTTAAAAATTTGTATTGAAAAATGGTTTTCCTTATTAAATGGAGAAAATATAAACGTACCTAAAACATACATTAGAATAGATTATACACATATAATTAATTTAATCGAGTATTTTATATTAGAAGCATGACATTATTAATAAAATGTAAAGATTTTGCTAAAGGTCAAATTAATCCAGCAGAAGAAGCCAAATGTAATTTAAAATTGCTTATATCTTGTCAACAAAATATAATAATAGACGAAGACAGTGAAGAAAATAATGATAAACCCGAGGATAAACCAAACGGTTATTCATTTACTGAACAGGTAACATTTGAAACACCTAATAATTTAAAAGAATGGATAACACAGATAGATATTTTATCTACGGAATTATCAAATTATGTAGCTGAGAGAGAGAATTATCATTATTTACCATCTTTTGCCAGTGATATTATACGACTATTAAGAACTTTTCCCTTATGGAATGCTGTTATGGCTACGCTATTTAAATATGATACTCTTACTGCGTCTTCTAGTTCTGTTGAAAGCTATTTTAATCATTTAAAAATTAGAACATTTTGCAGGAGACCAATTAGAATAGAATAATTTATTTTCAAACAGATGCAAGCTATAAATGGGATATTAAAATTAGCAAATATTGCACGGAAATCTGATAAAATAAACGAAGATTTCAAATCAGACTAATTAATAAAATTATAGAATCATATGATGAGCAAGTAAATAAAAATAGGACTGAAATTTTGCATGCAGTGGACAGCAAAAAAATTAAGGTAGCCTACAGAAAAACGGAAATGTAACAAATCAAAGAAGAGCAACTAGATTATATAAAAATGTTAATATTGGTGTAAAAAACACATGTGCCTTTGATTCAGTATGCCAAACAATTACAACAGCATACTGTGATAGTATTCCGTATAGCAAATCAATAATGGACTTAGACCTAGACATTATTAATTTCACAAAAAACCTTAATTTCACATGGCATGAAGAAATCATTATACGAGTAGCGAATTCAAATATTAAAAGGAATTTTTGAGAGTATAACGTTAATATCAGGTGAAGTCGTAATTGACGGTAATTGTAACGTTACTTTCATTATGAATAAACTTTTGTCAAATTTCCCTGGTATCAATGATAATTTTAAATGTATTATGTAACTTGTTTTGAGTATAATGTGTCTACTCTTCGAAAAATGACATTTTTAAATATTAATATAAATATATTTTAAAATAACACAAGTTATTTACAGCAATCGACAGATTGCTGTTTAAATCTTGACAAAAAATGTACAAAATGTTTTTTCAAATACGAATCACACTGTAACACCTTCAGACCATATTTTTATTGAAACAAATGAATGTGGAGAGGTATCATTAAAAACTTACCATTATTAATTAGTCAACAAAAAATAATTTACATTGAGAAGTGCTATAATATATATATATATATATATATATATATATATATATATATATATATATATATATATATATATATATTGTGACGATGTGAATCTGTCACAAGTTTTGCGGATTAAATAGTTCAAAGCCGTGTAACTCAGCCCTTATTAATCCGCGAACTGTGAAAACTTTTCTTCCCGACAATTGGGATAAGGCGCGTAATTTGACCGGAAATAAACCACATAAAGGGTCGTCAACATCGTGTTCCATTTTTATCCTATTTGCCCTGGTTTTTTATGCAGTTTTTGCTATTAGTAAACAAACTTAAGCTGGTTTAATTAGTAGGGCTGTATAAAAGCAGGGCCCGCGTTTGCAGAAGACAGTTGTTGACTGCGAGTATTCCTTTCGACAACTAAAGCCGATTGCGACTCTTGATTGCGAGTATTCCGTCAAGACTACGAAACCGATCTCCAGGTGAGCAATATTTCCGTTTTCTTTAAACACCCGTACCGTGAGCTCTCCGTCCGAGTTATTCAGTTGTTTATTAAAAGTCCGACTTAGTGTCTCGTTGTGAGCTTCAGACGCCCAACGTCGCAACGCTTGTTGAGCGTAAGCCAAAGCATCTTCGAAAGGCGTATTGAAAACATCCAGAGACACTACGACTGACACCGGCCGTAATCATCTCCGTGGATTCAATCACCAGTTGCGTGTGTCTAGCCATTTTACAGTGACTCGTTGCGAGTTTTATCGACTTGACGTTTCGACGCCGCCGGCGTGTAAACCCGGGTGTTACAGACGTCAAGTCCGCGTGTTTTTCCAGAGTTACTGTAAAACGGCCCGTTATTCCAAATCAAGTATTTTAGCGTCCATCGGTCCAAGTGCGTTTTTCCGACTCCGCGTCGCGACGCTCCAGTGAGTAAGTCGGGGTACTCGAGGCCTAGAGTCTGTGAGGTTTGCCTGGGTCGACTTTCTCGTCGTACGCTGTATCTAACATCGATCTGCACGTACTCCGCGAACAACCGGTTACAAGTATCACCGTCGCGACGCCCGGCGTCAATCTGCCAATTATTACAGAAACGCATAGCTACACCTCGTCCGTCATTACTGACGTTAACCGCTGAACCAACGCGACATCAGCGTAGCGACGCCCGGCGTCGATCTGCCAATTATTGCAGAAACGAATAGCTACACCTCGTCCGTCGTTACTGCCGTTAACCGCCTAACCAACGCGACATCAGCGTCGCGAAGCCCGGCGTCGATTTGCCGATTATTGCAGAAACGCATAGCTACACCCCGTCCGTCATTACTGCCGTTAACCGCCGAACCAACGCGACATCAGCGTCGCGACGCCCGGCGTCGATTTGCCGATTATTGCAGAAACGCATAGCTACACCTCGTCCGTCATAACTGCCGTTAACCGCCGAACCAACGCGACATCAGCGTCGCGACGCCTGGCGTCGATTACACCAAAACCATCCAAATACCTTTCTAGACAGATCCTTAAGATCACCGTACCTACCGTTTCCGCCACCGTCACCGCCGTCACGACATTTCCAGCTACATTTTTGGATACCCGTGCATCTACCGTTCATATATCGACATCGCTGCCGTCGCGACGCCCGGCGTCGTTTTTCCAAAAACCAGTAAATCGTATAATTCGCACACCCAGCATCTTATTGTATCCATCAGCGACCAGCATCCTGTTTTGTACAGCGAGATATGATACAATAAAGTTGTCTTGTACCTTTTATTGTAATTGTGTTCTTCATATTTCACCCTATCTCCAAACCTGCTATCCGACCGTTGGCGCCCGAGCAATCTCACGCCAACTTTCTGAGCGCTATTCCCAAAATAGCGTTACAATATATATATAGAAGCCGAACGATCTTAAAGATGAGGCTACTGCAGAAGAAAAAGGAAAATACCAGAATGACTTAACTAGTTTCTATATAGCTGATAGTAATGCATTAATAGTACTTACTACTAATATGACTGAGGAAACACTTCAGAAGATAATGCGTTTTTCAACTGCCCGTTGACACGTCGATTTGCGTTAGCGACATCATCTCTTCCGCTGCGACGCTCAGTAAAGCTCTGATTGTTCCAGCCCTAGCTACTGGACTAAACGTCTGATCGTAGTCAACTCCTTTTCGTTGTGAGAATCCCTTAATCACTAATCTAGCTTTAAACTTGTCAACTGAACCATCTGGATTTGTTTTTATTCTATAAACCCACTTACATGGAATTGCCTTTCTTCCATTAGATAATTTATCCAAATTCCATGTCTGATTTTCATTTAGTGATTGGATTTCATTGTCCATTGCGTTTTTCCAATTTTCTCTCATTTCACTCTGTATTGCCTCAGTATACGAAGTTGGTTCCACCATATCCAACAGATTTACATCAGCTGGCACCATACATGCTTTAAATTTATCAGGTGGTTTAATTTTAGAACGATCACGTAGTTGCATACTACTTTTTTCTTTTTCTTCGTTCTGAAATTTTATAGATATCATCTATATCTTTGTTTTCTTCTTTTTCTAAAAGAATTGGATCATTATTTATAGAAATTTCTGTCTTTTTCTTCTCTATCAATGGTTTCTCGCTAAAAATAACATCTCGTGATCTGATTAACTTATTATTTTCCCTTATCCATATACGATATCCATCGTCGTTGTCGTAACCTATTAAAATTCCTGTCTGAGCTTTTTTATCCATTTTCTTTCTTCGTTGCTTAGGAATATGAGCAAAACACGTACTTCCTATAATACGTATAAAACAATTTTTTCTGTATATTCGGAACGTACCATACATCAGTTAGTGTCATTTTCTCCCGGTTTCCATTTACTGCAGTTTCTACTTCTATAGTTCCTTTACCAATTGCATTTATTGAATCCCCACATGTTGTAGTTACTTTGTGTGAAACCTGAAACTGTTCAAATGTTTTAAAAAGATCCTTCCGATTAGTCACGTGGTTTGTAGCTCCATTGTCGACAAACCACCTATCTCGATCATAATTTGTCGTATAAACATTTGCAGACACTGAAAGAAGACTCATATTAGCCCCTGAATGACATTTATCTCCTGTACATGCTCTTTCAGATCTTCTCGGTTTTGGTGGCTTACCATCCGTTTGCCACTTTGGACATTGTCTAACTATATGGCCCACCTCTTTACAGTAATGACATATGACTTTTGAGCGAAACTGTTTCAAATTTTTATTAACATATTTTCCTGTATTTTTCTTTGCTGGTGTTACAGTAAGCGCTTCTTGGCTAGCACTCTCACTATCCTCTTTACAAGCTAAAGCTTTCTCATAAGCGCAAAGCTGATTCGTCAGATTCTCTATAGTTCTGTCAGATTTAGCAATCAACATCCAACTAGAGTTAAATGAAAAATATTGCTCAGGCAACGTACCTAATATTTTGCAAATCAGTAATAACTCCGGTAATTCACAATTGCTCTCCTTGTCATTATTAATTTCTTGCTTCAAGTCATACCACAAGTTATTCAACTTGGACATATGGCTAGCCATATCGTCTCCAGGTTGCTTCTTGTGACTGAAGAACTTCATGCACAAATCATATGCCTTGTCTTCAGAAACACCGTCATATAACCTATGTAGCTATAGCCATACTTCTCGGGCAGTTGAAAAACGCATTATCTTCTGAAGTGTTTCCTCAGTCATATTAGTAGTAAGTACTATTAATGCATTACTATCAGCTATATAGAAACTAGTTAAGTCATTCTGGTATTTTCCTTTTTCTTCTGCAGTAGCCTCATCTTTAAGATCTTTCGGCTTCTGACGGATTCCCTCTACACTACAACATCTATTGCATCTACTATGCCTCTTAAGAGAATACATATTTTGTATTTAAACGTACACCAGTTTGACTTGCCTTCTAAAAGACATATTTGAAATTTAAATGCATCCATTACTAATAATACAAATTTTAAACAAGAATCTATGCCTAAAACGAGCCTGGGCCCATAACCTGTTGATGTTTAACCAGTTTAACTTCAAAAGATGTAATTATTTAACTTGAAAAGAATACAAAGATCAATAAATCATTCATATAAATGTCACTTTCAAATCATATATTTTTATTACTTGTTTTTTTTTTAAAAATCGTTTACTTGATACAAATTATTATAAAATGTAAAATACTTCAACACTTCCTCTCATTGAATAATTTGTAAAGTTTCTTTAAGTTGAATATAGACCCATTTCTCATGCCCACATAGCATAAAGTCTTCGACAAGCAGCAAAATAGTGACCAATTCCTTGTGGAAGGAATATATATATATTGCCCGAGCAATCTCACGCCAACTTTCTGAGCGCTATTCCCAAAATAGCGTTACAATATATATATATATATACAGGGTGGAAACGAACTTAATGTCATAAATTTAAGGAAGAGTAGTATGACATGTGTAGATTACGAAACTGAAAGAATTTTTTTAAAGTTCGAAAAACGAAAATTCGACTTTTCTTAAGGATACTTTTTTTTACTGCTGTTTTAATTCATATTTTATTAAAAATATGGTTATCAAAAATACATTCAAAATTAGTTATATAAGATATTATTCTTAATAATTAAATTAAATAGCATTTTTAACGAAAATAATTGTGTAATAGATAAAATAATGCAAATGCGTTGCTAGTGGTCCACTGGTACCAAAAATGTTAGTTTCATGAAAACTACCCTTAAATATGCGAATTTTAAAAAAAATCTTTCTGTTTCGTAATCTACACATGTCATACTACTCACCCTTAAATTGATGACATTAAGTTCGTTTCCACCCTGTATATATATATATATATATATATATATATATATATATATATATATATATATATATATATATATATATTATAGCACTTCTCAATGTAAATTTTTTTTGTTGACTAATTAATAATGGTAAAGTTTTTAATGATACCTCTACACATTCATTTGTTTCAATAAAAATATGGTCTGAAGGTGTTACAGTGTGATTCGTATTTGAAAAAACATTTTGTACATTTATATATATATATTGTAACGCTATTTTGGGAATAGCGCTCAGAAAGTTGGCGTGAGATTGCTCGGGCAATATATATATATATATATATATATATATATATATATATATATATTCCTTCCACAAGGAATTGGTCACTATTTTGCTGCTTGTCGAAGACTTTATGCTATGTGGGCATGAGAAATGGGTCTATATTCAACTTAAAGAAACTTTACAAATTATTCAATGAGAGGAAGTGTTGAAGTATTTTACATTTTATAATAATTTGTATCAAGTAAACGATTTAAAAAAAAAAAACAAGTAATAAAAATATATGATTTGAAAGTGACATTTTTATGAATGATTTATTGATCTTTGTATTCTTTTCAAGTTAAATAATTACATCTTTTGAAGTTAAACTGGTTAAACATCAACAGGTTATGGGCCCAGGCTCGTTTTAGGCATAGATTCTTGTTTAAAATTTGTATTATTAGTAATGGATGCATTTAAATTTCAAATATGTCTTTTAGAAGGCAAGTCAAACTGGTGTACGTTTAAATACAAAATATGTATTCTCTTAAGAGGCATAGTAGATGCAATAGATGTTGTAGTGTAGAGGGAATCCGTCAGAAGCCGAAAGATCTTAAAGATGAGGCTACTGCAGAAGAAAAAGGAAAATACCAGAATGACTTAACTAGTTTCTATATAGCTGATAGTAATGCATTAATAGTACTTACTACTAATATGACTGAGGAAACACTTCAGAAGATAATGCGTTTTTCAACTGCCCGAGAAGTATGGCTATAGCTACATAGGTTATATGACGGTGTTTCTGAAGACAAGGCATATGATTTGTGCATGAAGTTCTTCAGTCACAAGAAGCAACCTGGAGACGATATGGCTAGCCATATGTCCAAGTTGAATAACTTGTGGTATGACTTGAAGCAAGAAATTAATAATGACAAGGAGAGCAATTGTGAATTACCGGAGTTATTACTGATTTGCAAAATATTAGGTACGTTGCCTGAGCAATATTTTTCATTTAACTCTAGTTGGATGTTGATTGCTAAATCTGACAGAACTATAGAGAATCTGACGAATCAGCTTTGCGCTTATGAGAAAGCTTTAGCTTGTAAAGAGGATAGTGAGAGTGCTAGCCAAGAAGCGCTTACTGTAACACCAGCAAAGAAAAATACAGGAAAATATGTTAATAAAAATTTGAAACAGTTTCGCTCAAAAGTCATATGTCATTACTGTAAAGAGGTGGGCCATATAGTTAGACAATGTCCAAAGTGGCAAACGGATGGTAAGCCACCAAAACCGAGAAGATCTGAAAGAGCATGTACAGGAGATAAATGTCATTCAGGGGCTAATATGAGTCTTCTTTCAGTGTCGGAAGGATCTTTTTAAAACATTTGAACAGTTTCAGGTTTCACACAAAGTAACTACAACATGTGGGGATTCAATAAATGCAATTGGTAAAGGAACTATAGAAGTAGAAACTGCAGTAAATGGAAACCGGGAGAAAATGACACTAACTGATGTATGGTACGTTCCGAATATACAGAAAAAATTGTTTTCAGTTTTATCTGCACAAGACAAGAATTCTGTAAGTGAATTTTCTTCAAAAGCTGAAGTTTGTTACTTCAAAGTAAATGGTGTAACAAAATTATTGGGCGTTAGAAATCGATTTGGCGGACTACATAAATTGACATTGAGACATATAAAACCCAAGATACCAGCTGAAATAAATTTGTTAAAAGAAGAAAATTTGCTGCAGTTGTACCACGAACGACTTGGTCATCAGAGGTATGTGAAAAATATCATTTCTCGAGAATTGGGAGTCAATGTAGAATTGGATAGCGAACTCTGTGAGGGGTGCATATATGGAAAAGCACACAGGTTAAAATTTGGTACTCGAGAGCGAGCAACTAAACCAGGTGAGCTCATACATACGGACGTATGTGGACCATTTCTACATTCCTTATCAGGTTTTCGATATTTTGTGCTATTTAAAGATGATTTTAGCCGTTTTAGACATATTTATTTCATTAAAGAAAAATCTGAGGTACCATGAAACTAGAACAAATGTTAGTGGAAGCGAAAGTAGCAGGACACATTGTTAAGGAAATACTAAGCGACAATGGCGGTGAATTCGATAGTGGTGTCGTCAGAAAAATTATACAGAAGAATGGAATAAAGCAAAGACTTACAATGCCATATACACCAGAGCAAAATGGATGTAGCGAACGCGAAAATAGGACTGTGGTTGAGACAGCACGTTCCATCATGCATGCTAATAATAACATACCTCAAGGGTTGTGGGCTGAGATGATAAACACTGCAACATACATCCTAAATCGTACAGGACAATCCAGTGTTGACGGGAAATCACCTTTTGAGTTGTGGTCAGGTAAGAAACCGTCTTTAAAACATTTACGTATTATAGGAAGTACGTGTTTTGCTCATATTCCTAAGCAACGAAGAAAGAAAATGGATAAAAAAGCTCAGACAGGAATTTTAATAGGTTACGACAACGACGATGGATATCGTATATGGATAAGGGAAAATAATAAGTTAATCAGATCACGAGATGTTATTTTTAGCGAGAAACCATTGATAGAGAAGAAAAAGACAGAAATTTCTATAAATAATGATCCAATTCTTTTAGAAAAAGAAGAAAACAAAGATATAGATGATATATCTATAAAATTTCAGAACGAAGAAAAAGAAAAAAGTAGTATGCAACTACGTGATCGTTCTAAAATTAAACCACCTGATAAATTTAAAGCATGTATGGTGCCAGCTGATGTAAATCTGTTGGATATGGTGGAACCAACTTCGTATACTGAGGCAATACAGAGTGAAATGAGAGAAAATTGGAAAAACGCAATGGACAATGAAATCCAATCACTAAATGAAAATCAGACATGGAATTTGGATAAATTATCTAATGGAAGAAAGGCAATTCCATGTAAGTGGGTTTATAGAATAAAAAAAAAATCCAGATGGTTCAGTTGACAAGTTTAAAGCTAGATTAGTGATTAAGGGATTCTCACAACGAAAAGGAGTTGACTACGATCAGACGTTTAGTCTAGTAGCTAGGGCTGGAACAATCAGAGCTTTACTGAGCGTCGCAGCGGAAGAGATGATGTCGCTAACGCAAATCGACGTGTCAACGGCGTTTTTATATGGTAAGCTCGACGAAGAAATCTATATGCAACAGCCAGAAGGATACAAAGATTGTTCTGATATGGTGTGTCGTCTTAACAGAAGTCTGTATGGGCTTAAGCAAGCACCCAGGTGTTGGAACAAGTGATTCGGCGAGTTTCTGCTGAAATTAGGATTTAAAAGAAGCGAGGCTGATCAATGCTTGTTTATTTTAAACAAAGGATCAGACAAATTGTTAATGGCTCTATACGTTGATGATGGTTTAATGGCATCAACGAACAGAATCTTATTGGATGAATTTATTACAAATTTGAAAAGGGAATTTAAAATTACTTCGAAACCTGCTACATATTTTTTGGGAATAGAAATTGAATATAATAAAGATGGTTCAATTAAAATACATCAGAAATACTTAGGATAATTTCATGCGCACATCTCACCTTCCCCCTTCATTACTTCATTTTTCATTACAATTTGTCGATTATTGCGAGATTTATTTATGTTGGTTAATAAACCGTATTGGTTGAAATTTATTCACACTTTTGTTATAAACAAACCTAATTTAACACGTAACCCTTGTCTTAAAATTCCATCCTTTGAACCCTCTTATATTTTCAGCTTGAGTTATTATTTTGGTATTTTTCGCGAATGGGGTTCATTGTTAAAATACCTGGCGCCCTTATAAAAGTAAGTAAGATAAAATTTGTGATTTACCTTTACAACCCCTCCCCCTCTCTGCTAGCTAGCCGGTGTCATGTGTGGGAAGCCACTTTTGCGGTAAGTGCCCGTATAGTTTATGTTTTGCCAACTGATTATAATAAATTATATTATTTGGAAAAAAAGGTACGTGGCAATTTGTTGTATTTTAGATATAACAAAAGAAAATGGCAAATAATCAAACACGATACTCTAACTGCATCTAAATAATCGTTGTTAATAATCGATAATTAATCGTAATCGTTGCATCACTAGTTTCTTCACAATTTTCAAGATATTAAATTTTTTTGTTAAATCGTAGCAGTAACCATGACTTATGACATTAGAAAACAATATTATTTTCTTCACTTTCTACGACTTTTTTTTTGTAAAAACCAAATTAAATAATTGATGTTTATTTGATTGAGGAACGTGTTTTATTATAAAGAATAGTTATTGAAGAATAAATGATTAATGTTTCATAAGTTAGATTGAAGTTTGACGTTTATAATATTATTAATTTTTATTATTCAATGAGCATGTAATATAAATAATAACATATCAATGACATATTTGTATTGAAAAATAAGTAGCTAGTGGTTCGTTAGAAGTAGACACTACTATATTTGTATAACATGAATATCTGCAGTTCAAGTGAATGTCCTATAATACAAACATTAACTAATAAGTTTCAATATAGATCATCTTCTATAACACTACAGCCCAAATTGGGCCTTTGCGTTCATTCAATATAGATAATTATTCTTAATTCATTTGTAAATAAGCGCAACACAATCAATTCGATTCTCTTTATCTACCAACAATAAATTTGTTTGATACTAATTTCTTATAAAATAATAATACACTTTGTATAATGAAGCAAATCACAAAACAATCATTTATTGGATTTTGTGATAACTTTATGGAATGAAAAATTAATAAATATATTTCAAGAAAGTAAATAAAATATGGATTCTTAACTCACCATACGCCTTTTTACCTCCCGCTATCCTTGGTAAGGGAGGTATAGGGATCGTGCCAAAAATCACATATCGAGATTTCGGCAAATGACCACGTTTTAAGGTGCCTAGAATCCAATTTTAACATTTTCACGATGATGTTTGTGTGGATCCTCTCTACGCTCTAACTCAAATACTATCATTCAGAAGGTTATGAAACCATGTATTTCTACCTTATTTCTAATATAGAAAGATGCCATTAGATTTTAGTGGCAATCGGATAACCGGAAATGGCAGTTTACTTGAAGCTCAAGATAGTTTTTCTTCAAAAATTATCTTGAAATGTATTTTTTTCGCAATTTGTTATTATAAAAATTAAAGATTATTCCATTTTCTACAGCTTTGCTTTAATACTTTTTCTATATATTTTATGGATAAATTTATAAAGTAATATAAAAATTATATCTCGGAGCTTATACTTTAAACACATTTCCATGGTTACATAGTTCAGCTCAAATGTATGTAACTGACAGATAAATGTCACTGTCAAAAAAATAATCATTTCAAAGTAATAATAGTATCGTTTTAAAAGGAAAATTGTAAATAGAACAATAGTTTTATGGACAGGAACTTAATATACATAATTTCTAGCATTAGTAAATATGCAGGTATGTATTTAAATAAATAAAAAAATATACAGGGTGGAAACAAACTTAATGTCATAAATTTAAGGGCGAGTAGTATGACATGTGTAGATTACGAAACTGGAAGAATTTTTTCAAAATTCGAAAAACGAAAATTCGACTTTTCTTAAGGAAACTTTTTTTTACTGCTGTTTTAATTCATATTTCATTAAAAATATGGTTCTCAAAAATACATTCAAAATTAGTTGTATAAGATATTATTCTTAATAATTAAATTAAATAGCATTTTTAACGAAAATAATTGTGTAATAGATAAAATAATGCAAATGCGTTGCCAGTGGTCCAGTGGTACCAAAAATGTTAGTTTCATGAAATCTACCCTTAAATATGCGAATTTTTAAAAAATTCTTTCTATTTCGTAATCTACACATACATACTACCCACCCTTAAATTTATGACATTAAGTTCGTTTCCACCCTGTATATATTATCACGTCATATTATCCATTGCTGGGTGTGCTAATTTGATTTGTACACACATTTCGGTAATGATAATGACATATTTGTATTGTGCGGGCGTTTTCCACAAGGGTTAATTTTATGCCATTTAAAATCGAATTATTTGGCGTTGATCGGGATCGAATCGGATTCCCTAGATACGCGACCAGACATCAGGCACGCGGCAACGAGAACTCATAGGTAAATGGCGGGAGGTATTGTGTTGGTCACATCAGATTTTTATATTTAGATACATGAGCTTGAATATCTTTTGTATTTGTAAGAACAATCAATTTAATTAATTTTTAAATCTTTAAAGATATTAACAACTGTAAGATATATAAAACTTTGATTCTAATGCAAAAATAATATCAAAAGCAGCAATAAATGTGCAGTGCGTGTTATAGATACAGTTGTTATTATATGGCCACGACCCCCAGAACATCGAATTGCACCAGCCATGAACCCGGGCAAGCTACAAGCAATCGCGGCGTCGCTGGCATGAGCATCATGCGCAGGTTTTTACACTGGGATTTGAGGAGTTCACGCCCTGTGGCTTTTGATATTTTAACTAGGGTGACTAACAAAGGAAACAACTTTTCACAATCTAATTGAGTATCAAGGAACAGTCTTCATAACTTTAAAATACCTACCTACGCAGTGAAAACATACACAAAGCATTACTAATAAATTAACCACATTTTATAGAACAATTAAATACTCATCTTTAAGAAAAAAAACTTTGTCACTCCTAAAGAGAAAGCAATATGTTGCTGTGTTATTGGAAAAGGCAGGTAAGATATTCACCAGTAATGCAGTGAAATATCATTCGCTTTATATATGTGGAAGTGTATTCTTATAACACAGAATGAAGAATAAACAAACTACATATGGGGTATGTGGCCAAAATTAAATTTCGATGTATGGGTCTTAAAATGTTGAAACTACCACTATAGCTTCTCAAATAAATTTATGTAGGAGGATCCAAAATGTTTTAAATAATTAAGAGTAGAAGTTTAAGGAATTCTTGTTTATTAGTGATACATAAAAGGCCGTTTCGTTTTGCCAACGCGGGACATCTTCAGCTTTTCAGGTCTAAGTGGTAATATTTAAGGTCTACGTTACATTTTTACCTCGCGCTACTCTTGGTAAGAGAGGTATAGGGATCGTGTTAAAAATCGCATATTGAGATTTTGGTAAATGACCACGTTTTAAGGTCCCTACAATCCAATTTTAACATTTTCACGATGATGTATGTGTGTGTGAATGTATGTCGTGTGTTTGTGTGTGTGTGTGTGCGTGTGGGATCCTCTTTACGCTCTAACTCAAATACTATCGTTCACAAAAATTTGAAACCTTGTATTTCTACCTTGCTCTTATATGGAAAGATACCATTAGAGTTTGGAGTAAATCAGATAACCGGAAATGGCACTTTATTGGAAGCTCAAAATAGTTTTTCCCCGAAAAATACCTTTAAATGTTATTTTTCGACATTTATGTTATATAAAAATTAAAGATTATTAAATTTTATAGAGGTTTTCATTCATACTTTTTCTATATATTTTATGGATAAATTTATAAAACTATCTATAATCTATAGTTACACAGTTTAGATCTCATGCATGTAACTTACAGATATATGTCACTGTCAACAAGTTAAGCATTTCAAATAATAATAGTAACGTTTTAAAAAGAAAATAGTAAATGGAACAATTATATGGAAAGGAACTTAATACAGTTTACAGTATAAGTAAATATGTAGGAATATAGGTAAGATAATAAAAATATACAATATATTATCACGGCATATTACCCATTGCTGGGTGAGTCAATCTGCTTTGTACACAGTTGTTGGTAATAATGGTGAAATATTTGTACCGTGCGGGCGTTTTCCAGGCGTCACTTAACGCGAATGTGGGGAACGGGTTCGATTACGACCGACGACAAATATTTTAGAATTTCAAATGGCATAAAATTAACCCCTGTTGTGCACTCCACGCCAGCAATGAATATAGGTAAGTATGTAAATAAATAAAATAAATATATCATCATGGCATACTACCCATTGCTGGGTCTGCCAATCTGCTTTGTACACAGATTTCGGTAACGATGATGAACTGTTTGTACAGTGTGGGCGGTTACCAGGTGTCACTTCACGAGCACTTATTGTTGGCGTGGAGAGTGCATCACAGAGGTCATTTTTGTGCCATTTAAAATTCGAAAAATTTGGCGTCGGTCGGGATCGAACCCGGTATTAAAATGTAATATTAAGTGTTTACATGAATAACAATTAAATTAAACGGGAGGTATTGTGTTGGCCACATTAGATTTTTACCTCTCGATAAGAGAGGTATTGGATTCATGCTAAAAATCGCATATCCAGATTTTAATGATTAAGCAGGCTTTAAGGTCCCTACAATCCGATTTTATATTTTTACGATAATGTCTGTATGTATGTATGTATGTATGTATGTATGTATGTATGTATGTATGTATGTATGTATGTATGTATGTATGTATGTATGTATGTATGTATGTATGTATGTATGTATGTATGTATGTATGTATGTATGTATGTGTGTGTGTGTGTGTGTATGTGTGCGTGTGTGTGTGTGTGTGTGTGTGTGTGTGTGTGTATGTGTATGTATGTCAGTCGGTTGGAAGGACGATTCTCAAAAACTATAATACTTAATATTTCTTTAACTACGTATTTCTCAATCGGACATTACTGGAAAGAGCTGAAAAGGTTTTAGTAATAATTAGACCACCGGAAAAAGCAGACTCTTAAAAAAATTCTTCTAAATATTATTTTTTGATAAATTTTGTTCTTAAAAGAAGAGTAAATTCTCTATCTGATACATTTAAATATTTTATTATATCCTTCATAGTTTTAGAGAAAAAGAAATATAAGGTATATAATAATCTGTTGTAATAAATCTCACAGCATAAATAATGTCTTCGAAACCAATTGACATAACAGAAGATTTTTTGTGGGAATTACATACATTAAATTATTTCTCATTGTATTAATAGTTAAATATTTAAAAATAGGTATAGCATATATTGCCTTCAAAAATACTGTCAAACCCGACAATGTATTGGAAACATTTAAAAAAATTAGAAGAGTAGGAATTTTTTTTTCATAGGATGAATTTAAAATAAAAAAAATTAATTATAAAGAATAAATGTAAGTAGAATTTTTGGTGTAGAGTGTAGATTAGGTATACATGAAATGTTATATACAAGAAAGCGCGAGCAGTCATATGACGTTGTTGGCCTTGACCAGCAGATATGGATGGCCGTGACAGATTCATATATAGTAATTATGTACATAGACGTCAAATATCATAAGTTTTCATTCTAAATTTCGTGATTTTTCAATTCCATGTAGTTTATTTTCATCGGCAAGTAAATTTCACGCTCCTGGTACAAATTAACTACTAGAATTAGAAAATCTTGAAATTTTTAGTAAAAAATTCTAACATTTGGCATCTATGTATATAATTACTAATTGTCATTTTGACAAGGGCCCCCATATCTGCTTGTTAAGGTCAACAATATCAGATGACTGTTCGCGCCTTATAGTTATGTAACCAAAAACGGAAGTGGCGAGAGGTATTCTGCTGGCCACAACAGATTTTTTATTTTGCTTCTAATGCAGAAGTTTCAAGACGTTTCGGCAAGTAACATCTCTCAATTCCAGCTCGGTCGACATCGCATGTCTCAGATTTGGTTTTTGACAGTGTTAAATTAGCCATTTCATCATAGTAAGTTGATATGGGTTGTAAAAAATACGATAAATTTAAATTATACTTATTTTAATATTTTTGATAAATTCAAAATGGTGTTTCCAAATTTTAATATTTTAAATTGATAATAATGTGCAAAGTTTTATAGGGAGTTCAATTAGACTACTATAAAAATGTTGAAATAATACTGTTACTCCATCTCAACCCGTCTAATCCGCTGCCAATAGCAGGCATGGCTAGCTTGGTAATCTTCTTCTCTTTTACAATTTCCCGTAGGCTTTTTAAACTTACTTGAAGATTTTTATACGTCGGCTTATCACAACAATTGTTTGGTGACTAGATAGAAAATAGTTCTTCTTCCCAGTTGCAACACACCAACTCCTCCTGTGCGGATTCTTTGTCTTAACAATTCTGCTTTTCCTCCAAAATGTTGTTTGAAATCCCGGGCGATTCCTGCGCTCATCCGAAAATCTTCCGCAACACAATGTACCAAAGCGAACTCAATGGGTGCTGTAAACACATCCCCATCTAACTCTTCAAATTTGAAATTTGAACTGGTCATTGCTACTTCTTTCTTTGGTCGTCCTGGTTGTTTCGCAGCGCGCTCTTTTTCAGCCCCAGCTGTTGACTCCGGTATTTCCTCGCAAGGTTTAAACCTATCCTGATGCGCCACTATTCCCTTGTGTTTAAATTTAGAGTGTTGGATCCGAAAAGTCCTGAGTTCGGTCTCTTTAATTATTTTATATGGCCCTGACCATGGGCGTTGTAACTTTGCACTTTCTCCCGTTCTCGGCGCAGGTTGGTGTAACCAAATAAGGTCTCCTACGTTGTAATTTTTAACTTGGGCGTTTCTGTCATAATACGTCTTCTGCCTTCTATGTGCAGAATTAAGGTTATCCCGCACTTTTTCGTACGCTTCATCTAATGAAGATCTTAGTTCCTTCACATACCCTTGTTCCGACTTAAATGATGACCCGGGTGGTAACCCGTATTGAGCGTTAAGAGGTAAACGGATTTCTCTCCCAAACATGAGTAAAAATGGAGTATATCTTGAACTCTCATTACGCTGGTTCGATATGCCATCATAACTTGTGCTAGTTTCAAATCCCACGTGCGTTGGTGCTCTCCTGCCCAGTGCGATAACATATTGAGTAATGTGCGATTTAGGCGTTCAATCATGCCATCTGATTGTGGTCTGAAAGGCGTTGTACGCGTTTTGTCAATGTCTACTAAACGACATACCTCTTTAGAAAGTTGAGATTCAAACTGCGCTCCTTGGTCGCTATGTATTATTTCTGGAGCCCCATATCGACAAATGAATTCATCGACAATGACTCTTGTCACAGTCTCAGCTTTCTGGTCTTTTAGTGCGTATGCCTCTGCCCACTTCGTGAAATAGTCGCCGATTACCAATACGTATTTGTTCCCTTGCGCACTAGTTGGTAACGATAATATGTCAACGGCGACGCGTTCCAGAGGTCGGGTAGCGATGTACGTTTGTAACGGCGATTTATCTCTACGCGATGGTGAATTACGACGATTACAGTTTTCACAGTTCCGGCACCAATTTGTAATGTCCTGTGCCATGTTACGCTAATAAAATCTATCGCGCACTTTTGCCAACGTTTTGTTTACACCTAAGTGGGCTCCGGCTGCCGCACTCCCGTGATACACTCGTAATATTTCGGGCATTAGCGATCTTGGATCTACTACATTTTTCAGATCATTTAATTCTCCCATACAATCGGGTTCCAGCACTTTAATTGCAGCGCTCGGGCAATCTTGTTCAGCTTGATAACATATTTCATCCATCCGTTTCGTCACGCTCAACGAACTATGGGCAGCAACAACCGCTGCAGCTAACGTTGACGGGTTTTGCCGAATTGTCTTTTTTGCAACCCGCTTATCAATACCCAACAAAAACTGTTTTAGTAGAAGCTTTTCTCTAGTAGCAACATTGTGGTCCGCGAATGCTCGGCCGGCTTATGTCTGTAATCCATCCGCAAAACAAGCAACAGTCTCTCCCGGTAGTTGTTTACGCGCGCGAAACAAGTCCTCAGCACCATCTTCCTCCTGTTGAAAAATTGTTTTAATGCCGCACAACTTGTCGCCCAGTTTGCCCGTTGTGATGCCGACAAACTCTGATAAGCTTATTTCGCCGATCCTTCTAAATACAATGGCAATACCAACACTTTCTTCCCATTATCCCATGATTTTAATTCCGCAAAAGCTTCGAAGAACTGCAGCCATTCCCCCCAATCTCCCGATGCGAAACGCGAGCACTGAACATCCGACATTTTATTTCACTCAATCCCATCGCTGTAACCAATGTAACACTTTCATAGATATTTAATAGTTTATTCCGCTCATACAATGCAATACAGTCATATATAACATAAAACGTATTTTCACTAATACAACATAAATCATACTCCATGCGAATCGGTCGCTGGTCCCTATTCGACTGACTGGCTTCCTTGCTCCAGCCGCGCTCCTCCCTTGGTCGGCTAGCCAGGTGGTCTTGTATCATAAAGCTGCGTTCGTAATACGGTTTAATGTTTTTATTTACCCTATTATTTGACGTAAAGGTTGAAAATAATTTCCTGCATAACTTCTTACCTGCGCGAGAGTAAATAAATACCAATATAGATAGTAAGCATATTTTATTGTGTATCACATATTCTATACAGGTGGAATAATGGAAACATCTTTTTTCTCGGAAGTTATTATAGATACTGAAAAATTGTTTAAATAAAGCTTTTAATAAGCTAACTAAATCTGTATAAATTTGGTAAAAAAAGTTTAATTTTCGTAGATATTGCCATATTTGTACTTTTTTAAATAGAATTCCCTGTATATTATTGCACTAATTAATAAAAAAATAATTTTTGCTTTAAAAAAGTTTAAAGGTTCTTACCTTCTAAACTTGATAGTTTTTGAGATACGAGGGTCATTCAATAAATAAAGAGACAAATGGCTATAGCTCAAAAACGGTTTATTTCAATCTTTCAAAATTAAGGCTATTTTTCAACATAATCATCCCCCACAGTTATGCACTTGTCCCATCTTTCTTGCAGCTTCCTAATTCCCTTGGCGAAGAATTCTTTCGATTTATCTCGAAGCCACTTTTGCACCGCTTCCTTAACTTCCTCATTGTTAGCAAATCTTTTTCCACGTAGGGCGTCTTTGAGTGGTCCAAACAGGTAAAAATCAGATGAGGCGAGGTCGGGACTGTAGGCAATATGAGGTAAGACCTCCCAACCCAATTCTTAAAGCTTATAACGGGTCAGCTGGGCTGTATGAGGGCGGGCGTTATCGTGCTGAAGAATGACTCCTTTTGACAAGAGTCCACGGCGTTTGCTCCTGATAGCTGGTCTAACTTTGTGTTCTAGCATCTCAGAGTATTATTGGCTATTGATAGTTCGCTGATCTTCAAGGAAATCCTCGATTCCAAGGAGGTACCAGAAACTTCCACTGGACGTCCACATCGGGGTTCATCACCTACACTTGTTCGGCCACTTTTAAACCGATCAACCCACTTGTAAAAAATCGCACGGTTCATACAACTTTTCCCGTACTGTATTAACATTCTAGAAAAAATTTCACTTGGTTTTACACCTTCTGCGACTAAAAATCTAATGACTGAGCGCTGCTCTTCTAAGGTGCAATCTTCTAGTGGACTTGCCATGGTGAACTGAAAATTTTGAGGTTATGTTGACATAAAATGATGAAACAGCTGATCAGAGCATATCCCAAGGTTGCCAACTAACACCCCTGAAAAGATTGTACACATTCATTGAATTGTTTTAAAATTATAGAATTTGTCTCTTTACTTATTGAATGACCCTCGTATTAATGAAAATATTTAAATGTTTCGTCTTAAAATAAAGTGTGCGTTGAAAACAAAATTACTATTAAAAATAATGTACAAAATAAACAATTATTTTATTATCATAGTAGCTCATAGTTAAATACAAACTAAATGTCGAACTACAAAAAATGTTCCAAATTGCCACCGTTTTCTCTTACACATAAATAAAGCCTTTTTAATAAATTTTGTTCTACATTATTTGTATTTAATTCAACAACAGCTTGTCTTATAATGTTTTTAAGTTCGTCAAATGTAGCAACGGGCATTATATAAATTTTATTTTTGATAGCTCCCCATAGAAAAAAATCTAAAGGCGATAGATCAGGAGATCTTGCGGGCCGATGTAGGGTCTCTGTTGCCAATCCAGGAATTTGGAAATTCTTGATTATCTATATACTCAGCCAATGAATTGTGCGGAGGCGCGCATATTGCTGAAATATCATTCTGCGTCTAATTGCTAATGGCATATCATCCAAATAATCTTGAAATTCATTTTGCAAAAGAATTAAGTATCTCTGTGATGTTAATATGCCTTCATAAAAATATGGACCCAAAATAGTGTTATTTATAATACCGCACCATACATTAATTGAAAAGCGTATTTGAAAATTTGAAATAAATGTTTCACATGGATTTGTTTCTACTGATTGCCAATAATGTGAATTATGTGTGTTTAGTATACCATTGTTAAAGAAATATGATTCATTTGACCATAAAATTGTATTTAAAAAATTAAGATCTACAATATTTTCCAGTATTAAGTAATTAAAAAACTGTAATCTTCTTACATCATCGCCAGGATGAAGATTATAAATTTTGTGTATTTTCTAGGCTTTGTACATATGCTCCTTTAAAATCTTAAGAACCTTCGTATGTGTGGTATTTAATTCCAATGCAGCTTCTCTAATTGAATTTTTCGGGTAAACATTGAAATACAACTTCTAAATTTTCATTTATAACCGGAAGTACCCTTATTTGAAGATTTTAACAGTTTTTCTTGAAAAAACGCAGTTACATATCATTTATTGACATTTAGCGTTATTAAAGAATATATTATTCTCTATACGATTTGATTGCATTTTATACTTCATATTCCATAGATATAGAGTTAAAGAATTATAAAGATATTAAATTTCATACCTCAGCCAGATATGTTAACCATGGAAACTGCTAATATATTTAGATAATTCAAATTGACAGATGTCAGTATCAATGAAAAGAATATGAATATGGGCAGAGATGAGGATGTTGAGATAGATGTTGGGGATACATATAAAGAATATATTGGAAGAAGAGTGAATAGCTTAGTAACAAAAGGATGAAGGAACAGAGGAAGGCCAAAGATAAGATAGAAGGACTGTATTGCGGAAGACTTGAGAGAAAATGAATTGAATGAGAACGACACGCAAAACAGAAATGAGTTGAAGAAGAAAATAAAAAATAGCGAGCCCTAACAAATGGGAAAAGGTAAAGAAGATGTCTGTGCCAATTGAAATTTGCATAGTTTGTTTATGAAATAATTTTGCTGGAAATTTAGAACCTTTTCCAAGAGAATTTATGTATAGAATTTATACATAATACGCAGGATTGACGGAAGATATTGTGCTGGCCACATCAGATTTTTTTGTATATAATATTTTTCACTAAAGTTATTAGTTCACCCAAAAAAGTGCTGATTTTTTAAAGAAAAAATTCTGTATACATATACAAACATTGAGGAAAAATATAAATATTACATTGAGTTAACACATGCAAGCAAAACTGTAAGCATAAATTAGACAGTTCAGTTATGATTATGAACTATAATGGTGTAACAATTTCATGACAGACTACTGACAACACTAATCTCTATAACAGTAGTAGATAGATATGTCAGCCAGCCAAAATATCTATTCTTAATTATTCTATACAAATATATTTAATTGATATTGCGGGTAAAAATTCTGCAAATCTAAAGGTTTTTATAAAATTAACCCTTTTCCCACAGAATTTAAAAAATCCCGTAATTCGGGAAAATCCCACGAGTTGGCAACACTGGCGCATGATATAGTATATTCAGGAATTGCATCCGGCGCGCTGCTATTGCTATTACTTTTAGCGACGGAACCAAATTGAGGACCGCTCTGTGCTACGTAGGCAAAGAAACTGGGCTGAATATATCATAATTTTGTGTTTTTCGTTAGTCGCTAGAAATTTACATGGGTCGCGCAGTTGCGACTTTTTAATCGCAAAAACATATTAGAACCAAAATGAATTTCATAAAAACCGTTTTTGATTGCTTTGTTTTGTCGAAAATTTAGACAAGAACTTGAAAAACAATTTTGGGTACAGCTAATTTTAAGTTAAAGATTGCTAAATGGACAGTTCTACAAAATGATGAGTCGTTTTTTACCTTCCGTCACCTCTAGGTAAGGAAGGTATTGTCTTTGGTCATAAATTTCGGTGGTGAGTTTTCATTGAATAAGCACGTTTTAGGGTCTTTACAATACGATTTTACTATTTTTACGATTATGTCTGTATGTGTGTGTGTGTGTGTGTGTGTGTGTGTGTGTGTGTGTGTGTGTGTGTGTGTGTGTGTGTGTGTGTGTGTGTGTGTGTGTGTGTGTGCGTGTATGCGTGTGTGTATATATGTATGTGACCGCGGTTTCGGGCACGATATCTCCAATACTAGAATTCCAAAAATTACAATTCTTGCGTATTCCTCTTCCTTACAACCATATGCAGACTTGATTAGATTTTGGTTATAATTGGTCAACCGGAAGTATCCTCATTTTAAGATTTTAACAGTTTTTCTGGAAAAACTCAGTTAAATATTATTATAACTTAAAGAACATTATTATCTATACGATTTGATTGCATTTTATATTTCATATTGAACAGATATAGAGTTAAAGACTTACAAAGATAATAAATTTCATAAATCAGCCAGCTGTGCTAACTTAACAATGGAAACTGCTAATATATTCAGGTAATTCAAATTGACAGATGTCAGTATCAATACAAAGTAAATGAATGAAAGAATAAGGGAAATAACTAGTGTTGGGCGTTTCTAGAAAGATATAAGAGAGACGATTACATTGGTTTGAACATGTCATGAGGAGAGATGAGTATATTGGAAGGATGAAAAGCTTATAACAGAAGGTGGAAGAAACATAGGAAGACCAAATATAATATGAAAGGAGAGAAAAGGAACTGAATGAGGACGACACACAAAACAAAAATTAGTGGAAGAAGAAAATAAAAAATTGCGACCCCCTAACGAATGGGAAAAACTAAAGAAGAAGAAGATGATAGTGTCAAGTGCAATTCGCATAGTTTATGAAATAATTTAACTGGAAATATAGGATCTTTTGCAAGAAAATTATGTGTAAGGCGCGTGCAGTGACGTGACTTAGCTGACTTTGGCAAGCAGATATGTGGACCCGTGTCAAAATGACAGCTATTAATTACGTCCATAACTGACAAATGTCATAATTTTTCATTCAAAATTTCATGATTTTCTTATTTCATGTTGCTTATTTATTATCAGGGGTGTGAAATTCAGTTGCCGAGAAAAGGAATCATAAAATACACAAAAAATGAAATTTTTAATGAAAAATTTTGACGTGAGGATGACCCGCAAAACTTAAATGAATGGAAAATGAAAATAAAAAATAGCGACCCCTAACGAATGGGAAAAGCTAAAGAAGATGTCAGTGTCAAGTGCCATTTGCATGAGATACTATTACTGGAAATTTAAAATCTTTTGCAAGAAAATTTATGTGTGGAATTTGTACATAATACACAGGATTGACGGAAGGTATTGTGCTGGCCACATCAGATTTTCTACCACTGATATTGTTATATTGTTTCTATGTATAAATCACTACACACTAATCTGTAGTTTGAAAATTCACCTCAAACATTTTAAAAGCAAAAATTTAATAACAGATTTGCAACAGCAAATGAACTACAACTACGACAGAATAGGCGCAAGTGTGCGCAATTTCTTGTTTGCTCGTGTGACTCATTACAAGTTCCGACAATCGCGTTGCTTAAAAAATGGAACGTGTTGCATGTTTTTAATCGTTGCCATTTTTTATTCGCATGTGCACTCACTACTATTTAAAGCTTTATGTGTTATTTTTGCGACTGGACCATCACACGACAGAAAATTGCATGCGCCTTACAGTGTTTGTTTAGTATATAAAAATGGGTATGAAATATGTTGTATCATTTTGCAGAAGTGTATATTGTATATAACAGTAACACTAAAAAAATGTCATTAATTTGTATACCCACTGAAAAGCTTGAGGAATGGCAAAAGAACATATATTTGTCAACTGCATCTTCATTTTAAATATCAACTTCCATTAATCTGTTGTGGTCAGCACAATACCTTCCGTAAATCCTGTGTACTATGTACAAATTCCATACATAATTTTTCTTGCAAAAGATTCTAAATTTCATGTAAAATTATTTCATAAACAAACTATGCAAATGACACTTGACACCTTCTTCTTCTTTAGCTTTTCCGATTCGTTAGGGGTCGCTATTTTTTATTTTCTTCTTCCATTCATTTCTGTTTTGCGGGTCGTCCTCATTCGGTTGCTTTTCTCTCAAGTCTTTCGCAATACAGTCCTTTCATCTTATCATTGGTCTTCCTCTGTTTCTTCCACCTTCTATTGTGACTTGCTGACCCTGACAAGCAGATATGGGGGCCCGTATCAGAATTACAGCTATTATGTACATAACTGACAAATGTCATACTTTTCATTCAAATTTTTTGGTATTTTATGATTCCTTTTCTCGGCAACTGAATTCCATACTCCTGATAACAAATAAACCACATGAAATAAGAAAATCATGAAATTTTGAATGAAAAATTATGACACTTGTCAGTTATGGTCGTAATTAATAGCTGTCATTTTGACACAGGTCCCCGTATCTGCTTGCCAAAGTCAGCAAAATCACGTCACTGCGCGCGGCCTATACATAAATTTTCTTGCAAAAGATCTTATATTTATAGTAAAATTATTTAATAAACAAACTATGCAAATTGCAATTGACACTGACTTCTTCTTCTTTAGTTTTTCCCATTCGTTCGGGATCGCTATTTTTTATTTTCTTCTTCCACTCATTTTTGTTTTGCGTGTCGTCCTCATTCAGTTCCTTTTCTCTCAAGTCTTTCGCAATACAGTCATTCCATCTTATATTTGGTCTTCCTATGTTTCTTCCACCTTCTATTACTAAGGTATTCTTCCTCATGACATGTTCAAACCAATGTAAACTTCTCTCTTATATCTTTCTAGAAACATTAGAGATACTTCTCTTATTCTTTCATTCATTTACTCTTTATTGATACTGACATATATCAATTTAAATTTTCTGAATATATTAGCAGTTTCCATGGTTAAGTTTGCATAGCTGGCTGATTTATGAAAACTAATATCTTTGTAATTTTTTAACTCTATATCTGTTGAATATGGAATATAAAATGCAATCAAATCGTATAGAGATTAATATATTCTTTAAGTTAAATAATATTTAACTGTTTTTGTAAGAAAACCTGTTAAAATCTTCAAATGGGGGTACTTTCGGTTGACCAATTATAACCAAAATCAAGTCTGCATATGGTTGTAAGAAAGAGGAATACGCAAGAATTGTAATTTTTGGAATTCTAGTATTGGAGAAACCGAAACCGCGGTCATATATATACAGGGTGTCCCTTAACTTCGAGCAAAAACTTTAAGGGCATATAGTACTGACCAAAATGAATAAAAAAGCTTCATCAACATAGGAATGATCTTCAACTGTTTCCGAGAAAAGCGAAAAATCTAAGAAAAACTGACAAAGATAGCGATCGAATAAAATTTTGTCTATGTCAGTAAAAAGACTATAAAAAACAATAAAATTTTATATGAAACATTTTTCTCAATTTCTTATAGTTACGTAGTTATATGAAAATTAAATATTGACCAAGGTCGCCACAACATTTCACTTTTGATTTTTATAAAATAACAAAAGGCCATCTAAGATTACCTCTCAAAGGTAAACAAAAAGTCTCAATTAATCAAAATCGTAATTCTTATAGTTTTCGAGATAGCAAAGGTAAATCTCGTAAAAACTCATTTTTCACTGCGTTATATCTGGGAAACTATTAAAGATCGGACACATTTTGACTGAGCTTTTTTTACTCATTTTGATCAGTATTATATGCCCTTAAAGTTTGTGCACCAAGTTAAGGGACACCCTGTATATACACACACACACACACACACACACACACACACACACACACACACACACATACAGACATCATCGTAAAAATAGTAAAATCGTATTGTAAAGACCCTAAAACGTGCTTATTCAATGAAAACTCACCACCGAAATTTATGACCAAAGACTGACTACCTTCCTTACCTAGAGGTGACGGAAGGTAAAAAGGAAAGGCAGTTTTAGTCCTAGTGGTTCTAAAAGAAATACGTTAATTAAAACGTTCGCTTATACATTATCAAAGAATGAAGAAGAGTGAAAGTTTATGAAATTTAATTTTTGGGGCCAATCTGCCATTATCGACTGTTGAATCAATTTATTTTTAAAAAAATATAAAACTATTACGTCCAACATATTTTAAAAAGCCTCCTGGAAGGAAAGCATTATCAACAATATTATTAGATAGTACTTATGAAAATGTTCTTAAAAGTTCTAAAAAAAACTATAGGAGCAGAATAAGATAAATGAAAAATATCAACATGCTCTCTTGCTCTGAATTTCATTTTATCGCAATTACATTGAAATTAAATTTAAACAATTTTTGAAACGAACACCGTGAAACGGTTTAGTCAAAATATCAGCTAACTGTTTTGTCGTTTGTAGATACTTGACGTTGATCTTCCCTTCTTTGTCTGCCTCCTTGACGAAATGGTATCGGATTCACTTGTAGATTCTTTAGGTTTGCTGAACTTCACATTTACATCAACCGGAGTGTCCATGATTTTACACTCTGTCAAATTGAATCTATGTAAATTTTTCTTGGCATACGTCTTTTGATTAATCTTCATGGTTGTTTTCTCTTCTTCTCGTTCGATTTCGAAGCCTACAAAACAATTTGCTTCTTCGACATGAATCTCGAGATGTCTCTTCAGGTAGGTACGTATTTGGTCTGTTTCCAATCTTAAGTTGCAACATAGTAAACCGTCATCAACTTAGGTTCCCAGGTAAACTACTATTTAATTCCTTTTAAGGAAATAAACGCAGTTATCAGACATTAGTTGTTTGAAGCCATAATCAGTTAAGATGCCATGCAACTTCTTACTCCATGTTCTCGATGCCTGCTTCAGTCCATAGAGTTCTTTTCTTAGTCGACATATTTTGCTGCTTCCATCAGTGAAACCTTCAGGCTGTTCTAGAAATATTTCTTCCTCCAATTCGCCATATAAGAAAGTCGTCTTTACATCAAAGTGTGAAATATCTAGTTTATAGTATGTAGCTAATGACAAGATTAGTCTAATGGAGACCATTTTCATGACTGGTGCAAAAAAAATCTCCATAATCCTCACCTTGGTTTTGTAGAAACCCTTTAGCTACTAATCCTGCCTTATATCGTGGTTGTGCTTTTGACCTATCTTTTATTGCAAATACCCACTTTGATGTTATTGCTTTTTTTTCCTTCAGGAAGTTCTGTCAATTCCCAGGTTTTGTTCTGAATAAAACAGCTATATTCGCCATTCATTGCCTTTGTCCACTCTTCGGAATTTTCAAAATTGATTGCTTCAGTGTAGTTCGTCCGTGAAGTTTTCATCAAACAACATTCTCCACAATATCTTTCTGGTGCTTTGATACCAGTTCGATCACGTAAACCTTTTGCTTGTTCTTCATACACTTTATTCTTCACACTTGGTGGTCTTCCAGCTTTCTTATTCATCGTAGGTTCATCTTTTTCGTCAGTAATATGGTTGACAGGTTCTTCTTGTTCATGGTCTTGATATGGTTCTTCATTGTCTTTTCGTACGTCAATATCTAGTGATATGGTGACTCCGTCGCATATTTCAGTCGATTTGTCAAACTTAACATCTCTAACAATGTCAATTCTTCGTTTATCTACATCCCATACACGATAGTTTTTGACAGTGTCAATGTATCCAACCAGTTTACATTTTCTAGATTTTGGTTCCCACTTTTTCCGTTGTTGTTTTGGAATTAAAGCGTAACATGTGGTCCCAAAACCTCTTAGGTGGTGTACAGAAGGCTTTTTGTTGAACCATACCTCATATGGAGTGACGTTACTACCAGAAACAGGAACTCTATTCAACACATATGCTGCGGTATTCACCGCCTCCGCCCAAAGACTTTTTGGCAGTCTTTTAGCATGTATAGCATGGTCAACTAAAGTTCGATTTTCACTTTCAGCCCATCCATTTTGCTGTGCGTTGTAAGCAGCACTCATATGATGTTTTATACCATTCATCAAATTCTCACCTCTTCATTATCAAACTCGGTACCTTTATCCCTGAAGAGAGTTTTTATTGTTTTCCCAGTTTCAGATCGCTGATGAGCAACAAATTGTTTAACCTACTCGAAACTTGATTCTTAGATTTCATGAAGTAAACCTTTTTGTAATTACTTGCTTCATCTTTAAATTCAATATAGTATAAGGAATCATTTAAGGATTTAACTTCCAATTTTCCACACACATCTGAATGTATCACGGCACCAATTTCTTTGCATTTCTTGTCTTTGGACTTATAAGGCTTCTTGCACATTTTTCCGAAAGCACAGCCTTCGGAGAAATGTGTGCAAGTCGTTCGTGCCGTAGTTTTGTAAGACTAGGTCACCACACAATTGAGGTCATTATTTCTCAGTAGTAGTAATCACTAATATTGCAGAATAAGCAATATGGACCAATTGTAATATTGTTTCTTTATTTGGTAATTAGGTGACACCTCAATTGTTTGTTGACTTAGCATTACAGTAATATAAAAGACTGTATGGACGATGGGAAGACAGAGTCCGGTGAGAGTCCATCGAGAGGTCCATTAAGAGAGAGACTAGAAGAATACCATTCCTCCATACAGTCGGATCCATCAATTGTAAATATCAAATCATCTTTATACTAGTCAATAAACTTAGTTAAAATAAATCATTATTATTATTTCGAACCTTTATTCTTCTACGAGCAACGTCACAACGGTAAGAACATTTATTATTACTTATTATACTTTTGGCGATTACTAAATTGTACCTCCAGTCTGGCAAGAACCCATCTTAAATATTATTTGTTAATTTGCCTCATAAAGGCGGGTTACAAATTGGTGGCAGCGGTTTTGGGGTAGTTTGCCAGCCTAGAGTGGCTAATATATTTGGTCCACTCGCGGAGTACGATTTTGTAACAAAATTATTTTTTTAAAATTTAATAAACATGCCAGCGGGCAGTATTGTGGGTAGTAGCCCGGCGGGTAGTTCAAATAAATTAAATCTGCCAATAACGATTAAATCAGAAGCAGAAATGTTATCGTTAAGAAGTGCTGTAATAGCAGAAATACCAGAACTTAATGGTGAAAAAGGTGAAGAGTTTTTTAGAAAAGTACTAGTAAGAACAAGTATTATAAAGTTTGATGACAGAGATACAGTAGACCTGGTTCGTACAAAATTAAATGGGGATGCTTTAAAATTTTATTGTCAAACTAGAGAATTACATCTTGTAACTATATCATTTGCAGAATTTAGACAAAAATTTATAAAAAGATTTGCTAAACGTAGATATGAAGACCAAATTAACAGAGAATTTTGGAATTGTACACAAAATGTAGGGGAATCAGTACAAAATTTTGCAGAACGTTTAAGTGATCTAAAGGTAGAATTATTAAAAGTAGAAAGTGCGAATGAAAGTTATATAGATTATCAAATTTTATCTCGATTTAAAGAAAGCCTGAGAGCAGAAATTAAAAAATGTATTAAGGTAATACTAAAGTGTCGGACCGACTTAACATTTGAAGAAACTGTCGAATTGGCAGAATGGGAATTGGAAATGGAAAAAAATAATTGTTCAGATATAGGGACTGTAAGTAAAAATTCAAATCAATCGGCATATACAAGAATAAACGATGTTTGTAAAAATGGGGAACGGGATTATAGGATAAAATTTCCGCGTAAAGATTGGGCGAAAAAAGGGCACTATACAAAGTATTGTAAAACATGTACTAATCAGAAGCGAAGTCAAAATCATAGCAGGTGCAGAGGTCCACCAGGAGGCAATCGTTACAACCTCAATAGCGCAAAGGCGGGTTACAGGCACAACAAGGACATTCATAGGACGAAGGAAGGACGAAGACCCCAGCATTTAAACAGGAACTACCTCTCTCGAGTGCTCCGTCTCGGGAGGTATCAGTAAGAAATAAAATTTTCAAAATTAATAATATTCGAACATTGGAAGATTTAAATAGAGACGATCCAAATTTTATTTTAGTCGAAATTAGAGGTATTTCAGTAAAATTATTAATAGATTCGGGATCAAGAGTATCAATTCTTAAAAAACGATTTGCTAAGGGGCATTTGATTACAAAAGGAGATGTTGGGCGATTAAAATCTATATCAGGCGCACCAGTATCATATTACGGCACAAGTAAATTAAAATATGAATGTCAAAATTCTAGTTTTCGCCTTAAAACATTTATTTGCTCAGATGATTTAGATTTGGATGCCGACGGTTTATTGGGTAGAGATTTTATACGTAAATTTGATGTGCATATATCAAGAGAGGAGGTTCGTTTTAAAAACGTATGCCTAAAACTGCTGAGCAATCACGACTTAGAAAACATGGACACCGTAGCACTCAACGTCATAAATTGCGCAACACGAACCAATGACGTCAGCGGGGCAGATCAAGAGGCAGTACTGCAAGATAAGCAAAACAATGTACAGGCACGTACTCAGAAGGCAAGCATCACAATTCAAGATAGGGACACAGAAGTTCAGAATACGGGGAATGGCTTCCTCAATCAAGAAGAATCAGTCACACAAACCAGTGGATTGGTTAGATTGAAGAGCGCCGTGAAGATTCCTCCAAATTGTGAATTCGTGTGTACAGCAGTCCAGGATCTGATCAATCCAGGACAGTATATTGTGGTTGAACCTGAAGAACTGAAGACCCATGGGGTTATGGCAGCAAGAGTCATAACAAAAGCAGAAAAAGAGGTACCGGTGAAGTTATATGGTAATCGGCAAATCGGCCGTACTTGAGAAGGGGAGCGCTGGAAGTCAACAGGCTCCAAACGAGCAGCATTCGCCGACCACGTCAAAAGGACCAGTCGGGACAGCTGTAGTCGGAAAAAGAAAGAAATCTCAAGGGGTGAGCGCTGGAAATAAACAAGTTCAAAACGAGCAGCATTCGTCGACCACGTCAAGAGGACCAGTCGAGACAGCTGTAGTCGGAAAGAGGAAGAATTCTCAAGGGAAGAGCGCTGGAAACCAACAGGCTCAGAAAAATGAAAAAGTACAGTATTCCACGTCATCTGGACAACAAAACCAGAAAAACGGGATAGCTGGAAAAAGAAGAATTGCACAGAAGAATTCGTAAGTCAAGAGCGCTGGAAATCGACAGGCTCAACAGAAGAAAGGACAACACAGGTCCATTGAAGGAAGAAGTCCGCAAGCTGGAAAAGTCACGGCAGCTGAGAATAAGAGGCAACAGGCCGTATGCACTGTAAGAGTTCAAGGAAACAGGTGCATTGAAGAGCAATTCAACTTGGAATATTTACCGGAAGAGGTAAAAAGTAAATTATTGAATTTATTGGTAGAATATGAAGACATTTTTCAATGGGAGGACACTAAGCTAGGGTGCACACATAAAGTAAAACACAGAATAATTACTGAAGATGTACCGCCTATAGCTAAAGCACCGTACCGAGTTCCTCACAGCCAACAAGAACCATTGACTAATGAATTAAAGAAAATGCGTGAAGCAGGGGTAATAGAACCCTCCGATTCACCATGGTCAGCACCAGTGGTCATCGTACCAAAAAAATCCAAAAACGGAGAGGAAAAAATAAGGGTGTGTATCGACTTCAGGGGTTTAAACAAAGTGACAAAGAAGGATTACTTCTCTGTAGCCAACATGCAAGAAACCCTGGACCAGTTGGGGAATGCAAATCTATTCACTACCCTAGATTTAGCATCCGGCTACTGGCAAGTGCAACTAGATGACCAAGATAGAGAGAAGACAGCATTTACGACAAATGGAGAGCATTATCAATTCACAAAGATGCCGTTTGGACTCGTAAACGCAACAAGCACATTTCAACGGCTCATTAACAGTGTGTTATCCGGGTTAAGAGGAGAACAATGCCTAGTATACCTGGATGACGTCATCGTGTTCAATGGAAATGGAGCAGACAATCATCTCAAACGACTCACGGAGGTTTTCAAGAGACTAAGACAGGCGAACCTTAAATTGCAACCCAGTAAATGCAATTTTTTGAAGACTGAAACGAAGTATTTAGGCCACATCATAAATGGTGAGGGTGTTAAACCGGATCCAGGAAAAATTAAAGTCATTCAAAATTATCCAAAACCAAAATCAGTCAAGGAGATCAGGGCATTCTGCGGACTAGTAGGATTTTATAGAAGATTTATACAGGATTTCGCAAAAACATCAAAACCTCTCACAAAATTGACACAAAAAAGTGAGCCATTCATCTGTACCGAAGACTGCGAAAAAGCATTCAATTCATTAAGGAATGCACTCTGTTCCGAGTCAGTCTTAGCCCATCCAGATTTCACCAAGGAATTCATCTTGTCAACCGATGCCAGCGGTAAAGCTATAAGTGCCATATTGAGTCAAAAATGCAATGGATATGAGAGGCCAATAGCTTTTGCAAGTCGTCAGTTAAACAAAGCTGAAGTAAATTACACTACCACCGAACAAGAATGTCTTGCGATAATCTGGGGTGTAAAATACTATCGATGCTATCTATATGGAAGGAAATTCACAATAATAACTGACCATCAACCACTGAAATGGCTATTTTCGATCAGCAATCCACAATCACGTTTGGCAAGATGGACACTTACTCTCCAAGAATACGAGTACAAGATTGAACATAGAACGGGGAAGAAGCATGTGAACGCAGATGTACTCTCAAGAATACCAATTAATGCTGTAGAAGTTGAAGGAACATATGAACCAATATGGGATAGACACATGATAGCAAATAAACAAAGTCAGGATGCCGCAGTGCAACAGCTCTCCACTAAAGAAGGGTATTTCACGGATGACGAAGGATTAATCTTCAAAGAAAAATCAAAAAATGAACGTCATCATCAACTCGTAGTTCCAGTATCCATGAAATTCAAGGTAATGCACGATTACCACAACCTACCGTATGCGGGACATCAGGGGTTCGAGAAGACATACAGCCGAATCAAGGAAAATTTTTTTTGGAAAGCAATGGCTAAGGACATTGAAGACTATTGCAAGAAATGTCATTCGTGCAATGAGAGGAAAACGTCACCGCATCACAAGCCTGTGCCACTTCAAAAGTTCAATGAAGTTAGTAGGCCAATGGAAAGGGTCTCAATGGATATTGTCGGTCCATTAACAACAAGCTTGAGAGGGAACAAATACATCTTAACCTTCCAGGACCACTTCACGAAATATCCAGAAGCATTCGCTATACCGGACCAAAAGGCATCAACAATTTCGAAAATATTGTCAAAAGAAATCATCTCAAGACACGGGGCCCCAAGACAACTGCTGACCGACCAAGGCGCAAATTTCACTTCTGAAATTTTTAGAGATGTTTGTAAAATATTTGGCGTAGAAAAATTACAAACAACGGCATACCGACCACAAACGAATGGGATGATAGAGCGAAGTTATCGCGTCTTCAAGGACATTCTATCTCATTTCGTGAATCGAGATCAAACCGATTGGGATGAGTGGCTACCATATGTGTTATTGGCATACAGAAGTAGTGTACACAGCAGTACAAACGAAACTCCATTTTTCTTAATGCATGGTCGTGACCTAGTATTACCTTATGACGATATAACCAGACCACAAGATCTACGGTATGATTATGCAGATAACTATGCGTCCGAATTAAAACAAAGATTACAAATTGCTTTCAACACAGTGAAGCAAAACATCAACAAGGCAACAGAGAAAACGCATAAACAATTTAACAAAAACACCAAGTCAGCAGTCTACAAAATCGGTGACGCAGTATACTTGCATAACCCAGCAATACACGCAGGTACGTCACGAAAACTACACAAGCCATGGACAGGACCGTACTTCATAACGGAAATAATGGGACCCGTGACATATAAAATTAAACAACAGAAGTCCGAAAAAATTCAAACGGTACATGTCAACCGTTTAAAACCATTTAGAGATGAGAGCCTTTTGGATCAAGAAGATGAGAGCGAAGAAACA
This sequence comes from Harpalus rufipes, assembly GCA_951394225.1. Lineage (NCBI taxonomy): Eukaryota > Metazoa > Arthropoda > Insecta > Coleoptera > Carabidae > Harpalus > Harpalus rufipes. The sequence goes on along the minus strand of OX596282.1, from coordinate 25,814,239 downwards.
AGTACATCAAAAGATGAAGAAATGGCCAGCACAGAGGAGCGAAATAAAAATGAAATAGACTCAGAGATGATACATAGGATAACTCAGGACAATCTATTAATAGATGCATTGATACGACAGGGACAAACAGATACTAAACAGATACTACCAACTACCACCACTCCTGTAGTAGCACCGTACCATACTCGTAGTAAAGGACCAGCACCACGACACTCATGGATTATGCGTTAGTTAGTGTTGAATACCAGGAACCAAATAAACGGACTAGAGATCGGTACACGGATCCAAGGAAATAAGGAAAATAATATGTGTATGTAATTGATTCTTCATTTTAAGTCTGTAAGTGAATAATTTAAAAAGCATTCATAACGTATTCAAAATTATTAAATATTATCATTTTTTTTTCTTTTCACTTCTCTCATTGTAAATTGCTTTGAACTTCAATTAGCAACTTATTTGTGGGATGTGCTAGCCAGACCATTAATAAGAATTTCAGGAAATACGTTATAGATAGTAAATATAGAAAACAAGATTTAGAATATTTTGTGTGTTATATGGAAAATCAGTCATTTAGAAATATGATATTTAAAATGTGTGTAAGTGTTGATCTTGAGAGTGAAAGAACAATCGTCAGTGCCATGCATGTTGAGGAAACCGCATCAAACCGCAGGAAGCAGATGAACCATCCAAGGGACGACGACCGGCCAATCGTCTCCCCTCAAACTCATCTACAGCCATGGATACACCATCCAGCACAAGACCAGTGGTATGCAGTAATTTTACCCATAAAACATGACATGCTATGAAATATTGTGAATATAGAGACTTTAAATGTAGTTGTAAGAAAAATTGTGCTCCTCCGGAAGCAAATTTTTAAAGAAGGGAGGTATGTAAGACTAGGTCACCACACAATTGAGGTCATTATTTCTCAGTAGTAGTAATCACTAATATTGCAGAATAAGCAATATGGAGCAATTATAATATTGTTTCTTTATTTGGTAATTAGGTGACACCTCAATTGTTTGTTGACTTAGCATTACAGTAATATAAAAGACTGTATGGACGATGGGAAGACAGAGTCCGGTAAGAGTCCATCGAGAGGTCCATTAAGAGAGAGACTAGAAGAATACCATTCCTCCATACAGTCGGATCCATCAATTGTAAATATCAACTCATCATCTTTATACTAGTCAATAAACTTAGTTAAAATAAATCATTATTATTATTTCGAACCTTTATTCTTCTACGAGCAACGTCACAACGGTAAGAACATTTATTATTACTTATTATACTTTTGGCGATTACTAAATTGTACCTCCAGTCTGGCAAGAACCCATCTTAAATATTATTTGTTAATTCGCCTCATAAAGGCGGGTTACAGTTTCATATTCGCAAGAGCTACATATGCATACTGCTCTACTACCCTAATTTTCAAATTGTAACCTATTAAAATTAATTTTTTATTGTCTAAAACTCTCAGTTCTCTTCCTTCCATTTCCACTTTGAAGCTCCGTTCAGTGAGGATTCCGAGATTTATGAGATCTTCTTCACATAAATTTGGGACCCAGAGAACATTAGCCAGTTTTATTTTCATCCACGAAATACCATTTAACAGTTCTGTATTGATTGTTCCTCGACCTCTTGCTACCATATTTCTTCCATTACCAACCTTGATGCTTATGGCGTGGTCAAATAAAGTCAAGTCCTCGAAAGAATCTTTATTTCTTGTCATATGATTGGAACTGCCGGAATCACCTTTCCAGTCTATCATGCAGTTGTTCTCTACGTTCAACATCAGTGCTTTGTGATGAAAATTCTTGGTATTATCGCCGCGCTCAACACTAAAATTTGCTCGAAGGTGCCCTTGCAAACCGCATTTCCAACAGGTTTGTTTTTCTTTGTTTTTAGGGTGTATCCTTTTGCCTTGGATTCTTTTTCTGCTATAATGCTTTATCACAAAAGCTTCGCCTGAAGCACCGTCAGTCGCACCCTCAACAGTTTTCAAGATGTGCCGTTCCATCACTATCAGCTGCGCTTGAATATCTTGTGACTTAAGAGCAGTTCCTGCTGCAGCAGAAATGCGATAAGATTGTCGAAAGAAATCATATTCCTTTGGCAAATCATTTACTACTTTTGCAATTAGAATAGCATCAGTTACTTTTTCATCAATTGACTCTAAATTTTGGTTGATTATTAATAAACCAAAGAAATAAGCGGATATTGTCATACATCTGGTAAACTTGTATTGATGAAATTCTTGCTGTGCAAGATATTTGTTTGTATATGAACTTTGCTGTCTCAGGGTTATTATTGTATCCACATATCTTTCGCACTTGTACTTGAACGTATTGCAGCATGATGTTCATCATCTAGACTGGATGAAATAATTAGCCGCGCTTTTGCATCACTCTTTTTCTAATCAGTTATAGCTACAGCATTTGTATTGTCTGCAAGAAGAACTGGTTGTGGCTTCAATCCATCAATAAATCCATATAGATCATTTGATTCTAAGGCTGCACGGATGTCAAATTTCCATCGTTGATACGACTCTTTCGTTTGAGTTGGGAGATTAAAAAACATCTTGTCCGACATTTGGCCCCGCACGTATAAAGAGAGTTCAATTAATCCAACTTTATCTTGCTCTCACTGGCAATCACAAACCAAAATATAACTTACAAAAACCTTTTCAAACCTGTTACTGAGCCCATAACCTTTTATTTAGCAGTGAAGAAAAGGTAAATACATATATTGGTTGAATTCCAAGTCTTTATTCATATAAACTTTGACAGCGTGCCCGAACAACAATAATTATATATAATTGACAGATATCACAAAACTAACTAGATTTTATATACATAACATAATAAAAAAATGAGAGTCAGAGCTATCTAAGAAATAAACCTAAAGATAAATGAAGAGCACTCTAAAATATCAACACTTTTCAACTAAAAATTTTAATTTTTGAATCTTATATTTAAATAATTCTAAACAAATTTGTGACTGTTAATTGATATGATTAGATGAGGTTGTATGTTGTATGCCAGTAATTATCAGCAGGGAGTTTCACGTTGACATTGATAATGCTGTATGCTACATCTAAATTTGTTAGGTTACATAAATATACGCAAGATGAGTTGTTCTAAAGGGTAAGTGAATTTATCTGCAATTATTTTCACAAATAAATATTATTACAAGTAATTTTTAATAGAGTGTAAGTAATAGATTGTTCCTACATACTATTTCATTGATATTAGAAATTAATTTTTATCTAAATAAGATGTTTTTGTTGACGTTCCATATATGGTACACTAGTCTCCTACATTACTTGCATTATAAATTTGTGATAGAATATAGCTGTTGGTTATTTTTAGATTAACTGTGCAAGAAATTGCTGATTTATTGGAGTCTGAAGTTTTTTGGGAAGATTTTGAAAATGACACTGTACAATCTGTGTATATTGAACCTCCTGAAAATAGAAATGAGTCGGACGAAGATTCAGCTGACGAATCCGGTGGGCTTTTAGATAACTTAACAGGAAGGCAATTACAGGCTCCTGCAGAAATTGTTATGGTCAGTGGTAAACGGATTGAGTGTAGCGACGGTGACGAGGATGACATACCCCTCAGCCACTTCTTAAATAAAAGGCCAAAGTCATATAAATGGCTCAAAAGTCACGATTTGCCCACTAAAAACAACAGAATATTTCCTGAAAATAATTACACACAGTACAGAGATATGTCGCCACTTCAACTATTTGAATTATATGTGAACGAAGAAGTTATACAACTGTTAGTTGTAGAAAGCAGTAGATATGCTTTGTTCAAAAATTGTCCTGATCCGAAAATATCGCCGGAAGAAATGAAGTGTTTCTTAGCTATCCTAATTGTCTCTGGTTATGATAAAAGCCCAGAAAAGTTACTGGGACTCGGGGGAGGATATGAAAAATACTGCGGTTTACAATTCCATGCGACGGGATCGATTCATTCAGATTATGAGATTTCTTCATTGCGCGGATAACACACACCTTGATCCTTTAGACAAGTTGACGAAATTGAGACCTCTGATAAAAAAAATAAAAGAGAACTTTTTGACATATTATACAGGGTGTTAATAAAAAAACTTTACACACTTTAGCAGGTGATAGTAGAGATGAAAACAAGAAAAAAATTCTAATACACTTAGGTCCAATACTCATTGGTTTTTAGAAAATTTATGTATGTAATTTGTACATAATACACAGAATTGACGGAAGGTATTGTGCTGGCCACATCAGATTTAACAACTAAGGACTCTAGGTGTTTACGATCAAGTGCGTGAGTCTCTTCGACGACGGCTGCAACTTTGTTTGCAATTGATCGTAAACACCTAGAGTCCTTAGTTGTTAAATCTGATGTGGCCAGCACAATACCTTCCGTCAATCCTGTGTATTATGTACAAATTCCATACATAAATTTTCTAAAAACCAATGAGTATTGGACCTAAGTGTATTAGAATTTTTTTCTTGTTTTCATCTCTACTATCACCTGCTAAAGTGTATAAAGTTTTTTTACTAACACCCTGTATACCCGAGCAGGAAATTGCGTATGATGAGAGCATGATTGAGTATTATGGGCGTCACGGATGCAAACAGTACATCCGTGGCAAACCAATTCGATTTGGGTATAAGGTATGGTACCTAAACTCTAAAAGTGGATACCTTATAAATTTTGAAGTTTATCAGGTGTAACAGTATGAAATCCTAAACCATGAGATTTCCGTAAATTTGGAATTCTCACACTAATATGTATGTTATCGCAGGCCAAAGTCTCACAACCTCCAAGATAATATTTCTTATGCGTCCGGTTTTGCGAGTTTATGCGTTCCAGATGCGATATTGGACGCAGCTCAAGTTCTACCCCGTGAGAATGTTATTTTAAAATCTTCCACCACTCTCGCAGTGGTGAGATAACTAACACACACCCCCGCGTTAGGGGCTCATGCATGGATATTCACTCTCGGTGAGGCATTCATTTTGCCATTCATTCAGCATTCAGCATTCAGCATTCATTCGCCATTCATTCGAGATTCTGCATCTCTCGGTAGTGCTTTTTAATCGTGACTGTTGTGAGACTTTCAGCCAAGCAGCCAACTGACCTGATCAGCAATGTTAAATTGTAAGTAAAGTCTATAAATTTTATTTGTTATTAATTATATGTATTTGCACTGTGTTATTATTATTTATGTAAATTGGAGATTTGTAACTTTTGTTTGAACATGCATTCGTTGTGTTAAAGAGAACTATAAATTGTTCTTATTTCTTTATTTTACGGCTTCAATTATCGTATTACGTACTCGTCGACACTTTTATTTATTATCATATGTTCCCTTATTTTTATTTTGAATATATTTAATTTTAATATTATTTACCTGACTATTTACTTGCATATCTACATTTTCCCCTTGTCTAGTTTTTTGGTAATATTTTGCAACTAAGTTTGGTAAACCGTAAGCATAATATATTTATAATTGTTATAAACGATAATTTTATGATTCATTTCAAAAACAAGTAACAGCGGTAGAATCCACTCGACCACTGTTACATAATTGGTGACAAGCGGTGCGGATACGAATATTCCAGTAGTTATCTAAATTTTTCTCCTAAATTTATTTATATTATTTCGTTTTAAATTATCCTTGCAAAATATTTTAAATATGTCTGATAACGAACATGAAACTACCACCCAAGTCCCAACTGAAGAATTAACAGCTGCCTTTTCAACAACAGGCATTACAAATCATTTACCTTACTTTCATGGTAAAGTAGATGAAAGCATAGTAGATTTTTTAGATTCAATTAATATTTATAAACAAGTTGGAAAATGGTCAGATCAAGTAACAATTTTATTAACGCAAGCACATTTAAAAGAAAATGCAAAATTATTTGTTAACGCGGACTTAAAAATTAAAAATTTGACAAAATGGGATGATTTTAAAAAGAAACTATTAGATAGGTATAATAAAAAAGACCCGGCAATTATTGAAGCAAAATTCTGTAAATGTTACCAACGCAGAGGGGAAAGTGTAGAAAACTATGCGACCAGGTTACGAGTAATAGGGCAAAATTTACACGATAAAGCTGAAGATATTAATGAACAAAAATATATTGATAAATTTATAGAAAAAAGATTAGTACGACAATTTATAGAAGGATGTCTTCCACATATGCATCGAGATCTGTTGTTGAAAAATCCGCAAACTTTACAAGAAGCTGTCGATAAAGCTGCTGAAATCGACAGAATAGAAATTCAATTAAGAGGTTATGATAATTCGGCATGTACCAGTAATTTACCTTCAAATGATATAATAGCATCAATAAATGATTTAAAAGAGGAGTTGAAAAGTTTAAAATTAAGTCAAAAATCGGCTGCAGATCAGCCACCTAAATCTATAAATTATGATAGAAACAGGGAAAATAATCAAAATTTTAATTATTCAAATCCTAGGCGAAATAATAATTCACAAAATTATAATAGTCATAGAAATTATAATCAAAATTCTAACAGGCAATCTAGAAGTTTTAATATTAAATGTTTCATATGTCACCAGCCAGGTCACACAGTTAAACAGTGTCATTTAAATTTAAATAATGCACATAATTTTAATAATTTTTGGCCCCCAAATATGCAAAATCGACCCTATAATCCACATTTAGGTAATACTTTTGAACAGCAAAATACACAATTTTCTCGTAATCCAAATTTAGGTAACAATGCGCCTCACTATAGTAACATGCCTAATTACAATTATTCGCCTAATTTTAATAACGCTGATCCAAGAAATGCTCATTTTGCCCCATATCCAAATTATTATAATACAGGTACATCCGATCCGAGGAATATGGTCAGACAAAACTACCAGTCGAATCAAAAAATTTATAATGAAAATAGAGGCGAAAATTTTGCAAATAGAATCTCTCATAATTTTTCTCCTAATGAAAGTTCAATGAATACAAATGACCACAATCACGAAATCAGTTTTCCACAAAATGACGTTCAACCAGCTCCAAGTTCGTCTAAACATTTAAACTAAATTCAGTCAACGATCGCCCCGAATCGACTGACTTATATCACAACACGATTGTTAGGGAAATAGTTACAGTCATACCGGAATAAATGTAGCAAAATTGCTTTAAATATTAATAACAAAAATTTTGGATTTTTAATTGACACTGGAGCTAGTATTAGCATTGTTAAACGTAGAGTGATACAGGGGATTAAAGAACAAATAAATATAAATTGTAATAAGAGAATCACCGGAGTTACGGGTCAACCCTTGCCAGTAGTAGGTACTGCTAGCGAGAAATTTAAAATTGGCCATAGAGTTCGGGAACACGAATTTGTAGTGTGTGAAGATAGTTTACCTTTGTCAGCTGATGGAATAATTGGTATCGATTTTTTAAAACAAAATAAAGCTGTAATTAATTATGTAGACAATGAGATTTCGTTTGATGATCAATGTATAAGAATCTTGGGTATAAACGAGGAATTAATAAATATAGATATAAGTGTAGGGAATAAGATAGATAGTATAAGTGAAGAAAATAAGCAAGGGCTTATAGAAATTAATAAGAGGGTTGAGCAAGGGCTCATAGTAAATGTAGATAAGGAAAATACTCGTAACCAAGATTTAAATAATATTGAGGATATTTGTGAGGAATTAAAAATAAATGGAGAGTTGTCTGATGAATTTAATATAAATAAAAATATCAGTGAAGGTTCAAATTTGAATACGATACCAATTATGTCTAATACGGATGAGAACAAAGAAATTAAGATAAACTATGTTCGTTTACACGAAGAATTAATTATACCACCCCGAACGGAAGTAGTTTGTAACGCAATTCGCGATAATCCGCAAGAAATAACCGGTAATATTCTAATCGAGCCTACCGATTTACAAATTAACGGGTTATTATTAGCTAGAAGTTTAACAACTGACAATAATAAATGCATATATATTAAATTAATGAATGTCAGTGAAAAACCAATTGCAGTTCCGAAAAACAAAATTGTAGGAAACGAAGTACCTGTATTAATAAATAATCGGAATACAATAGTAGAAAATATATGCTCAATTAACCAAGAAAACCCCTCTTGTAATGTAGATTTAAATCATTTAACTTCTACCTCCCATATAAAACTTAAAAAATTATTGCATGAGTACGCCGATATTTTTATAACTTCTGACACACCCTTAGGATGTACAGCAAAAATTAAACATCACATAATTACTGATAATGTGCATCCTATAGCTAAGCCACCGTACCGCGTTCCTTATGCTCAAAAACAAGAGTTACAAACCCAAATAGGTAAATTATTGGATGATAAAATTATTGAAGAATCAGATTCTCCATGGTCTGCTCCAGTAATTTTAGTAAATAGAACAATGCCTGACGGCACTAATAAGGTAAGATTATGTATAGATTTCCGCGCCTTAAATAATGTCACCCGAAAAGATTTTCTTCCGCTACCAAACTTGCAAGACACCGTGCAACACCTTCACGGCGCCGCCCTATTTACTACGTTAGATTTGGCTAGTGGTTATCATCAGGTCGCAGTAGCGGAAGAGGACAAAGAGAAAACTGCTTTCAGTACTCCATGGGGACATTATCAGTGGAACCGAATGCCATTTGGACTTTGTAATGCACCGAGTACATTTCAAAGACTCATGTACTGTGTGTTAAGCGGCTTGACAGGCGAAAAATGTTACGTGTATCTGGACGACATTATAATTTTTAGTAAAAATGACGTCACAGAACACATACAAAGACTGACGGAAGTTTTCGACCGATTAAGACAGAACAATTTAAAATTAAAACCGGAAAAGTGCAGTTTTATGAAAAATGAAACATCTTATTTAGGACATATAATTTCTGCACAAGGAGTAAAGCCGGATCCTGCTAAAACAAAAATTATTAAAAATTATCCTAACCCAAAAACCGTACGCGACGTACGTGCATTTTTAGGATTAGTAGGTTTTTATAGAAGGTTTATTCAAAAATTTTCATCAATTGCAAAACCATTAACCATTTTAACTCAAAAGGGGCAACCATTCAATTGGCAGGAATCCACGCAGGCAGCATTCAATAATTTAAGATCAGCACTTTTAACGGAACCGATTTTGAAATTTCCCGATTTCAATAAACCATTTATTTTAGCAACTGATGCATCTAATTTTGCACTAGGCGCTATACTCAGTCAGGAAATAAATGGCACTGAACATCCTATCAGTTATATTAGTAGGACTCTTAATTCGGCTGAGCTGAATTATTCTACAATTGAAAAAGAGTGCCTTGCCATTATATGGGGTGTCAAGACTTTCAGGTGTTATTTATATGGTAAACAATTCACCGTAATAACAGACCACCGACCTCGAAGCTGGCTTTTCAAGTTAAAAGATTCAAGTTGTAGATTATCTCGGTGGGCTTTAACCCTGCAAGAATATGAGTATAAAATAATACATCGGTCAGGTAAAAAACATGCTAACGTGGATGCCTTGTCTCGATTGAATGTTGCCGCCATTGAAAATTACGAACCAATTTTTGACAGAAGCAGGATTCGTGAAGAACAGCAAAAAGACCCCGCTATTCAAAATTTGCTAGAGTTATTAAGTAATGAAAATTCGTCCTTTTTCCTTGATAATGATAACATGTTATATAAAAAAAGAGATAAAGGTGAACGAGAAGATCGATTAGTATTACCAGCTATCATGAAGTTAAAAATAATGAAAACTTATCATGATTTACCATGCGCTGGACATTTAGGCTATGATCAAACTTTAGCAAAAATAAAACGGAAATTTTATTGGAAGAATATGGCTAGCGATACAAAGGATTACTGTCAAAAGTGTCTGTCATGTAATCAAAGAAAGACGTCACCACATTTAAAACCGGCGCCGCTACAAAAATTTGATGAAAATTTACAGCCATTTCATCGTGTAGCAATGGATATTGTGGGCCCATTTCAAACTAGTCGGAGAGGAAATAAATATATTTTAACAGTTCAGGATGCCTTTACACGATACCCGGAAGCAATAGCGCTCCCTGATCAGCGAGCAGAAACAATAGCAAATGCCTTGGTAACTGAAATCATTTCGCGACATGGAGTGCCCAAACAGCTGCTCACCGATCAAGGAACAAATTTTCTGTCAGATTTATTCAAAAATATATGCAAATTATTAAAAATTAAAAAATTACAAACCACAGCTTACCATCCAATGTGTAACGGCAGAATTGAGCGTTTCCACCGGACTTTAGCTGACTGTATGTCGCATTATGTCGCTAAAGATCAGCGAGACTGGGATACCTGGATTCCATATGTATTAATGGCCATACGGAATTCAGTGAATTCGACGACCGGTGAAACACCATTTTTCCTGCTCCATGGGCGCGAATTCGAACTACCCTTTGACGACATATTATCACCAACTATAGAAGAGCATCCATTTACGCAATCCGTGAAAGAAAAGCTACAAGAGGTTTACCAAGTTGTTAAAGAACGTTTAAGTAGAGCTCAGGAGAAGAACAAACGTTCGTATAACAAAAAAACGGCACCAGTAAACCTTAGTGTAGGTGATCTCGTATTTTTACACGAACCCGCAGTACCTCCCGGTTTGTCGAAAAAATTAATAAAACCATGGATGGGTCCGTATAGGATTATAAAGCAAACAAGCCCTGTTAACTTTGTAATTCGTGACGATTTAACCGGCAAGGAAAAAGTGGTGCATAGTAATCGGTTAAAAATTTGTTTATCCCCAATCGACGAAGAGACGGACGAAGAAATTAATAAATCACACCCTCTCGAAGTGGATGAAAATTTGTTAGATTACTGTGTACTACCGTCGCGGTATGAAAATAACAATGCTGACGACAATACGGAAAATGACGTCAGTAGCTCCAGTAGTTCGTCTCGCCCCGGAAATTCATCCGAGGATGAAAATGGAAGTTTAGATACCCCTAATGTAGAGTGTAGCAATGAGCCTGATACCCCACCTAGACGGTATTTAACCAGAAGTTCCGGTCGACCTCCGGACCTACCCTGGATTTATGACGGGAGAAAATAATCATATGTTTATATTATTTCGAACATATTAATTTTAGTTATTATTTTATTTATCTTTATTATTTTAGCATGTATAGCATTGTAAGCTAAGTATTAATCATAGTAATAACAATATTAAATTTTTATAATATGATTTTAGTCATCATTATGATATTGACGCCGTTGTGTGCACTGGCGAACAATGGACCCCTTCTCGATAAGGGAATAGTTTTCCTCCGAGAAGAAGAAATCCTACTCACCGGAGATAACTGGATACTCAGTATGGATATCCATATGTGCACGTATAAAACCATTTTGGATTCCTTTGATGAGGTATTGCAGAATATCATGCAGATTGATGTATCACTGGGAGAAGATATGGCGACCGAGAAGATAGTCGATATCACGAATATAGTAAGTAGAGAAATAACCACAATCCGTAGTGATGTTAATAAGGTTAGAGCAAAATTAACTAATATTTTAAATACAATTGCGCCTTATGAAAGGTCAAAAAGAGGTCTTGTTGATTTAGGAGGTCATGTTTTAAAATTTTTATTTGGCACAGCGATGTCAAAAGATGTTGCAAAATTAAATAAGAAAATCAACTCGATTAAATCAACTAATGATGGCATGTTAAACTTACTAGATGAACAGGCAACCATTATTAAAAATGTTCGTGATAATGAGAAAAAAATAAATGCAAATTTTGAGAAATTTAAAACTATATTCGCGCTATTAAATAATAAAACTGAACTGTTATTCCAGGAACAGCAAAAATTAAAGAATAGTATTGACCTAAAAATTGTTAAAGCACTAAATTTAAATTCGGCATTAAGGACAGCAGAATACATTTTAACTGACTTAAAAGAAACAGTTAATGATTTTGGAAACGCTTTAGAAATTACTGCGCTAAATAAACTTAGTCCAGTGTTTATTAGCCCAGAATTGTTAAAAAGAGCCTTAAGACAAATTCAGTCAAACCTGCCAACCAGTCTAACCTTGTTAACATCAAACGCGGAGAGGAATACATACATATACTATGATCTTGCTACTGTCCAAGCGGCATATTTCAACAATACACTACGATTATTTGTAGAAATTCCACTCAAAGCACCGGGACGTCACTTCCATGTTTACAGAGCTCTACCACTTCCTTACTTCACAAAAGAAAATTATACACAAACTAGGCTTTTTATACAACCAAACGCGGAATTTTTAGCTGTCTCAGAGGATGGACAATTTTATATTGAATTTGAAGCGTCAGATTTAGGAAATTGTAGAAAAGGTATTTTCCAAATTTGTCCCCCTATTAGACCTATTCGCAGAATTTCCGATGTATCTTGCGTGTCTGCTTTGTATACCGGAAATACTGAAAAAGCTCAACAACTCTGTAAACATAAAGTAACCTCGGAGAAAAAGTCCGTAGTATACCGTGCCAAAAATTCAAATTTTTGGGTTTATAGTGTCAATAGGGATGTACTAACAATAAATTGTCCGAGTACAGACGATACAAAACCCGTTAACATATCCACGCAAGTAATTTCTGGCACAGGTATATTTAATTTACCCGCTTCCTGCACTGCTCATACACCCAATTACTTCCTGCTAGCTCATACTAGCACCACATCCAAAGTTGAATCGGAATATCTAACCGACTTGTTTATCCCTCCTCTGGCATACAATGTATCAGAACTTTCAATGTATAGTCAAAATACGGGAAATACGGATGAAATTCGGCAAATTTTATCAAAAATTGATACCGAAACGTTAGATAACGGAATTGATATAGATGTGTGGCAAAACCACATAAAAGAATTACGAAACGAGTCGAAATCCTTTTATGAAAATAGTGATCTTCACTTTCAATTTATGGGAATTATACCAGTTTTAATAATTGCTGGCATTTTATTCATTTTATATAAAAAGAAAATTATTAAATTTAAAAATTGTAATATATGTCGCACGAAAGATATGCAGCACAGAAGAGACGAGTTAAGAGTAGTATATGTACCCGATAATATTCCTAAAGAATCTACCTCCCAGACAAAAGATAAAGTCGCTACCGTAAAATTAAATTCGATAAACGAAACAGCAAAAATTAAGTTGTTAAATTCACTTTCGGGGCAACCTATCTTTTGAAAAAAAGAAGCATTTCGTTTCTATTTGTATTTTATTTTATTCTTTGGATACCAGGTCGTACATGGAAATAAATACGACCCAGGAAGTTGCCCCTCCTGTCCTTTGGTAGGCAACCACCGTTTTAGTCGGAATTGATCAGACAAAAAAAAAACCAATTCAAACTAAAACTCTGGGTAAATAGGATAATTTGTAAATAAATAGTTAAATTCGTGCTTAGTCTTAATTAATATTTCAAAGTGTCAGATGTAAATTTAGATATAGGGAGATACGTATATAGCTTTATAGTTAGTTGTAGATTGATAATTAAAAAAAAAAAAAATACTGGGCACAGTAAAATTATTATTAATTTACTGAAACATAATTTGAGAACTTTGTAACGACAAAATAATTGTGTACTAAACGAAACAAGATACTGGTTGGGATTTTTACTGTTACAGTTTCCACCTGAGAAAAAAATACGGATTACTTAAAAAATGGCTCAGGTTAAAGCTACCATCTCCAAGACGAAGGCGTACCCCTCATAATACAGTCCGGAAATGCCAAGGCAGAGGTTGACGGCCATCGTATGAAATAATGGCAGTTGTGAACCATGAAACACCATCGCCGACCTGTTAAAGAATATGGGACCGAAGGAAATCTACTATACAAATCAGATTTCCCCAACGCCTACAACTTCCAAGCATACGAACCATGGGGTACGATCACCGTCTAAAAGAGGAGCACCTGCAGTCCAGTAATAGTAGTATACGTTAAATACAGTATAGCTGTATATCCCTTCAGGATATACGTAGTTATATATCCCTTCAGGATATATAACTAAGTTAAGGTGGGAAGGGTTGTAACAGTATGAAATCCTAAACCATGAGATTTCCGTAAATTTGGAATTCTCACACTAATATGTATGTTATCGCAGGCCAAAGTCTCACAACCTCCAAGATAATATTTCTTATGCGTCCGGTTTTGCGAGTTTATGCGTTCCAGATGCGATATTGGACGCAGCTCAAGTTCTACCCCGTGAGAATGTTATTTTAAAATCTTCCACCACTCTCGCAGTGGTGAGATAACTAACACACACCCCCGCGTTAGGGGCTCATGCATGGATATTCACTCTCGGTGAGGCATTCATTTTGCCATTCATTCAGCATTCAGCATTCATTCGCCATTCATTCGAGATTCTGCATCTCTCGGTAGTGCTTTTTAATCGTGACTGTTGTGAGACTTTCAGCCAAGCAGCCAACTGACCTGATCAGCAATGTTAAATTGTAAGTAAAGTCTATAAATTTTATTTGTTATTAATTATATGTATTTGCACTGTGTTATTATTATTTATGTAAATTGGAGATTTGTAACTTTTGTTTGAACGTGCATTCGTTGTGTTAAAGAGAACTATAAATTGTTGTACATCTTTTTATTTTGTAAGGAGCCCCGCAGCTTTATTTTACGGCTTCAATTATCGTATTACGTACTCGTCGACACTTTTATTTATTATCATATGTTCCCTTATTTTTATTTTGAATATATTTAATTTTAATATTATTTACCTGACTATTTACTTGCATATCTACATTTTCCCCTTGTCTAGTTATTTGGTAATATTTTGCAACTAAGTTTGGTAAACCGTAAGTATAATATATTTATAATTGTTATAAACGATAATTTTATGATTCATTTCAAAAACAAGTAACAGCGGTAGAATCCACTCGACCACTGTTACACAGGGCTCCATTCCAAATTCTAACGCAGAGCACCAAAAAGAATTTGGTAAAGCCACTGCACCACTAATTAAACTCTATCAGGATATGTCCAACGAAGTAAGATCCTTGCCCTTTAGATTTTATTTTGACAATTTATTCACTTCCATGAATATTCTGAAGTTTTTGAAGAATGAAGGATATAATGCAACAGGAACTGTTAGACAAAATCGCTTACCAAAGACCTGCCCTGTACGTACAGTGAATGAAATGAAGAAAACAAATCGTGGAACTTATGACTATGCTGTGACAGATGACAAAACTGTCGTTGTCGCACGCTGGATGGACAATTCTGTAGTTACTGTTGCTTCTACAATACATGGAGTTTTCCCCATATCAACCGCAAACAGATATTCTGCGGCAGAAAAGAAGAGAATTGGCATACCAAGATCAAATTGTATTGCTAAATATAATCATTTCATGGGCGGCACAGACCAAATGGACTCCAATATAAACGTTTACCGTATAAGTATAAGAGGAAAAAAGTGGTGGTGGCCAATTTTCACATGGATCATTGATGCATCCATACAGAATTCTTGGATTTTATACAAATATCAGAACCCCGATACACCGCAGCTAGATTTCAGAAGAGAAATAGCACAAACCTATTTGAAAAAGTATCAAACCTTACCGAAATCAGTTGGTCGACCTTCAACATATTCACAAGAAAGTAGAGTCTCTCTGGACATAAGGTATGATAAAATCGATCATTTTGTTGAATATGTTCCGAATAAAGCTCTATTCATATCTACAAGCACGTAGCGTGTCCAACACGTAACGTGGCAGACACAAAAAAACACTACATACATTTTCTATAGGCGTATTCATATATAGCGAACTTGAGCAGAGCGTGTCCGAACAGACACGGGCCAGCACCGGCCAACATGGTCGCCAAGAATATTTTGTCTGTGTCAGCGCGTGCCTGTCCATGTCTGTAGGCTCGGTACGGTTAGTATGAATGGGTGCACAGACAGCGTACCACTTGACACTTGGTCATTAGAAAAAATGAATAACGAAAAATTAATCGAATTAGTTAGAGGATATACCTTTCTCTATGATTTGAGTGATAGCAAATACAGTGACAATACACGCAAAGATGACGCATGGAGAGAAATAGCGAAAAAACTTCAAGTAGAGGATAAGTAATTATTTATTACAATACATATTAGGTACAACTTGTTTACATTTCCCCCGCTGGTGAATCAAAAAAGGAAGCTAGTTTGTCTCTGACATGAAAAGCGGTAGATTGACTATTCCCGCCTTGCTTTGGTACATTTCTCAAATTTGTAACGGCTGTATTTTCACTTGTATGGGCATGATTATATTTTATGAAGTTGTGGAGAATACAAGTAGTCAATATTACTTTGTCTGCATTTTCGGGTTTGAGCTGGATTCTTCTATTGTATAAACGAAACTTTTGTGCTAATTGTCCAAAGGCATTTTCTACAACTTTCCTTGCGCGTGACAGTCTATCATTGAAGTTTCTTTTGCACTGAACATATATTTGCGGCTGAGGGTAGGGTCGCATTAGATATGTTTTCAAAGGAAATGCTTCATCGCCTATAATGAAATGCGGCATCAGTATTTTAGTACCGGGTAGGTATTTATCTTCTGGTACATTCGCAGTATTCGCCGCTAGAGCTTTTCCGATTCTTGAATTAGAGAATATTCCCCCATCACTGTTTTGCCATATGCACCGATATCTACACATATAAACTTATAATCGGCATCCACGATCGCCATTAGCACTATCGAGAACGTTTTTTTATAGTTAAAATACAGAGAACCACTGTTAACTGGAGCTGTAATAACGACGTGTTTGCCATCTATGGCACCAAGGCAGTTGGGAAAGTTCCATACATTTCAAAATTGTTCTGATATCCTTAACCAATTTTCTTTGGTAGGCATTGGCATCCATTCTTCTGTCATTTCTTGTGTGATAGCAGTACATACTTCTATAACAATATAATGCACAGTGGTTACACCCAGTCGATAACTGTATGCAATAGTCAGATAAGAGTCTCCGGTTGCCAAAAACCTGAAAAAAAAAAAAATAGATTATTATTTTGTTACAAAGACTGCAAGAAATCATGGGCCTTATTACGCGATGCATTCCGACGTGCCATAAAAAAACGAAAAGAGACAAAAAGCGGTCAAGCTAGCGGATCTATAAGAAAATGGAAATATGAAGACGAGATGTCTTGTCTTCTGCGTATTTTAAAGAGAGAAACACGCTTTGCACTGTCCCAGCAACCCATGAAGACAAAGAAAGTGATGATGAAGAAACAGGTTCCGAAGAAGATAATGAAGGAAGAACTTCTTCTCCTGAAGTTAACATACCACAAAAAACTCCACTTCGAAAGTAGACAAAAGTTTGCGAAACAACTGTAGCTCAGCCTTCTTCATCTAAACAGACGCATGTAGATCCTGGATCTTCACAGAACTACAACACGCCAGTGCTAAAACGAGCTAGACGCCAAACAACGACTCCGCAATCTACTTCCAATGAAACGCCTTCAGCCTCTCTAATGAAATTCATATTAGAAAATAAAACAAAGGCCAATGACATTCAGAAATTTTTTGATGGTATGAGTACCACAGTTCAGTCATTCCCTCCTCAAGATAGAGCTATCTGAAAAGCTAAAGTATTTGCAGTAATATCTCAAATGGAGCTCGAAATTCTAGGTAGAAATCCGCGTACCCCTTCTGAATATATAGGTTTGCCTGCATCATGTGAAACCCAAATGTCAGAACCACGACATGATTTTTATAGCACACCTTCGCCACAGATGTTATCGTCAGGAGTGCTGGAACAGGGCAATGCATCGGAACTGTCAGGATGCAACAATATTCAAGAACGAGGATTAGGGAGCATCCAAGATCCACCCATATATACGCTAGAGAAATATTTTACGTCAAATGCTCCAACACAAAATTAGTTTCTTTTTATATGTAGGGTGTTCATTTTAAATGGGCCACTATTGCTATCTCGAGAACTATAAGAGCTACAAAGACGGTTAAATGGACAAACAATTTCTATTTCACAAGACAAATATAAAGAAAAGAAAATTATTTTTTTCGACCAGTGGTTCTCCAAATACGGGACCTAACTTTTTTATATTAAATGAAAACATATATTTTTTTATTTGCTCATTCGGTAGAGAATTTAATTTTGAATTCAGTGATATAGTACTTTTATACCCTTACATCTTGAATTTTATGAGAAAAATGCATATAAAGTTTTATATCAATTTGATTAAAATATGGCTATAATAAGAGTGCCATGAATGGAAAAAAATGACATGTTAATTTTTTTTACGTAGAATTAGAATGCCATGAAAAAAATACGTGGGTATTTTGTTTGCGTTGACTTTTACTATCAATTAAAAGAAGAAAATATTCACTTCTTTCTGCCAGGGCACTCTAATGAGGTGTTGCAAAAAAAATTAACATATCTTTTTTCTTCTGAAATTTAAATAAGTACATTCTACAGTATTATTAAATATGATTTTCTGTTCATATTTCTGTATATATTAAGTGCAGTAGCAATTTAAAAGTATACTTTTTGAATTGGCGCCAAATTACTCTGCCTGTGATGTTTAAAAGTTACTAACCAATAGTAGAACTGATAAGATGATGAAAGAAAAACAAAAACATCAACATCAATGATTGCTTTAATGACAACTGTGTGACATAAGGTCTGACATAAAGTGTTGCGTGATTTTTAGTTCCTTAGCGTAGTTCTTAGTTATTTGTTATTATATTATAGCTTTTTATTTCTTAGTTTAAGGTAAGTTAACTTTAGTTTAGATAAATTAACATATTTATTAATGTTTTATTTGTTTTATGCAGTACTCCGAGGATAAATATATTAAATAATATGTTAAGTAAATAACTTTTACACTCTGTTATGTTTCAAAATATTTTATTAACATTATTAATGTACATTTCGGCTGTTACACCATCATCAGAATGTCGATACAAGTGTGTTTCTCCTTATTATATACCTACATAACTGTTGTAGAAGATTAAGGGATTAAAATATAGTCAGAAGTGGTGATGAGTATAATTCAAGTTGTTCGTTCATAAGATTTTCACCGTTTATTACGGCCTTTTGAATTTCTACCGCCTCTAATAAATCTAATTTTAAACCCTTATTCTCCTTATGGATTATTTGGAAATTGTCTATTGAGCATCTGTGTTTGTTTTGTATTAGGTGTTTCGCTACATTTGAAGATTCTAATTTATTCCATTTCCAACTGGACAGATGTTCTTTGAAACGAGTATTAAAATTCCTTATGGTTTTTCCAATATAAGAGTAGTCGCAATCGTTGCAATTTATTTTATAGACTCCACTATTTTTCATTTTGTCTGATTCTTTAAATTTATTGTTAACTAAATTTGCTCGTAAATTGTTTTTATTGTAAAAAGCTGGATTAATGTTATGAGATTTTAACCGATTACCAATTTTTATGCTAGTATTACTTATGAAGGGTAGCTTTCTGTAAGTTTTATCATCTGTTTTTGGATTTGTTGCTGTATAGATTTTGTTTAAATATTTCCTTTTAAGTTTTCTATTTACAATTTTGTTGATAATATTTTTGTCGTACCCATTATTCCTTGCAATTTGATGAATTGTGTTAAGCTCAACGTTAAAATCGTTTTTTGACAGCGGTATGTTAATCATTCTATGGATCATACTATGAAAAGCTGCGGCTTTAGTACTCGGGTGATGGTTTGAACAAGATGGAATAACGGTATCTGTATATGTATCTTTTCTATATATGTTAAAATTGAATTTATTATTTACACGTGTTATTGTTAAATCTAGAAAGTTTAATTTTGAACTGTTTTCTTTTTCTATTGTGAATTGAATGTTTTTATTAATGTTATTTAGATATAATAGAAATTTGTCTAGTTGCCTGTCCGTGCCAGTCCAAAAACAAATGATATCATCTACGTAGCGATACCAAAATTTGATATTATTTATCAGGGGGTGGTTTTTATTAAGTAAGTCGGATTCGAATTTATCCATAAATATCTCAGCAAGAAGCGGAGAAAGGGGACTTCCCATAGGTAAGCCTTCCTGTTGTTTGTAAAAGTTATCATTAAAATTAAAGTAGTTCTGTTGTAAACAAATGTTTAATAAAGTTAATAATTCAACTTTCGTAACCGGATTACATGTTTGTAATTTATCTTCTATGATTTTTATGACTTCATTTACTGGAATTGATGTAAATAGACTGGAGACATCAAACGAAATTAGTTTCCCATTAGAACTGTGATCAAATTTATTAAGTTTGTTCACAAGGTCTAAACTATTCTTTACAGAATATTTTGGATTGAACTTTGAAAGCTACCCTTCATAAGTAATACTAGCATAAAAATTGGTAATCGGTTAAAATCTCATAACATTAATCCAGCTTTTTACAATAAAAACAATTTACGAGCAAATTTAGTTAACAATAAATTTAAAGAATCAGACAAAATGAAAAATAGTGGAGTCTATAAAATAAATTGCAACGATTGCGACTACTCTTATATTGGAAAAACCATAAGGAATTTTAATACTCGTTTCAAAGAACATCTGTCCAGTTGGAAATGGAATAAATTAGAATCTTCAAATGTAGCGAAACACCTAATACAAAACAAACACAGATGCTCAATAGACAATTTCCAAATAATCCATAAGGAGAATAAGGGTTTAAAATTAGATTTATTAGAGGCGGTAGAAATTCAAAAGGCCGTAATAAACGGTGAAAATCTTATGAACGAACAACTTGAATTATACTCATCACCACTTCTGACTATATTTTAATCCCTTAATCTTCTACAACAGTTATGTAGGTATATAATAAGGAGAAACACACTTGTATCGACATTCTGATGATGGTGTAACAGCCGAAATGTACATTAATAATGTTAATAAAATATTTTGAAACATAACCGAGTGTAAAAGTTATTTACTTAATTATCTGACATGTTTCAACGAGTGCCAACACACGCTTCTATCCAATTTATAAATAATATGTCAAAATATCATAGATAAACATTTCGTTCAGGCTTCTTCCGATAATTTACCATTTGTGGATAAGCCCAGTCCTGTTTACAATAATCATGGATAAAATTATCAAGGATTGCGATATCCGATTCAGAAAATTACACTTAGGATAGTTAGGATACAGAAACTTACAAGCAACAAGAATATTAATGTGCGCATTTGCAGACGACGTAGTAATTCTGGCAAGCACTGAAGAGAAAATGCAATTTAATATAAATGTCTGGAATGAAATCTATCAAAGTACGGTTTAAAAATTAACACAAGAAAGACTAATGTAGGTAAGGATAAATTCACAAAAATAGAGCAAGTAAACAAGTTCCAATATTTAGGAGTCCAAATTGAAAATAATGGATTACAAGAGGCTAACATAAACGTCAACTGGGATAAGGTAATACCGAAGATCTTGAAGAAAAATACGACTATTCAAGATGCTAGGAATATGGCAAGGAATAAGAAGCTATGGGCGAAATTTGTACACGATTAAATATGTTTGTACATTCGATATTTTATGGTAAAAGGGTTTCTGACAATACATATAAAGAATAAAAGTTTTTCACTATTCTCTTTGTAAATCTTTTTTATTTATGTAAGATTAAAAACAAAATAAAATATTTTTCAATATATTCTTAGCGTTATCCCTCTGGTGCAGGATCTGCTGTTTTAATATATGCACGCCATTTCACACGGCATCATCCATAGGTAAATGCAGAAGTCTGTGCTGATGGTGTTTTGGCTTAGATCTTCCACGTGAACTTGAAAACTGAAGGCGGTTTTAGCGACACTTTGACGCTGCACGCCAAACGTGACCATACCAACGAAGTTTTCACATCATTTTCCAGCTAAAAATTAAAAAAATATTCAATAGTTCTTATTTAATTATAAAAATATTTATACTTACAATAAAATGATCTTCACAACAAAGAATTTTGAAAATATTTTTATCTTTACTTGTGACAACCATTACATTCTTCTTTCTTCGCTTTGAGGATCTACTAGAAATATATTTTCACTATTATCAGTTTTATTTGAGCACACTGGCACAACACACTTTTTTACAACTATGTTTGATTATTTCCAAATACAAACATCAGTTGTAATAGTTGACAGCTGTCACGACTGTCACTCGTTTTAATTCCGTTAGCGGCAAATGTAAGCCACACCTTCATTGGTTAGTGACTTAGTTTCGTCATCAGGCGAAAGGAGAGCGGGAAATTTAAACATTATATTTTCATCGACATTATTCTCATGAATAAAGAGTAATATGAAAAAAATAAAAAATACGGGTAAAATATTTTTTCTTATTCTTTCGATTAAAGCAAAGAAAAAAATTCGTGCAACACCTCATTCTATGTAAAAAATAACATGTATTCATTTTTTCCATTCGTGGCACCCTTTTAATCAAATTAGTATAAAACTTTATATTTTTTTTCTCAAAAAAATCGTTATGTAAGGGTATAAAAATATTATATCACTGAATTCAGAATTAAATTCTCTAACGAATGAGCAAATAAAAAATATATATTCATTTAAAATAAAAAAGGTAAATCCCATATTTTGAGAACCACTGGACGAAAAAAATATTTTTCTCCTTAAATTTGTCTTGTGACATAGAAATTGTTTGCCCATTTAACTGTCTTTGTAGCTCTTATAGTTCTCGAGATAGCAATGGTGGCCCATCTAAAATGAACATACTGTATATAGTTATAAGTGCGCTCAAACCAATTTTTTTTACCAAACACGTAAATAGTGATTTTGTTAGATATAGTGGTACATTTAGTTTGGGTAAATTTCACTTCTTATAATTTTTGTAATTGTATCATTTTGTAGAATTAGAAAATATAGAATTCTTACCTCAAACAAACGGCTAATTTCTCTCTTGGTGATAAAGACTCCTTAAACTTGGTGTTCTGTTTAGTTATCACGGCAGAAATTTTAGTTACAATGCTTTCGAACTCATATCTACACATTCTAAAGTATATAAAAATCTGTCTTCATCGTCTACGAGCTCTTTGTATAGTGTATGAAATTCTCCTTCTTTTTTTCGTTTTACGTTCATGGGATGGACAGAAAACCTACGTTTCTTCTGTTGCACTTTTGCATAATCCGACTTTTCTTCTTCTTCCAGTAAAATTGCTACCACAGCTAGTTCTTCAATCGAAAAGTTTTGAAACATTTTAAATGCCCTCTCGACTCTCTAGCTCTAGGTGGTAGGTCTGTCGGCGTCTGTGAGTGAGTTGTCGCATGATGTGAACAATTATTGTGTCTGTTCCGTGTCTGCCACGATACGTGCTGGACACGCTACGTGCTGATAGATATGAATCGAGCTTAATAAGAGAAGACGCTGCGCAGGAAACCACACTACTGCAAGTGCAGTAAGAACGCAATGTACAAAATGTAATATAGGGTTATGTATTAATTGTTTCATTCAATATCACTCGAAAAATTAATTTTAAATAAAGTATTATCCGAATATAATTATTCTCATTTTCTTACCCTAATATACTAGTGTGCCATATATGTCACAGTCTATTTTTTTTCTTCTGTGAATCATGGATTTAAAAAAATACTTTAAACAACAACTGGCCTTATATTGCACAGATAAATTACAAAATTTTATTAATTTTCAAAAAATTTATAATTCAGTCCCTAATGGGTTAAACCTGCAGTTTTTTGTTTATACTTGAAAATTTGAAAAATTTATAAAATTATACGTAGTTTTCAACACTTCCGTCCACATCGGATTTTGTATAAAAACAACTCTTTCAGCCATTATACGATGGAAAAACACGCAAAAGTAATAGGACAAGAAGTTTTTGAAGAGGAAACAAACGATGTTTGTGAATGTTTTTATGCTTTCAAAAAAAACTTCACTATATTTCAACACGCCTTTGTCATTTTGCTACTCTAGATACCTTAAAGTAACACCTGTTTCAATTTCAGCTGCAAAAACATGCAAATTTGTATTTTATATTTACAGTTTTTTTATTATTACAGTATTTACTAATTGTATTTTGTATCTTTTTTTACAAGGACTTGTCTAGACAGATCATGGGGTAAATGAATATATCGGATCAAAGGTTTGACTCGGTGTAGGTGGTTATCCCCCTGATTCCAGTCCTGTAGCCACAGCAAGGACATTCTCCTCTATGCTGCTTCCTAACATCAGTATACTTCATGACCGGTGCTTCTGTTGTGTTTCCTTACAGCATTACGTACTGCGTCATATGCTAGCTCACTCCCTCTTATACCAATGTAACTTGGAATCCACATAAATTTAATGTTTTTTCCCCAAGACAGACAGATGTTTCATCTTTGATAAAATTATTTGTGGAATGATCTGACAACGCAGTCAACATGCTAAGGGAGTCACTAGCGATGATAAATTTTGATGAAAAGAGCTCGAGATCACAATATAGTAATCGTTGGTAGATATTATTCTAACATCAGATCTAAGTATTTGTAAAGACTCAGGAGTATTGAATACTAGTAACATATCAGATCATGATTGTGTGTTTTGTATTTTAAATTTACCTAAACCGAAAAATATTTCTAAAATTGTCACCTACAGAGATTTTAAGAACTTTAATTTAAACAATTTTTTGGCTGATTGTGATCTGGTTGATTGGAATTATATTGTAAACAAATGTAATATAAATGATAAAGTTAAGTATTTAAATAACAACATTCTAGCATTATTTGATAAACATGCTCCCGTCAGGAAAATTAAAGTAAGTAAGAAACACTGTCCATGGATAACGCCTGTGATTCAAATAACGCAACGGAAAAGAGATAAAGCTCTCTTAGATTATAAGAAGCTTAAAACACCCTCTACATTTGAATATTATAAATAACTCAGAAATTTGACAACAGCCCCAATACGAAGAGAAAAGCAGGCATTTCTTCAATTTAAAATTAACAACAATATTCGTAATTCCAATCAGCTATGGAACAATTTAAAACATTTGGGAGTTAAGGCAGAAAATCACACTGTTATACTGCAATGTCTTTCGAATCCAGATGACTATGGAGAATTTCTTGTAGATAAGATGGGAACTACTAGTATAAATTAGGACACGCTGGTTTAATTCAATGAAAATAAATACCCATTATGCGCTAAATCAAATTTCATTGCATTGACACGGATGACATAGAAAATATCCTTAAATATCTTAAATCTAATGCAACTGGAATCGATGGAGTATCTTTAAAAATGATTCAATTAATTGTTCCTAAAATTATTGGTTATATTACGCATATAATAAACACTTGCATTGAGAATAGAGTTGTGCCAGAAATTTGGAAAATAGCGATAATTAAACCTATACCCAAAAAAGTGATATTCTAACCTACAATGACTTACGTCCTATTAGCATACTACCGACCTTATCGAAGGTTTTGGAACGAATATGCTGTAATCAAATTACAAATTTCCTAAAAGGAACTGATATTTTACCAACTACACAGTCAGGATTCAGAAATGGTTAGAGCACTAATACCTGCTTAATGAATATTATCGATGAAATCATTAAAAATTATGATAACACTAAAACAACTTTTTTAATCCAAATAGATTTTTCTAAAGCTTTCGATATGGTGGATCACAAGCTCTTGTTAGCTAAACTACGATATTATGGATTTAGTGATGATGCAACTCATTGGTGCAGAAGCTATTTTTTAATAGAAATTTTCATGTAGTCATGGCACCCGACTCATCCATTCATCAATCGCGGAGATTCCCTCTTCATCAAGGGGTTCCTCAAGGCTCTATCTTGGGTCCATTGTTTTTCCTTTTGTATGTGGCAAACCTATCATCCAGTCTGCAATACTGCTCCTCACATTCATATGCTGATGATACTCAGTTGCTAGCAACCGTTAATAAGATGAACGCCAATGATGAATGTGAGGCAATAAATGAGGATCTGGAAAAGTTGTCGACTTGGACTACTAATAATGGGCTCAAGATAAATACTGATAAATCTTCGCTCTTAGTAATTGGAAATTGTGATACATATGATATAAAACTGCTAGAAGAAATCTTAAAACGTGGTCCGGCTATTAAGAGTTTGGGTATGGTAATTGACAAAGACCTTAATTTCCGTGACCATTTGTCAAAAAAATTAATATCGGCTAAACTTAGACTTCGACATTTATACCAGTATCGCAATTTATCATCTGAAATAAAATTAAGACTAATTAACACCTTGATACTACCTATACTCGACTACTGTGCGTGTGTTTATGTTCCACACTTGACACAAAACGACAAAAATAAAATAACGCTATTTCAAAACTCATGCCTACGATTCGTTTATAATGTGCGTAAATATGACCATATTTCTTCATTTCGCATTTCATCTAATCTACATTATATTGACGAACGTGTGCAGATATTCTATCTTTGTCAAATTCATAAGATCATACTAACAGGTTGCCCTTCTTATCTACATGAAAATCTTAAATTAAAAGAACAGCATTATCAATTACGTGATAAGAATTCGTATATCGTACCTTCATATAAAAAAATCTGATGTGGCCAGCACAATACCTTCCGTCAATCCTGTGTATTATGTACAAATTCCATACATAAATTTTCTTGCAAAAGATTCTAAATTTTTGGTACTATGTGATTCCTTTTCTCGGCAACTGATACTCCTGATAACAAACAAACACATGAAATAAGAAAATTATGAAATTTTGAATGAAAAATTGTAACACTTGTCAGTTATGGACATAATTAATTGCTGTCATTTTGACACGGGTCCCCATATCTGCTTGCCAAAGTCAGCAATGTCATGTCACTGCACGCGCCTTATACATAAATTTTCTTGCAATAGATCCTATATTTCCAGTAAAGTTATTTCATAAACAAACTATGCAAATTGCACTTTACACTGACATCTTCTTTTTCTTCTTTAGTTTTTCCCATTCGTTAGGGGGTCGCTATTTTTTATTTTCTTTTTCCACTCATTTTTGTTTTGCGTGTCGTCCTCATTCAGTTCCTTTTCTCTCGTCTTCTGCAATACAGTCTTTTCATCTTATATTTGGTTTTCCTATGTTTCTTCCACCTTCTATTAATATATTCATCTCTCCTCCTTATATCTAGGAACTTCTAACACTAGAGTTACTTCCCTTATTCTTTCATTGATATACATTTTATTGATACTGACATCTGTCAATTTGAATTACCTGAATATATTAGCAGTTTCCATGGTTAAGTTAGCATAGCTGGCTGAATTATGAAATTTATATGAAATTTATTATCTTTATTCTTCTTTAATTCTATATCTGTTGAATATCAAATATAAAATGCAATCAAATCGTATAGACAATAATATATTCTTTAAGTTATAATAACATTTAACTGAGTTTTTCAAGAAAAACTGTTAAAATCTTCAAATGAGGGTACTTCCGGTTGACCAATTATAACCATAATCTAATCAAGTCCGCATATGGTTGTAAGGAAGAGGAATACGCAAGAATTGTAATTTCTGGAATTCTAGGTTTGGAGATATCGTTGACGAAACCGCGGTCACACACATACACACACATACACGCACATACGAACATACACACACACACATACAGACATCATCGTAAAAATAGTAAAATCGTATTGTAAAGACCCTAAAACGTGCTTATTCAATGAAAACTCACCACCGAATTTTTTGACCAAACACAATACCTTCCTTACCTAGAGGTGACGGAAGGTAAAAAATCTGATGTGGCCAGCACAATACATTCCGTCAATCCTGTGTATTATGTACAAATTCCATTCTAAATTTTTGGTATTATGTGATTCCCTTTCTCGACAACTGAATTCCATACTCCTGATAACAAACACACCACATGAAATAAGAAAATTATGAAATTTTGAATGAAAAATTATAACACTTGTCAATTATGGACATACTTAATTGCTGTCATTTTGACACGGGTCCCCATATCTGCTTGCCAAAATCAGCAAAGTCATGTCACTGCACGCGCCCAATACATAAATTTTCTTGCAAAAGATCCTATATTTCCAGTAAAGTTATTTCATAACCAAACTATGCAAATTGCACTTGACACTGACACCTTCTTCTTTAGTTTTTCCCATTCGTTAGGGGGGTCGCTATTTTTTATTTTCTTCTTCCACTCATTTTTGTTTTGCGTGTCGTCCTCATTCAGTTCCTTTTCTCTCAAGTCTTCTGCAATACAGTCTTTTCATCTTATATTTGGTCTTCCTATGTTTCTTCCACCTTCTATTAATATATTTATCTCTCCTCATGACATGTTCAAACCAATGTTATAGTCTCTCTTATATCTAGAAACTACTAACACTAGAGTTACTTTCCTTATTCTTTCATTGATTTACATTTTATTGATACTGACATCTGTTAATTTGAATTACCTGAATATATTAGCAGTTTCCATGGTTAAGTTAGCATAGCTGGCTGAATTATGAAATTTATATGAAATTTATTATCTTTATTCTTCTTTAACTCTATATCTGTTGAATATCAAATATAAAATGCAATCAAATCGTATAGACAATAATAAATTCTTTAAGTTATAATAATATTTAACTGAGTTTTTCAAGAAAAACTGTTAAAATCTTCAAATGAGGGTACTTTCGGTTGACCAATTATAAACAAAATCTAATGAAGTCTGCATATGGTTGTAAGGAAGAGGAATACGCAAGAATTGTAATTTTTGGTATTCTAGTATTGGAGATATCGTTGACGAAACCGCGGTCACACACACACACACACACGCGCACACGAACACACACACGCACACACGAACACACACACACACACACACACACACACACACACATACAGACATCATCGTAAAAATAGTAAAATCGTAGTGCTTATTCAATGAAAACTCACCACCGAATTTTTTGACCAAAGACAATACCTTCCTTTCCTTACCTATATAGGTGACGGAAGGTAAAAAATCAATCCAAAAATGCATTTTCTTACCTTGCACCCAAATTGTATAACAATCTTCCTGATGAATTAAAATCTGTCTTTACACTCTTTCAAAGCTCATGTTAAAAATTTGTTCTGTTTAAATTAATTAATCTTTTTCAATAATTTATTATAGTGTAAGCAAACTAATCCTATTATCTGCTCTTTTGGCATATTGTGCTATACTTTCATGCTATGTACTTATGTTGACTTTTTTTCTATTTTATTGTAATTAATATGTACTGTTTGGGTGGAAGAATAGCCTTTGGCTGAACCCCGCCGTTGACTCTGGTCAATAAAGATATTTATTTATTTAATTTTATTAATTATGAAAAAATAAATCCTAAATGACATTTATCTGTAATAGTATTGATATTTCTAGCAAAAATAATGTGTTGGAAACATTTGTAACGAAAAGTATTTTAAAGTTTCCTCCGTGCTATTATCAAAATTGTGTATAATTTAATTCAGAAGTCTGAAATGAATAAATCCAATAAAGCTAAAAAGCATTGATTTTTCCATCAATTTTCATTTGTGTTTTATTCGGCAATTAGAACTTAATTTCCATTTTTAATTATGCACCATATGAACAAAGAGAGGTTAATATTCGCAATGAAAATTGGTCTCCATAATTCATTTCCCAGATTCGACTTAATTTCGCTTTTGGTAGAAAAATGTAATATATAATTATTTAATATTTTCAGGAAGAGTATTATACTATTTAATAATTATAAAATATATAAGAATATTTATTATAATGTAATAATAATTCTCGGAATATATACGTTTTAAGAATATCTACCGTTGTAGTCATTATTATCAATTAAATTTATTTGCATTTTTGTTACTGCTCTATTCATTAAGTAGAATATTTGAATGCAATTTTTTAAAATTTACTAATGTACAATAGAGGGGTAGTTATACTGTTAATGTTCATATCACACTTCATACCCCTGTAACCCGCCTTTATGAGGCGAATTAACAAATAATATTTAAGATGGGTTCTTGCCAGACTGGAGGTACAAATTAGTAATTGCCAAAAAAGTATAATAATAAATAATAAAGGTACTTACCGTTGTGACGTTGCTCGTAGAAGAATAAAGGTTCGGAATAATAATAATAATTTATTATAAATAAGTTTATTGACTAGTATAAAAATGATGAGTTGATATTTACAATTGATGGACCCGACTGTATGGAGGAATGGTCTTCTTCTGGTCTCTCTCTTAATGGACCTCTCAATGGGCTCTCACCCTACTCTATCTCTCCATCATCCATACAGTCTTTTATATTACTGTAATGCTAAGTCAACAAACAATTGAGGTGTCACCTAATTACCAAATAAAGAAACAATATTATAATTACTCCATATTACTTATTCTGCAATATTAGTGATTACTACTACTGAGTAATGATGACCTCAATTGTGTGGTGACCTAGTCTTACACCCCTTCGCATATGATACTTTGAACATTTATTACATTATATTTGTATACGTACAAGAACATTGATATTCAGCTCAAAAATACAATGCGGATCATCAGCAGAACTATCAGACCTACTCGTTTGGATTGTCTGCTCATCTTGTGTCAAATACCTCCACCCGATCTCCGACGGAAGAAGGCTGTTTTTAGCAATATACTAAAATAATTGATAACCCTGTACTTCCTATACAGAGCAATACTGCAGATCTAGAAATAAGTACACTGAAATTCAGACATATAGTTATGATAACTGCCATGGAGCTATTCATTGCAGATTGTGGCCTCAAATTTCTGGAAATTGAAATGGCAAGGGACCTGTCTACCACATAATCTATGATTTGATAGGCCTCGTAAAATATGGTCGGCTATTAATAGAATACACACAATCCATGACAGGTACGCAGATGCTTTTTATAAATGGGGTAAAATACCATCTCCAAGGTGCGATTTTAGCCCAACAATTTTTGGGGCTGAAAGACAAACTGTGAACCACAAAATTAGAGAATACGAGACTAGGACCTACAATGGTAACTTTATTGTCTTCTTGTTAGCTACTGATGCTGCACCGAAACACATCCATAATTTAGATATTTGTTTGAGGCTTTTGTTTGTTTCTCATATTCCTTTCTAATTGTTACATCCGTTTTAAGATGTATGTTCCTACCTTACGACAAAAAGTATGTATACACATAGTGTTTCCAAATTTAAAAATCTGATGTGACCAGCACAATACCTTCCGTCAATCCTGTGTATTATGTATAAATTCAATACATAAATTTTCTTGCAAAAGATTCTAAATTTCCAGTAAAATTATTTCATAAACAAACTATGCAAATTGCACTTGACACTGACATCTTCTTCTTTAGATTTTCCCATTCGTTACGGGCCGCCATTTTTAATTTTCTTCTTCCACTCATTTCTGTTTTGCGTGTCGTTCTCATTCAGTTCATTTTCTCTCAAGTCTTCCGCAATACAGTCCTTCCAGCTTATCTTTAGTCTTCCTCTGTTTCTCCTACCTTCTATTTCTAAGCTATTCATTCTTTTTCCAATATATTCTTTATCTCTCCTCATGACATGTTCAAACCAATGTAATCGTCTCTCTTGTATCTTTCTAGAAACTTGTTACACTAGTTATTTCCCTTATTCTTTCATTTCTTACCGTATCTTTCCGTGTCTTCCCCAACATCTATCTCAACATACTCGTCTCTGCCACATTCATTTACTTTTCATTAGGTGCGTTCAATAAGCCCCAGGAAACAAGCAATCGGAAGTAAAATTTGTTGAACGGTTTGGTAGCCTAGCATTTGCTTGATTTACTCGCAAGCAATCCAAGCGCCAAATTTATCGCTTGCCTTGCTAATTTGTGAAATATAATGGCGGGAAATGCAAATTATACATACATGAATTTAACTTGTACTGTTTCTATCTCATTTTATGGTATGTTTATATCAATTACATGTCAAAAAGGCTTTCAGAGTTTAGTGATGAATGTTCATAACATTATTAAATTTGAAATATTTTCTTAGACCTAAAAAAATATTCAAAGTTCTTTCCACTATCTGCAAATAACTGTACCTATCTATACAGTCATTTTGTATAACTTTCCAGACCGATAAAAGGGATATGAGAGATACACATGTTATATTTGACAACTGTATAACTTTCTCGATGACATTTGTGAATATTAGTTCGTCATATAGCTAGCAAATCTTCCAGTATACTAAGAAGCAAGTCTCGTTTGCTTACCTAGCATTTTCTTGAACTGCTTACTTCATTGACCGCACTTATTGATACTGACATCTGTCAATTTGAATGATTTGAATATATTAGCAGTTTCCATGGTTAGCATATCTGGTTAATTTGTGAGACTTTAAAATCTTTTTTAATCATTTAACTCTATATCTATTGAATATGAAGTATAAAATGCGATCAAATCGTATAGAGAATAATATATTCAGGTTATAATAACGTTAAATGTCAATATGATATTTAACTGCGCTTTTTCAAGAAAAACTGTTAAAATCTTCAAACGAGGGTACTTCCGGTTGACCATTTATAACCAAAATCTAATCACTTGTTCTTCTGGATGTAAACTTGAGAAATATGAAAAAAAAATATAATTTTTGAAATCGTGGTATTGAAGTTATGCGGTTCGAAACTTTAGTCACGCACGCACGCACGCACACACACACACATAAATAAATGATTACATTTATTCAATTTCTTATTAATATCGATAACCATGATGGCATTTGAACGAAATGACAAACAAATGTTTGACAACATTTTATCTGTCAGATTTCGTTATTTTATTTTAATTTCTTTTTAATATTTTGTTACAGGTTAGAAATGGCTTAAAATAAAATAAATTATTAAAATATTAAATAATAAAAATTGCACAAATTAAAAGTTATAACAAATCCTGACAGAAAAATGTCAAACATTTATTTGGCATTTTGTTCAAACGCTATTATGTCTATTGACATTAATAAGAAATTGAATAAATTTAATAATTAATTTATGTCTAAAATATTACAAATTTGCATGTATCAGTTGATAAAGAATATTTTTATCTTTCTATTGATATCACAACGATTGTTGTCAGTTTAAACGGCGAGCAACAGTCGTAAGAAAAACGATTATCCCGTGTTAACGGGCTACGTTCGACTTTCAAGTATTCACCCGGTACCTACCTATATGTGTGTTATAAGGACGTTATGGTAGTTTTAACAGTACACAAATTTGTAATTTTAACAATAAAAAATATTCATAAATTTCAAGTTTATTTTTTAAAATGATAAATTACATACCATTCTACAAAATTTGTTCAGATTGATGACCTTTTATAAATGGGGTAAAATACCATCTCCAAGGTGAGATTTTAACCCAACAATTTTTGGGGCTGAAAGACAAACTGTGAACCACAAAATTAGAACACGTAAGTAAGCATAAAATTGATTCGTTTAATGACACTCCATACAAAAATTCGGTTGGTCGAGTAGGACCACTATCGTGGTCAACGCGCTCCCCTGATTTAACACCCTTGGACATTTTTGTATGGGGTGTCATTAAACCAAATGTTAATGAAACTCCAATAAACGATGAATTTGCATTAAAAAGAACAATAATTAACGCGTGTACATTAATAATATCAATTCAAGGTTATCATTTTGGACAAATTTTGTAAAATGAATTGTAATTCATTTTTTTAAGTAAACTTTTGATATTTATGACTACATTATTGTATAAACTAGAACTTCTTGTTGTGATATAGTAACACTCATATGCAAGTATCTCTAAAATTAAGCATATGTGAGAAATTGTTTACATGAACTCGTGCCCTTAATATCCTTTCTTCAAATTATAAGTTTTGTATCATTTTGAAATATATTTTATATAGGTAAAATATAATATTACAATATAAAAACTGATGTCGCCAGCACATTACATTCCGTCAATTCTATATATTTTGTACAAAATCCATAGGGAAAATTTCTTGCAAAAGAATATATTTTCAGTAAAATTATAACACAAACATAGGATCAGAATTATCTATGGCCGCGTTCAGCAGTCATCTAGCGGCCTAGCGGGATGTAATGTCACAGTGTAGTGCCAAATTGACAGTTGTCATATTTCATTATTATACATATTAGGTGTAATTATTTAGCCGCAGCGCAAAATATGAATTTCTCTGATACTAATAAATAAATCAATATAAATATATCATCACGGCATATTACCATTGATGGGTGTGCCCATCTTCTTTGTATACAGATATCGGTAATGATGAAATATTTGTACCGTGCGGGCGCTTACCAGGCGTCACCTCACGAGCACCCATAGCTAGCGTGGAGAATGCACCAAAGAGGTCAATTTTATGCCATTAGATTTCGAAATAATTTTTAGCGTCGGTCGGGTTTGAACCCGGCGACCAGACACTCAAGCACACGGCCACGAGACCCCCTCTACTAATTCAGTGATAAATAATATTAGAATGAATCTCGTCAACAAATAGGTGTCGTCGATTACGTTTAGCAATCCTCAACCTTACTTTAAAAATATGAGGTTGTTTCCGCTGCATTATACTTGAGAAAATATAGCTAGCCGTGTCTGCCGCTTTCATTTAGTGGCCTAGTACTATCACTTATGACAGGCAGAAGAATTCCATGTCCTGTAACTATAAAGTAAAGACCTTGATAAGGATACATTAATAGTTGTAATAGGAGTAGATTAGTTTCCAAATAAACATGAATTTTCCAAAATATTCCAAAGGCTTTCAGTGTAGATCTCAGGGAATCTATTTGAGCATAACTCAATTCAGAAGGAAGTTTTGTATATATATAGATACTGTACGTATTACCTTACAATATATAAAGATTATTAATTTATACCAGTATTATTTATAGATTACTATACAGGAGCATTTTGGTCTAAGGTATAAAAAAAAATGTAAAGATCCTTGGAAATTTGAAAGTATACTTACTTACTTAATCCTATGCCTTTCTACCTTTCGGTGTAGGCTGTGAGTTGTTATTCCCGTTCTTTGTAGTCTTCGGGGTTTCGTTTCCATATTTCCCTCCATGCTTTCCGGTCTTGCATGAGTGTTCTGGCTTCTTTCCCCATGACACCTCTGGATTCCAGTGCTGCGATGACATCTTGGTCCCATGTTTTGTTGGGTCTGCCTCTTCTCCTTTTTCCTCTAGGTTTCGCTTCATACACGCATTTTGCAGTTCTACTTTCGTCCATTCTTTGTATATGTCCCCTCCACCTCAGCTGTCCCTCCAGTATGATATCTTTCACCGGTTTTTTATTCAATTTTTGTCTATACATCTCATTTCTTATCCTGTCGAGTTTGGTCTTTCCGTCGATTTTTCTTAGAAATCTCATTTCGATGTTTTGTATTTTACTCTGCAGTCTTTCTGTCATCGTCCAGGATTCGCTCCCATAAGTTATTACTGGGATTATAACTTTTTTAAACACCTCTACTTTTGTTGTCGCTGGTACTTTTTTTTTCGCGAGGAATTTACTTTTTAGGGCATTAAACAGTCTCCCTCCTTTATTCACTCTCTCTAATATTTCTTGTTCCAGACCTCCTTTTTCTTCTATGTTAACTCCCAGATATTTAAATAATGCTACTTGTTGTATAGTGGTTCCTTCTATGGTTATTTTGTGTCTACTGTTATTTCCATTTATGATCATAGTCTTTGTCTTGTTCGTGTTGATTGTCATGTTCCCTTCTTTAAATTCTGCATTGATAATGTTTAGGTTGTATTGTAGATGTCGTTCATTTTTCGTTATGATTGCCATGTCGTCAGCATAGCATAGCTCACTAACATTGATCATGCCCATTTTTCTGAAACCTACTTTGTAGGTCTTCAGTTTGCTCTTTATTCTTTTTATTGCCGAGTGCATATATAGGGTAAAGAGTAGTGGACTTAGGATACATCCTTGCTTTAGACCTGTTTTGCTTGCGAATGTGGCTGACGTATTATTTCTGACTCTTACGTAGTTTTTGTTCTCGTTATATAGCGCTTTTACTTTGTTTATAGTCTGTGTGTTTATTCCTCTCGTCTCTAAGCATTTCCATATTTTGTCTCTATTTACCTTATCGAAGGCCTTCTCTAAGTCTACAAAACATAAGTGGATTTCTTTGTTTCTCTGTTTTGCTTTCTCGATTATCTGTCTTAGTGTGCATATTTGGTCTTGTACGCCTCTTCCTGGTCTAAACCCACTCTGCGATTCTTCAATTGTATTTTCTAATTGGTCTCGTATTCTTTTTTCTAATATTCTTGCGTACAGTTTTCCCGGCACGCTCAATAGAGTGATGCCTCTGTAGTTATTGCAGTCTTTATTGTCGCCTTTTTTATAAATTGGAGTAATGATTCCCGTCTGCCAGTGTACCTTCTTTTTCTATGTCGTTGAATATGTTTAGTAAACATCCTTGTCCTTTTTCACCCATATGTTTCAGCATTTCTGCTGTAATGCTATCGTGTCCAGGAGCTTTCCCCGCCTTTAATTTACTTAAGGCGTGTAGCAATTCTTCTTCTGTAATATTTTCTTCTGCTCTTTAGTTTTGTGTGTTCTTGTCTGTCTCTTCTTTTTCTCCAATTTCTGTATCTGCTGAATTATTTTCTTCCTCCAATAATTCTTTAAAATATTCTCCCCACCTTCTCATTATTTCCTCTTCGCTGTTAAGTATTTTTCCGTTCTTGTCTTTTATATTTGTGAGCGTTGGTTCTTTTTCTGTTCTCCTTCTTTTCATAATACCGTAAAATAATTTTTGGTTTTCTTTATGAGCCTCATTTAGTCTATGCCCGACTTTTTTTATCCACTCATTCTGTTTTGTTTCCTTTATACTTTTCTTTACTTCTGTTCTAAGTTTTTTGTATTCTTCGTATCTCTTTGTATCCTTGTTCGCAAGGTATTTTTTCCATGCTAGTTTCTTTTTCTTTACAGTGGCTTTAATATCTTCTGTCCACCATGAACTTTTTTTCGTTTGTTTATTACAGTGCTTTGCGGTCCCGCATGTTTGTTTTGCTGCTGCTAATATTGCCGTTTTGAATTTTTCCCATTTTTTTGTCATATTTGCTGATTTATCGAAGTCTGTTAATTTCTGTTCTACTAAATTCATGTATTTTACTCTAATATTATCCTCTGAAAGTCTGTGACTTTTTATTTTTTCACTAGTTATTGTTTTTCTTTTGTCTTGTTTGTTTTGTGTTTTTGTGTTCATTTTTAGGATTACTAAATAATGGTCGCTTCCGATTTCTGATCCCCGGTATACTTGTACATCTGTAATATTAGATTTTTTATTTCTGTTTATCAGGAAGTAATCTAAAATAGATTTTTCCTTTCTTGATGGTTCTTCTCGTGTATATTTGTGTACATCTTTATGCGCGAAGAAGGTATTTGTTATTATTAAGTCGTTTTCAATGCACAGGTCGATTATTCTTTGCCCGTTGTTTTTCAGTGTAATTTCTCCTTCTTTGCCCATTATTCTTTCTCTACCTATGTTGTTTCTGCCCACCCTTCCATTTAGGTCTCCCATTATGATTATGTCCTTATTGGTTTCATCGATTACTTTTTGGAGTTGTACGAAGTATGTATCTTTTATAACTTTCTTTTCATTGTCATTTGGGCCATATGTGATTATTAATGTATATTCTTGGCTATCTGTTATTTTCCAGTCTACTGTCATAATTGAAATTTGAAAGTATATTAGATGTAACACTAAACATATAAAAATGTATGCAAAAAATATTCACATAATTTATAAGTAATAAATTTTCTAATAAGGTAAATGTTCTCCTTATACAGGGCGTTTCCTTTAAAACAACCACCGCTTTTTTGGGCGAACTAATGACTTTAGAGAAAAATGTTTCCTAACTTTACCTATGTATTGTGTTTATAAGTTTGGGTTTAACTTTATGTGTTTGTAGGGTACCTAACCTATGTACCTAACAATCGTGTCTCATGACTAATTCGTAATACTGCAGTTAAAGTCCGTAGTGGCAATTCATTACCACTGTAATTTATAATGAAGGCAATAGCAGGGATACTGCAATGCAACTAGCGTTAAAACTATTTATTTAAAGGGAAACAACAGTTTAAGTTGAGGTGATCGGGTATGATTTTCATTTTTTTTTTATCCAAATAAGTAAATATATCATTCAAAATCTCCCTATATTATTATAAATTCATTATGAATTTTAATAAAATTACCCGATTCACTTTTGTAATGAAATTAAGTTTTATAATTGATGCATAGAAAATCAGAGCTGTGACAAGTTTTTTTAAAAAAACAATTTTTTATCCCAATGTAAGCCATGTGCATGATATCTATCATTTGTTAACCTTTGCTTCCCAAAATATAATTTTTACAATTCCAAATTAATTTTTGATCATTTTCCTTTATAAAATAATTTTATGGCAGTAGTTACTGATATAAAGTAATTTTCGTCATCAACTTTTTTAATAATAAAAAACAATTCTTTTCCTTACATGACTGGAAAAAAATCTGATCCGGCCGGCACATTACCTTCCGTCAATTTTGCATATTTTGTACAAATTCCGGACAGATTTTTTTTTGCAAACGTTTGTATAGGCGCTTTCTTTCAAGTTAAATTAAGTTTTATAATTGATGCATAGAAAATCAGAGCTGTGTCAAGTTTTTTAAAAAATCAATTTTTTATCCCAAAGTAAGCATGCATGTACCTACCTATTTTGCTATTCTATACAGGGTGTTTCCTTTAAAACAACCAGCGCTTTTTTGGGCGAACTAATGACTTTAGAGAAAAATGTTATATACAAAAAATTACCAGGAAAAAGGGCTTAATTTATGAGGTATAATAAATAAAAAATTCAACCAGTGGTTCTCAAACGGTAGTATAAAATTATATTTTTTTAAATGGCAACCTATATAAATTTTTGGTCCATTAGATAGAGAATTTTTTTTTGATTTCAACGATATAAATATGATATGGGGTTGTATAACAATTATTTCGAGAAAAATGATATTAAAAATCAGAAATAATTCTACAATATTGAAGTAGGCTATGCAA
Source organism: Harpalus rufipes (assembly GCA_951394225.1). NCBI lineage: Eukaryota > Metazoa > Arthropoda > Insecta > Coleoptera > Carabidae > Harpalus > Harpalus rufipes. Next base: position 25,775,210 of record OX596282.1, on the reverse strand, counting down.
TAAACAACTATTAATACGACTATTGCCTAGGTTACGATAGTATATTATTTTCTTATATCTAAAATAACTTGTTTTACTAAGAAATTCATAATAACAAATGAACTACATAACGAAGAAATATCAAAAAATAATAGTACTAACATAAAAAGAAAAACAATATGATGGAAATTATTTACAAATTTATGCAACCTTAGGTATTTTTGGTATTTTTGCACGTAAGAGTACTAATTTTTATTATAATTTGTGCTCGAAAACACCTCCTTGGTTTTGAAGACAAAGTAATTAAACAATTACGAAAACAAACACTTAATAACGTAAGTAACAAAACTATCTGTCACCTGTATCATTTGTTTGCATTTGTTTATTGCATAGCCTACTTCAATATTGTAGCATTATTTCTGATTTTTAATATCATTTTTCTCGAAATAATTGTTATACAACCCCATATCATATTTATATCGTTGAAATCAGAAAAAAAATCTCTTTCTAATGGACAAAAAATTTATATAGGTTGCCATTTAAAAAAATATAATTTTATTCTACCGTTTGAGAACTACTGGTTGAATTTTTTATTTATTATTCCTCATAAATTAAGCCCTTTTTCCTGGTAATTTTTTGTATATAACATTTTTTTTTAAAGTCATTAGTTCGCCCAAAAAAGCGCTGGTTGTTTTAAAGGAAACATCCTGTATATACCTACCCAGTTCAATTTTTAACTTCGTTGAAGCCAAGATTGCCTTTTATTCTACGTGTACCACAGGAGAAAATAAGCATTGTTCTAATTGTATTTAATGCATCCATTCTGCCTTTATCGTCGTAAAACTTGACATTCAGACCGTCAGTCATCATAAATGACATTACTAGACAAAGATATCACTCATCTAGCAATTTGACGAAGTTAAATATGGGCTACAACAACTAAGTAAAAACGATACGGCCAGCTATATTTTTCAAAAATAATTCAGTGAAAACAAGGAAACAAACTCTCAATTTCAATGAAAACTTAAGGAATATTAAACGTTACCGATTGCTTTCATTTGTTGACGACATTTATTCTACTTTCATTTATCACAGATTTAGTATCAGAAAAACCCTTATGTTTTGCGATGCAGCTAAATAATGACTGCTAATATGTTTAAAAATTAAATATGAGAGCTGTCAATTTGACACTACACCGTGACATCACATCCCGGTAGATGCGCTAGGTACTGCTGAATGCGGTCATAGTACCTGTTTCCATGGTTATAACATAGCTGGCTGGTTTAGGATATTCAATATCCTTATAATATTTTAAATCTATATCCAATGATTAAGGATTATAAAATTACACCGTATAGAGAAAAAAATATTCTTTAATTTTTATAATCACATAATATGTCAAAAAATTAAATTTAACTGCGTTTTTTGAAGAAAATCTGTTGAAATCTTCAAATGTGGGTACTTCCGATTGACCAGTTATAACCAAAATCTATTCAAATCTTCATAAGAACTTAAAGAGGAATATGAAAAAATTATAATTTTTGGAATTGTAGTACACCTCGTAAAATAGTAAAATCGAATGCTAAGTACCCTAAAAGTGCATATTCATTATAATCTCACTATTGATTTTTTTGACCAAAGACACCTAAAAGTGAAGGAAGGTAAAAAGTATCCAAAGTTGAAACAAAACTATGATAAATGTAATATCATTGCATTTTCCGCTGTAACGTAAACATAACTACACAAAATATAATTATCATGTATTTATAATCTGTGAAATTGATAGTTATAGATGAAGTATAGTATCTGACTCGCAATAGTGGCTATATTACTCTCAGATACTCTCAGATACACGCCTAGGGTTCGTTAAATAAATGCTTATGGTTCATTAAATAAATGCATACGGTTCGTTAAACACACGCCTACGGCTCGTTATTCTAAACTACATCCTCGTGTAATATACCGTATATTATCTGCTTGTTAAATAATGGGTATATTATTTATTCGTCATTCCCAAAAAAAATCTCTCTATATTTATATTTTAGGGATGTTCTCTAAATGGATGATAGAAGTGATATTTAAAAAAAATGCTAGGTCTTTTACAATCACAGTCATTATTATTGTGATAAGAAAGCTATTATTAAAGCCAGTATTCCTAAAACTGTTAAAGTATATGTTTTCTTTTCATAATAAAATTACAATGTAGGTAATTATCCATGTGTTTCAGGTATTTATCATTTCACAATTTACTTTTTAACACTAATGTGTGACTTGTTGCTGCTATCTTAACATGTACTAAACATAAATTTAGTTTAACGAGATCATGAATAAGTTTCTAGTATAAGATAAGAAATATGAAATTTAATTATAACACCCGTACCATATTATATAAAAGTACCTATTTTTTTCTTGATATATTGTCAGAATTAAGCTGTTTTACATCCAGTTGTATATGTTTAATATTAAATGTTCATTTACTCTTTTGCTCTTTCATATTTTTTTATAAAAAAGCACTGATAAAAACTTTACAATCCAAAGTCCTCGAAAATGAGTTTTAAATAACCAATTTTATAAATTGAAAGAATTTTTAATGTAATAATAATAATAAAAACAATATGATTTTTGTATACAAGATTTATAATGCATTATTTTTTGTTATAAAATAATAACTTTTCCACAAACCTTTTTTACAAATCCGGGTGAAGTAGCATCTACAAAATTATAAATAATAATAATAAACTTCGTAATAGTTATTCATTTAGTATGAAACTCCTTAGTTTCAAAGCAATTATTACAAAATAATAAGTCATGTTTACTTTTTTGAATAGATATACTATCGAAAAACTTAAATATCTCATTGGAATTAGATGTATCTGTAACTGTCCAAGTGAATGTGTCTCAAGGGAGTAAAAAGAGGGTACACAGCAAATACAGGGTATTAAAAAAAGGATAAAATTTTCTGAGAATACCTATATATCTACATTTCGATGTGCTGATTCTCAATCAAAAAGAATTTTCCAAAATTCGGAAAATTCTTATTATTATTTTTTTTTTTTTTGTTGGGTTTAAGGACGCGCTGCTGCTTTGGCTATTGCGTCCGCGAGCTAAGTCGCTGGTTAAATTTCACGTACGGATGGGAGGAGTGTAGTTATATATACTTAAACATGTTAATTTCTTTTAAATATTTTATAACTTTCCTAACTTCGTTATTGGTAGTTTGGTTCTCAGAATCTTTAAGACAGGATATAGAGATGTTATTTTTGTTTCTAGCATCTTGGAACCTTGGGCAGTCGTTGAGGATATGTGTTGTTGTTAATCGTATGTTGCATGTTTCACATATAGGTCTATTTTCTTTTAGTAGTAAATGACAGTGTGTAATTTTAGTGTGGCCAATTGATAAGCGGGTAATAACTACTTGTTCATGTCGTGATATTGAGACAAATCTATGTTTAGACCAGGGGAGTACTTTTGGTTTTATGGATTTAAAGTGAGGGGAGTTAGACTCATCCCAATACTTCTGGAGCAAAAGTGTTTTATATTCTTTTGTTAGGTTTATGAGATCATCAGTAGATACCTTGTTATAGAATTCTGTATCATTTGGGTTATTTACGTTTTCGACTGCATTTCTGTCGGCAATCTCGTTACCTATTATTCCGACATGGCTTGGAATCCAGAAAAGAGTAATTTTAATATTGAAGCCAGCCGATAGATATATTGCTTTGTTTATTAAGCATTCATATAAGTTCTTATAATAATTTGAATGTGTGTTTTGCACAAACTGGATGCTACTATAGGAATCCGTGAAAAAAATGATGTCGGTGATACTGCTTGTGGTACAGTCTTCTAAGTTGAGTTTGGTAATTATGCGCTCAAATGCTAAGAGGATTGCTGCAAACTCTGCTGTAAAGATGCTGCTACAGGGTGGAAACCAGATATTACATTCCATTTGGGTATATAGTATGATGTACTCACTCCCACATTTGGAATCTTGGAGCCGTCTGTATATATTGAGAGGTAATTATTGCTGTTCCCGTTATATTTAGACGTTAGTGCATAAAATTCATTTCTTATTACTTCGTGAGGTACTTCCTTTTTATCGAACTTGTCGTGTAGTGTCTTGTTAATTTTAATTATATTGTTACAGTGCCATGGGGGTAGTTCAATGGGATCATCATGATAAATTTCTGTCGTTTCCCTGTTCGATAATTTACAAAAGGTCTTAAAGCATTCAATAAATATTGGACAAGTTGTAGTACTGGTTTTTTTTGCGTAATACAAATGATTTGCATTATTGTAGAATATTGAATTGTGATTGGGATGGTCCGGGTTGGATTTAATGTTTATTGTATATTTTGTTAAAATTTTAATCCGTCTATGTTCAATTGGAGGGATACCAGTCTCCACATACAAGGAAACTATTGGGCTCGTTCTAAAAGCTCCCGTCACTAATCTTATTCCTTAATGATGAATGGCATTTAATTTTTACCTCTCGCGCAGAGAGGTATTGGATTCATGCTAAAAATCGCATATCCAGATTTTATTGAATAAGCACGTTTTAAGGTCCCTAAAATCCGATTTTAACATTTTTACGATGATGTCTGTGTGTGTGAGTGTGTGGATGTGTGTGTGTGTATGTGTGTGTGTATGTGTGTATGTGGGATGTTGGAAGGACGATTACTCAAAAACTATAAGACTTTAAATTTGTTTAACTACGTATTTCCCAATCGGACATTCATGGGAAGATCTGAAAAGGTTTTGGTAACAACTGGACAACCGGAAGTAGAAGATTCTTGAAAGATTTTTTTCTAAATATTATTTTTTGAAAATTTTTCTTGGTAATATTAAAGAAAATTAAATTCTCTATCTGATACATTTAAATATTTTATTATATATTCTATAGATTTAGAGATAAAAGAAATATAATATATAAAATAATCTGTTGTAATAAATTTTACAGCCGAAAGAATGCCATGGAAAATAGTTGAAAATTTAAATTGTTTGTAACTGACAGATAAATGTCAGTGTCAGAAATCTGGAGACATTACTGAAGACTTTTTCTGGGAAGTACATACATTATATTATTTCTTAATGTATTAATAGTTAAATATTTAATATTATAGGTATATTACACACACCTTTCAGAAATACTGTTACTTCCGACAATGAATTGGAAACATCTCGAAAAATTAGAAGAGTAGGACAAAATTTCTTCATAGAATGGATTTAAATTTAAAAAATCTAAATATATGGAATAGATATAAGTAGAATTTTTGGTATAGAGTGTAGGTATACAAGAAATGTTAAATACATTAGCGAGCAGTCATGCCACTTTCTTGCCTTAACAAGCAGATATGGGGGCCCATGTCAGAATGATAGGTAGTATTTATGTATATAAATGTCATATATCATAATTTCTCATTCTAAATTTAGTGATTTTCCAATTGCATGTGGTTTATTTTCCTCGACAAGTAAATTCCACACTCCTGGTGACAAATATACTACGTGAATTTAGAAAATCTTGAAATTTTTAATGAAAAATTCTGACATTTATGTACATAATTACTAATTATCATTCTGAAACGGGCCCCCACATCTGCTTGTCAAGGCCAACAATGTAACATGACTGTTCGCGCCCTATACTTATGTAAAAAAAGGAAGTGGCGGGAGGTATTGTGCTGGCCACAACAGATTTTTTCAAATTACTTTTCCGTGCTGAACCATATGCAACTAAGCCGTAATCAATTCGTGACATTATTAGTGAGCGATAAATTGTTTCAAGAATATCTCGAGGTGATCCCCAGGTAGTGTGGGCAAGAATCTTAATAACATTTAGAGCAGTTCTACATTTTGCGGTTACGCTTTCAATATGGGGTTTCCAAGTCATTTTTTTATCAAATACCATGCCCAAAAATTTTATTTGATCTACTGACGGAATTATTTGTTTGTATATGTAGGGCAATTATGCGGTCTTCTTAGTTTGCAAAATTCGATTGCTTTGCACTTTTTAACTGAAAACCAGAAACCGTTATTTGTTGCATTTCTTGCGATAGTGTTGATTGCTCTTTGTAATTCAGACATTATTAAACTTAAGTTTTCTCCTTTGGCGTAGATAGAAGATCGTCTACATAAAAGTAGTGTTTTATTTCTCTGGGTAGTTGATCGAGGAGCGAATTTACCGCAATTAGGAAAAGGGTTACGCTTATTGTTGAGCCTTGCGGGATTCCGTTGTCTACTGTGAACTTATGCGAAAAACTCTGTCCAATTCTGACTTTGAAAGTTCTTTTGGAAAGAAAATTGGATACGAAGTAGAGCATATTGCCTCGTATACCCCATTCATGTAGTTTTCCATCTATTCCATGTCTCCATGTTGAATCAAAAGCCTTCGCAAGGTCAAAGGAGATGGCTACTAAGTGTTGACGTCGCATGATAGAGTTTTGGATCTCATTTGTAAAACCGTTAATTATGTCATGAGTGGAGTGGCCACGTCTAGACCCAAATTGTCGATTGTCAATTAATTTGTTTTTATTAAGATGCCATGTTAATCTATTGTTGATTAGTTTTTCATATATTTTTGCAATATGGCATGTTAATGAAATTGGCCGATAGGTGTTAATATCTTCAGGATGTTTATCATATTTTAGAAGCGGAATGACTAATGCATTGCGCCACATGTCCGGATATAGGTTGTTTATCCATATGAAATTGAAATACTTACTTACTTATCCCGGTACCTCTTCTACCTTAGGTGTAGAGGTGATCAATTTTCTCCATTCATTGCGATCTCTTGCCTTGTCTTTTGCTTGCGTCCAGTTGATTCCTTTTTTCTCAAGGGATGTGGCTATTTCCTTGTTCCATGTTTTTCTTGGTCTTCCCGGTCTTCTTTTGTTATCGGTTCCCATTTCCCACACCGCTTTGACTAGCCTATCGTCCTTTATCCTTACTATGTGGCCAAACCATCTCAGTTGCTGCGTTTCAATTTTTTCTATTACACTTTTAACTTTCAGTCTGTTTCGAATTATTTCACTTTTAATTTTGTCCAGTTTAGTGACACCTATTTTTCGAAGGATTTTCATTTCACATGCCTCAATGTTGCTTCTAATGCTGTTAGTTATTACCTATGATTCACTTCCGTATGTAAGCACCGGTACTAAAACCGACTCGTATATTCGGACTTTAGTTGCCGTCGATACTTCTTTTTTGTTGAAAAATGTTTTGTAGAGTGCTCCGTACAGGTTCGATACTTTACTTATCCGGTTCTTTATCTCTTTCTCTATTTTTCCTGTTTCGTCTACAATGGCTCCCAGATATTTCATTTGTTTCGACTCTATAATGTTTTCTCCCTGTATATTTATTTCGGATTCTTCATTTCCATTACCTATAGTAATTATTTCTGTCTTTTTTAAGTTTATTTTTTAGGTCGTATTGCAGTAAAGTAGCTCTCCATCTTTCAATTCTGACTTGTAGCACTTTTTTGCTTTTAGAGAAGAGGATAAGGTCGTCTGCGTACAATAACTCGTTTATTCTGTCTGGTTGTAATTTTCTGAAGCCTATGTGTGTACCTTTTATTCCATCATTCACCTTTCTCGCTATATTGTCTATGATCATAATGAAAAGGGCAGGACTAAGAATACTCCCTTGTCTAACTCTTCTCCTAGTCGTAAACTCCTTGGTCCTGTTGCCTGCTATCTGTACTGTGTTTATTGTCGTGTCGTATAGGCTCTGGATTACCTTTATTAGCTTTATGTTTATTCCTTTTTCACTCAGTATCTTCCACATGTCTTCTCTACGTACGCTATCAAACGCTTTTTCCAGATCTATTGCGCAGCAGTGAAGTTTTTGATCTGTGGCCAACATTTTCTCAGCTATCTGTCTGATTACAAAAATCCAATCCTGTGTTGATCTTCCTGCCCTAAATCCGGCTTGTGTGTCCTTAAGAGTGTGTTCGATTTTAGGCCTGAGCCTTTCTTCAATTATTCGTTCATACATTTTGTTACAAATACACAGTAGCGATATTCCTCTATAATTACTGCAATTAGCAAAATCTCCTTTTTTATGAATTGGGACTATTACGGCTGTTATCCAATCGTCTGGTATTGTGTTTGTTTTCCAAGCTTTGGCGATAATTTGGTGTAATAAAGATATACCTGTTTCCCCCATGAATTTTATCATTTCCGGCCGAATATCATCTATACCTGGGGCTTTTCCAATTTTTAGTTTCTGTGTCGCTTTAATTACTTCGATTAATTCTATATCTTTTTCTGCTTCTTCGTTATGATTCTGGTCTTCTTTTTCGCATTTCATATCTATGTTGTCTGTTCCTCCTTCCAATAGTTGTTCGAAATACTCCCGCCATCGATATCATTTTCTTCGGTAATATTCTTTCCTTCCTTATCCTTTATGTTTTTTAGTGGGTTTCCCTTTTCCTTTCTCAGTCTCCTCAGTGTGCTATGTAACATTTTTGCATTTCCTGTAGCATCTTTCTCCATTTTTTCCCCAAAATCTTCCCATGTTTTTGTTTTTGCGTTTTTTATTAATTGTTTAACCTTTTCTCGTTGTATTTTGTATTCCTGGTATTTTTCCTTGTTTTTATTATTCCCTAAGTATTTTTTCCATAGTGACTTTTTCTTTGCAACTTCTTCTTTTATGTCCTTACTCCACCATGGCGTTTGCTTTTTCTTGTTTGTGAATTTGTTTACTCCACAGACTTCCATAGCTGTTGTTTTGACTATATTTTTGAATTCCTGCCATAGATCGTTCAACCCCAAGCTTGCAAGCCTTTCTTCGTTTTTCTTAATTTTTTTATCTATTGTGTCCTGGTAGATTTTTTGGTATTTCGCTTCTTGTAATTTGTATGCTTTAATGTTTCTGTAATTTAGCATTCCATTGTTTACATATTTCTTCTTCGTGTTGAGTTCCTGTTGAAGTTTCCTCCCCATCACTACTAGATAGTGATCACTACCTGTCTCATATCCTCTTTTTACTCTTAAATCTTTCGTATTTCTAATTTCGCTTTTTTCTATAAGTACCAGATCTATTATAGATTTTTCATTTCTACTAGGCATTACTCGGGTGTACTTATGTATGTCTTTGTGCTGAAACCACGTGTTTCCGACTATCAAGTTCTTTAGTATGCAAAAGTCTATTATTTTTCTTCCGCTATTGTTCTTTGTTGGTTCACCGAATTTTCCTGTGCATCCCCCTGAACTTTCCTGGCAGTTGCCAACTCTACCATTAAGGTCTCCTATTATTAATAGTGTGCCCTTTTTCTTTTCCACCTGGTCTTGAAGTACGTTCCAGAACTCTTCCATTTTTTGTTTATTTGCCCCCTCGCTTGGTCCATATACTGTTAGTAGTGTGTAAGGTTCCCCCCCCCCTTTTTCGAACTCAACTCTAAGTATTCTATCTGTTATTTTATTCCAGTCTTTTATATTATTAACATTTTGGCTGCTAACTATACATGCTACTCCCGATTGGGCCCACTCTTCTTTTTCTATTCCACTGTACATCATTATATGTCCTCCATCCAATTGTACGCATCCAAATCCTTTTTTCTTTGTTTCTGTAATTGTTAGTATATCCAATTTGGCTTCTTCAAGGACTATGGCTAACTCGGGCTCTTTTCCATTTATACCTTTTACGTTCCAAGTTCCTATATTCCATGTTTTTGTTTGTATTTGTGTTTTGCCTTTAATATCTTGTACCCTCTCTTCCGTCACTTGTGTGTATTTGTTTTTTGTTTCCTTATTTAAACTTTTAGTGTTTTGTTTTGTGCTCATATCCTTTTTCATTGCCTTAGTTGTGTCCGTGTTGTTTCGTTGCTGTCCCTTAGTTAGTTTTTTGGAAATTTTTGGACGCTCGTGCTCGGTTCCTCTAACATGTTACTTTGTTTGTTCCATGTATATTCTTTACTATCTATTATCATTTTCCTATATCCGATTTTCACTTTTTTCCCCTTATCTTTCTCTTCTTTAGCTTGCTTCCTGATTATTCCTTGTACTCTTCTTTCTTCTTTTGTCATATCATTCTCAATATATATTTGTTTACGTCCAAGCTTATATTTGTTTTTCATTACCTGTTGTTTTCCCTCCCAGTTATTTAATTCTGTTATGAATATTTGATTGTTATTATTTGTCTCAATTTTATTTATTGAAATAATCTAAAATAAACTTCAAAAAAGATTCGGGTAAATTTTTATACATTGAATAGGACAGACCATCAGGCCCTACCGCAGCACCTTTTTTACAGTGTTTTGTAATAATATCAGTTAGTTCACTATAAGTAAACGGTTCATTGTAAATGAACGAATTCTTATGTGCTTTGTTCTATTGTGGTACTCATAAAGTGGGTTGTGAGCTAACTTGATTGCAGATTCATTGTCAATGTATAGAACTGGTAGGTTTTCTAAATTTGCCAATTCTTTTAAAATTATTGTGAGCCAAATCATTTCTCTAGCAGCTTCACTGGCCGCTACAATCTCTGCCTCGGTTGTTGATATAGCTATTGAAGGTAGCCTTTGACTTTTCCAACCTATAGTTCCACCTGCATACGTGCACAGTATACCTGTTGTAGAACGTCCGGTGGACATGTCACCGCCATGATCTGCGTCACTATAGCAACCAAGTCTTTATCTAAACCTTTCTTATATACCAGTCTTCTTTCCCGAGTTCCGTTTAAATACCTAAATATCCTTTTTACTTTTATAATATCTTCTCTGGTTGGGTTTTCAAAATTTCTTGATGCAACGCTAACTGAATATGCTATGTCTGATCTTGTACCAACCATTAAATATGCTAAAGCGCCTACAGCTTGTCTGTAAGGAAAGTGTAGTATCTTCTCTTCTTCCTTACTTTGTGTGGCTTCTTTTAATATAGGTGTTTGAACAGATTTTGAATGACTCATACCGAATTTTTCTATGATTCTCTTTGTATAAGCCTTCTGACTAATTTCTATGGAATCATCTTCTCTGCATTCTAATTCCAATCCCAAGAAGTATGATGCTGGTTTTACTGAAATTTTAAATTTTCTATTAAGTTCATTTAGGAATTGTTCTGATTTTCTTATATCAGATGAAGCAAGTAGTCCATCGTCAACATAAAGTGCCAACATGAGTTTTATGTTGTTTTCGTTTCTTATGTATAGATACGGATCTGCTTCACTTTGCTTAAATCCTGACTTCACTAGGAAATTATGAATGCAAGCATTCCAACATCTAGGAGCTTGTTTTAAGCCATACAAACTTTTCTTAAGTTTGCAAACTTTCTTCGTGTTATTACTGAAGCCTTCTGGTTGCTTCATAAATATCTCTTCCTCTAGCGATCCATTAAAAAATGCCGTTGCTACGTCAAATTGAGTCAGCGATAAGCCTTCGTTTGCTGCTACACTTAACAATGCCCTAATCGAATTCATCTTTGCAACTGGGCTAAATGTTTTGTCGTAGTCCACACCTTTTTTCTGTGAATAGCCTTTAATAACTAATCTAGCTTTATACTTATCTATACTGCCGTCTGGATTAGTTTTTACTTTGTAGACCCATTTGCAAGATAAAGCTTTTCAGTTTAGTGGCAAGTCTACCAATTCCCATGTCTGGTTTTCTTTCAAAGATTCTATTTCGCTTTCCATGGCTTTCATCCATTCTTCTCTTTGAATACTTTCTATAGCCTCTTGATAGCAGGATGGTTCTTGATAATTTGTTATTTCCTCTATCATTGCCATAACAAAGTCATTGAATCTATTTGGAGGATTATCAACTCTGTCATCCTCATCATCCACCTCTGATTCAATGGATTGATCATCTTTAGATTATTCAGATTTCATCGGAATATCTACTGAAATTGGAGACACAGTGTTCTCAATGTCTTCATTAATTGCTAACTCATAATCTTTCTTTTTCTTGAAGTGGTATTTCTTCAAATATTACATCTTTTGATCTAATCAGCATATGTTTTTCTTTAGACTAAATTCTATAACCGTAGTCTCCATCGTATCCAATTAGAATGCCTTTTTCAGCTTTTCTTTCTAATTTATTTCTTCTTTGTTTCGGTACGTGTGCATAACATACGCTTCCTATTATTCTTAGATGTGATATTCGAGGCTTCTTTCTTAACCACAATTCGAATGGTGTCTTTTCTTGTTCTTTTGTAGGACCCGTGCGATTCAAAATATAAGCAGCAGTGTTGATCATTTCTGCCCATAATCCTTGTGGAATTTCATTATGTGCATGCATCATTGCACGTGCCGCTTCAACTATGGTTCGGTTCTCTCGTTCACTACACCCATTTTGTTGTGGTGTATATGGCATGGTAAGGCGTTGTCTTATTCCATTCTTCCGTAAAATATATCTTACTTTTTCATTGTCGAATTCGCCTCCATTATCGCTTAAAATTTCTTGAATCTTATGTCCAGCTGCTTTACACTCAGCCAGCATCTCTTTTAATTTTATGTGCACTTCTGATTTTTCCCTGATAAAATAAACATAGCGAAAACAAGTGTAGTCATCCTTAAACAGAACAAAATAGCGAAATTTATTAATTGAATACACAAAAGGACCGCATACGTCTGTATGAATTAATTCTCCAGGTTGATTGGCTTTTTCTCTGGTACCAAACTTAAGTCGATGTGCTTTACCATAAATACAACCTTCACATAGTTCTGAATTTAATTCTACTTTCTTGTTTAGTTCCCTTTCAATTAATTGCTTTATGTGTCTTTTGTTCTGATGTCCCATGCGTTCATGATACAGTTATAATAAATCAGAATTTGATAATTGGTTGACTATTACCTTGGGTTTCACATTTTTACCTCCCGCTAAGAGAGGTATTGCATTCATGCTAAAAATCGCATATCCAGATTTTATTGAATAAGCACGTTTTAAGGTCCCTACAATCCGATTTTAACATTTTTACGATGATGTCTGTGTGTGTGTGTGTGTGTGTGTGTGTGTGTGTGGATGTGTGTGTGTGTGTGTGTGTGTGTGTGTGTGTGTGTGTGTGTGTGTGTGTGGGATGTTGGAAGGACGGTTACTCAAAAACTATAAGACTTAAAATTTGTTTAACAACGTATTTCCCAATCGGACATTCATGGGAAGATCTGAAAAGGTTTTGGTAATAATTGGACAACCGGAAGTAGAAGATTCTTGAAAAAAAATCTTCTAAATATTATTTTTTGAAAATTTTTCGTGGTAATATTAAAGAAAATTAAATTCTCTATCTGATACATTTAAATATTTTATTATATATTCCATAGATTTAGAGATAAAAGAAGTATAATATATAAAATAATATGTTGTAATAAATTTGACAGCCGAAAGAATGCCATGAAAAATAGTTGATAATTTAAATTATTTGTAACTGACAGATAAATGTCAGTGTCAGAAATAATGAGTAATGAAAGAAAAATGTACTTGGAGAATCCCTTAGTTCTTGATCTGTGACTATTATGGAGATGACAAGTCTAGGTTGAACGACTTAAATTTGTTTCAAACATTATGGGACAATGTACACCAGTACTATAGACTAGAGTAACTTTGAATTGCGAAAAAGCTATCAAATTCTTCTCAAGGAAGTTGTAAATATTGACAAAATTACACATCGATATAAGAATAATCGGAGTGCAATCTATCCGTCACTTTATTAAAGGGAATTAGTGTTATTTAGATATAACATGTATGAAAAAATAAAATGTAAAAGAAGATATGTAAGAATAGATGCACAATCCATATATACATTAGACCGCCCAAAATTAATGTTTTTACTAGAAGAATATGAAGAATTGAAAATTGCAGTTACCAGCCTAATATTTATATATGGTAAACTCTACTTTGTAATTTATTGTAACATAATTTATGGTAAAATATCTTCATGTTGAGACATGCTATTATTGAATAATAAAGAAGTTTATACGTCATAGATTTATATGAATATATTATTTGTATTTATAAAAATATTCTTTGCTTTATGCATACAGCCAGGTAAAATATACGGCGAGAGGTTATGTGCTGGCCACATCAGATTTTTTATAATTAGTCTGTATAGTCCTCCATTTTTGGTTCGATTACCAACTAGTATTCTTTTTCCATCAACTTTCAAAGTACATGTTTGTGTGTAGGACTCGAAAATACTATTTTTTAATTTATCTTGTGCTGCTAAAACAGAGAATAAATTTCTTTTTATGCTTGGTACATACCATACATCGCATAAAGTAATATTCGTCAGTCGGCCATTTGTTTCAGCTTCAACGTGGATCGTGCCTTTGCCAACAGCATGCACACTCTCACCGTTTGCTGTTACAACGTTATGTGAATTATCAAAGTACTCGAATGATTCGAATAAGTCTTCTCTGTTAGTTACATGGCTCGTTGCACCATTGTCAACATACCAGTGATCCTTATTTGTTGCATTCATGTTACTTACTGACATTAGACTTAGATTCATATTCACATTAGTTTTTGACTGCTGTTTCGGTGGTCTTCCATCTGAAATCCATTTTCTACAGTTCTTTACTCAGTGGCCTATTTTTCCGCAATAGTTACATTTCAAATGTTTATCTTTATTAACTCTAAAATTTTCCTTATTCTCTGTGTTTCTCGCTGTCTATTAGAGCTTTCATACTTGTATTAGCATCTTCTTCATTTTTGTTCGTTAATGCTCTTTCGTGGGCGCAAAGTTGACTCGTTAGGTTCTCCACTGTGCGATCTTTCTTCGCCATTAGTAACCAACTTGATTTGAATGAAAAATATTCTTCAGATAAAGTATTTAAAATTTTACAGATAAGCAGAATGTCGGGTAAATCTGCTTCCTCTTCCTTGTTTAATTCATTTTTCAATTCAAACCATATATTCTTTAACTTTGAGATATGAGTTGCTATGTCATCTTTATAATCTTTTTTATAACCGAAAAATTGCATACAAAGATCATAACTGCGCTCCTCTGATACGCCGTCAAACAGTCTATGCAGCTCATCCCATACTTCTTTCGCAGTTGAAAAACGCATTACCTTTTGTAATGTCTTTTCTGACATGTTTGTAGTAAGTATGAGCAATGCCGTACTATCTGCTTTATTAAAAGCTCTTAAATCGTTTTCATATTTAGCTTGCTCAGCTTTAGAAGTATCATATTCTTTGTGAAAAGGTTTCTTTAATTTTCCCTCAATTACATCTTGTGCGCCTGGAGTTCCTCGAAGCAATGCTGATATCTTGTACTTCCAGGTAGACCAATTTCTTCCTTCAAGATTTCCAATATAAATCTTTAGACCCGATGCCTGCATGATTCTGACAATTGAATATCTAGTGGTCACAATTTTCCACACTATTATGTAACTCTTTAAAAGGTACTTCAGTCCTACTTCTCTTTAGTACAGTCTTGGCTAGTCTAGTGTAGTCTTGTCTCGTCTAGCTCTGCTACCATGTTAAAGTAAAATCATTAAATAAAAGGCAAAAAGAAACTATACAAACTTGACAGACGTTTTTATTTCTACATATGTCATTTCATATTACTACAATTCTCTTCAAAGTATTTCTATAACAACTTACAAAAACTAACTAGATTCAAATAATCTTAACATTCAAGACATGTTTAAACCAATGTAATCGTTTCTCTTGTATCTTTCTAGAAACTTATATCACTCGAGCCATTTTCCTTCCTCTTCCTCTTTGTAATCAGTTAACATATTTTTGTTAACTATAATATTAACAGGATTACAAGACATTGAGAATTCAGTAATATTTTATGCATATTACCTGGTTTATATCCAAGCCCATGATTTTCACGAAAAATTGAATTATCACTAAAATAATACCCTTTAGAAACCACATTGGACAATATCTCCGACTAAAAAAATTAAAAACTCTTAATTGCAAATTAAATTCTAAATAATGTATCTATTTCCTGGAAATCTCCATCAACTACGAAACAAACTTCCAGCTCTTTTATCAGTTTCACTTCTCAATAATTCTGAATTTGTAACAGTAATAACAAATAAAAATAAAATGATTACCAAATAATTCTCTGAATACAAAAGAAGCGAACTATCAGTATCTTAGGGAGCTAAATGACGTGCATCGTCAATCACGACTTTTGTGAATATAATATAATATTAGTTGACAAAAAAATGTGATTATACGAGTAATGAGAATTATAAAATATCACTAAAAGCCACGTTGAGAAATTGGAAGTTATAGATAGATAGATAGATAGATAGATAGATAGATAGATAAAGTATATTGTTCCAAGAATACATCTTATACAATAGTGGATGGCAAAGTGTTAACAAATATACATTTATAACATACATTTACAAACTTACCAAAATTATACAAATAAAATATTTGATAATAAAATTAATAAACATTTTATACTTACTTAACTAAACATAGAAATTGAAATTACGTTAAATATTTTCTTTTTGTTTTTATATACATAAACCAACTAATTATTTAGATAAAAAAAATATTATTTAAGTAAAGTATTTAACAATACAGGGTGTCCCTTAACTTAGTGCACAAACTTTAAGGGCATATAATACTGATCAAAATGAGTAAAAAAAGCTCAGTCAAAATGTGTCCGATCTTTAATAGTTTCCCAGATATAACGCAGTGAAAAATGAGTTTTTACGAGATTTACCTTTGCTATCTCGAAAACTATAAGAATTACGATTTTGATTAATTGAGACTTTTTGTTTACCTTTGAGAGGTAATCTTAGATGGCCTTTTGTTATTTTATAAAAATCAAAAGTGAAATGTTGTGGCGACCTTGGTCAATATTTAATTTTCATATAAATACGTAACTATAAGAAATTGAGAAAAATGTTTCATATAAAATTTTATTGTTTTTTATAGTCTTTTTACTGACATAGACAAAATTTTATTCGATCGCTATCTTTGTCAGTTTTTCTTAGATTTTTCGCTTTTCTCGGAAACAGTTGAAGATCATTCCTATGTTGATGAAGCTTTTTTATTCATTTTGGTCAGTACTATATGCCCTTAAAGTTTTTGCTCGAAGTTAAGGGACACCCTGTATAACCACTAAACATTTTACATTTATTTATATAATATTATAATCCCTTAATGAACTTCAGTTTTTATATCTTTCAATTTTATTATTATTTATATAAATAATCCAGCTAATCATTAAGCCAAAAAAAGAAAACATTTACTATTTATTTATTTATACAATAATATAATCCCCAAAGAGTAGGTTTTACATACAGCCTAAACTGTATTTTATATAACTAAACCAATTAACTTGGAAAACCGAAAATAAATAAATAAAATAATTTATATAATTTATGCTTAATTTAATCACTACTCATTTAAACAGAAACTTCTTAATTTAAGAGCACCGACAACGAAGTAAAAAATATTGTTAATTTTATTTGAGTCTAAATTGGTTAATATCTTGTAATAATTTGATACATTTATATCGTCATTTTGAAACCGTCCTGCTAAGTATACCTGTCTCAGTGATTGATAGATGGGGCAAACAAACAGGAAATGGTACAAATTTTCAGTTTCTTGACAATTACATACCATACAATTGACTGTAGTATCTATGGTGTATTTTATATTATTTACTAAAATATAGATATTGTATTTATGACTTAGCCGAAGTTGGGCAATTAAGCGTTTTTTACCAAAGGAAACATTTATATTCAGATAATTTCGGCTTGTAGGGCTTGGTAGTATTTCTCTGTAAAAATCATTAAATTTTGAATTACCAAGCTAGAGCCCTTTTAACTATCTCAAGTTTTATATGTTTTACTCCAGATTCTAATCTAAGGATAAATCCCGGCGTAGATCTGCGGCAGAGCAACATAGATTTTATACATCTCAGTTGACATACTTCTAGCCTTTCACAATATCTCAACCCCCATACCTCAACAGCGTACATGGCGGTAGCGTTTACAACTGAGTTTAGTAATTTAATCTTTTCTTCCCACGTACTTGAGTTCCCTTTGGCCAGAAAATTTTTAACAGAGGTTGTAGCTGCTGCCGCTTTCTTTATAGCATGATTTGACATTTCTAAAATTTTTCCTGTGGTTGTGAATATTACTCCTAAATAACAAAAAAATTTGACCACCTCTATACTCTCTCCTCCGTATTTAAATGAGGAAAGTTGACGCAAGCGGCCTTTGTAGAAAGGTAATTTTTTGTCTTTTTTGGATTAACTTCCAATTTATTCTCATGACAATATGATTTTAATAAATTTAACTTTTTTTGGACGTCTATGGGAGAATCACATAATATTACCAAATCGTCAGCGTATGCCAATATCAATAAATCTTTATAGCCATCAATATTAAGCCCTTTAACTCCTACACTGCGTATAAAATCTTCTAAATCATTTATAAAGATTGAGAATAGGGTGGGAGATAGAGTTTCGCTCTGTAACACACCTTCAGTTACACTTATACCTGTATTTAATTGTATATCAGAATTTTTAAAAGTTAAGTTAGCATTTTTATATAAATTTTGTACTATTATTATTATTTTTGAGCTTAAACCTGCTATGTACAGTTTATTCCAAAGAAGCGAATGATTTAAGGAGTCAAATGCTTTTTTAAAATCTATAAAGATGGCGTATATGGAGTTTTTTGATAATCTTAAATGTAAGTGTATAGTCGATGATAAAATAAAGACATTGTCTGTTGTACTTCTATTTTTTCTGAAGCCCATCTGATTATCACAAAGTATATTGTTGTTTTCAAGATATTTTTGTATGCGTACTGCAATAATTTTAGTAAAAAGTTTACAGATGGAATTTATAAGAGCAATACCGCAGTAATTCAAGGGATCGGATATATCGCCTTTTTGTATAGCATAAAAAGTTGTATTTTAGACCATGAAGAAGGTACATTTTCCTCTTTTAAAACTTGATTAAACAAAGTTAATAGATAATGCAGCCAATTGTTCGGTAAATTTTTATAAAAGTTGTTATTTATTTCGTCACTTCCTGGAGCTTTTCCAGCCTTAGAAACATCAATAGCACTTATCAATTCTTGCATGCTAATGTCTATATCGAAGTTAGGATTAAAACAGTCAAAGAACTGTACATATCTTTTTTCAATTTTTGGGTATAATGTACTATAAAATTCGACCCACTCATTAACACTAATGCTATTTACTGACTTCAATTTTGGCTTTAATTGTTTTATAACTTGCCAGAATTCCGTGTTGTTTTTTATATTAGATAGTTGTCTAGAAATTGACAACTGAAGTTCTCTTTTACGTTGATTTACATATTTACATACGATGTGCTCGTTTACTTTCTATAAATAATGTAATATTAGCATCTGTGGGTTGTTTCTTATAAATTGTTAACAATGTTTTAGTCTTTTTAAATTGTGGCATTGTTTATCGAACCACGGTTTATCATTATTTGGACAATAATTAAAAGATTCTTTCCTAATTTTTACTACTTTCAGCATTCCAGAAGCGGATGCCGCTTCTTTAATAGCCACTATAAGATTGTTGTTTAATTCGGAAATATTATTACTGCTGAAATAAACACAGGATGAATCATTTAGCAACCTGAAGAAAAGGGGAGCATTGCTGTCACAAAATTTAAACTTTGTTATATACTCTATTTGATTATTTTGTATTAAGTCATTTATTGCAATGCTTCTATTACGTAGAAAAGATAAAAAACAAATGTTGGAAATTATAAATTAATATCTATTTGAATTTTTGAAGAATTTTTCATCTTAGAAACAAGAAAGTATTACGAGAAATATTCATTATAAATCAAAACGTGTGTGATTTCATATTTAACAACCAAAAAATTACATTTTAAGAAGAAACTTGATAAGTAGAGTAGGATTTGTAATTATTGTTATTAGCGTAATATTCTAAGCGCTAAATCACTGATAGGAAGTAGTTCCATTAAATCAATCACTAAACTACGTTTGGAACTCTGAACAATTGCATTATTAATTTCTAACTTAGTGAATCAATTAAATGTGAATAATGAGAGATTTCATTAGTAGACCAGCTCAACGGTAATTCTGGCGATTGCGCTAAGCAGATATCAGAATTTCAAATGCATTTAGTTATGACTGGGATCTCGTTTGATTTACAGATAGTCCAGCTAACATTATATCTGAACATTATTTTTTAAAAAATTCAATAACCTTTATTTTAATAGGTTAGGTATATGAGTAAATAATAATAAATAAGTATAATCTTTATTGATCGTCGACGATATGATCATACTTACAGACACCGTACACAAAAACAATCTGTTGTGGCCAGCACAATACCTTCCGTTATTCTCGTGTATAATGTATAAATTCCATAATTTTTCTTACAAAAGATTCTAAATTTCCAGTAAAATTATTTCATAAACAAACTATTCAAATTGCACTTGACACTGGCATCTTCTTCTTCTTTAGCTTTTCCTATCCGTTAGGGGTCGCTATTTTTGCATGTCGTTCTCATTCAGTTCCTTTTCTCTCAAATCTTCCGCAATACAGTCCTTCCATCTTATCTTTGGTCTTCCTCTGTTTCTTTAACGTCCTATTACTAAACTATTCATTCTTGTTCCAATATAATTCTTCATTTCTCCTCATGACATGTTCAAACCAATTTAATCGCCTTTCTTGTATCTTTCTAAAAACTTGTAACACTAGAGTTATTTTCTTACCGTATCTTTCCGTGTATTCCCCAACATCTACTTCAACATCCTCATATCTGCCCAATTAATTTACTTTTTATTGATACTGACATCTGTCAATTTGAATTATATGAATATATTACTAGTTCCCAAGTTTGGCATAGCTGGCTGAATTATAAAATTTAATTTCTTTAAAATTCTTTAACTCTGTATCTATTGAATATGAAGTATAAAATGTAATCAAATCATATAGAGAATAATATATTCTTTAAGTTATAATAATATTAAATGTCAATAAATCAAATTTAACTGTTAAATCTTCAAATGAGGCTACTTCCGGTTCACCAATTATAACCAAAATCTAATCACTTGTTCTTCTGGATGTAAACTTGACGAATACGAAAAACAGACACACACACACACACACACACAGACACACAGACACACATACAGACATCATCGTAAAAATGGTAAAATCGTATTATAGGGACCCTAAAACATGCTTATTCAGTAAAAACTCATCATTGAATTTTTTGACCAAAGACAATACCTTCCTTACCTAAAGGTGACGGAAGGTAAAAATTAAATATTATTTCGTAATAATAATGCAAATGAATGTTTTGGAGAAGTGACGTTAGTATGGACTGACTATATTTCTCCCGCTATCATACTGCTTACCAAGCTCGAGCCATAGTTACGTTACTATAATCCGCCTCCGAACTTATTTCTCGTGAACTACAAATTATTAATTGATTCAAAAATAATACAGACGATATTTTAATTTTTTGTCTAATATTTAAATATATAAATAAAAATTTGGTCACATACCACATATCCCGTTGCCTTATCTTAAAACATAGGATTATAATAAATTGTAATAGTTTTACAATAAAAGTAATTAAAAATAATTTTACAATTGAACTGAACAGACTTTATGCGCTGATATGCGCAGAAGAAAATAAAATGCTGTTTTACTGCCAATAATGCCTTTTACTACCTTAAAAATGCCCAAAAATGCTTAATAATACCTATATTGCTAATAATGCTCAATCGTGCCAATTACTGCTGAAAAATGCCGTAATGCCACAAACATGTACACCGGATGCCACTGCTGGATGATCCCTGGCTCCCTCCTTATTTATTCCTACCCCATTGTACCTACAGTTAATATTCTAACCGGCGATTGTAAAACTGGCCCTTTATGTTTTAACTTTAAATAAATGAACTTGTAATGCGCATTACTTACCCTGACATTGTTTATATGTAAAATCGTGAATAGTAGAAGAATACTGTTAGGGGTCGCTATTTTTGCATGTTGTTCTCATTCAATTCCTTTTCCCTCACATCTTCCGCAATACAGTCCTTCCATCTTATCTTTGGTCTTCCTCTGTTTCTTTAACGTCCTATTACTAAACTATTCATTCTTGTTCCAATATAATTCTTCATTTCTCCTCATGACATGTTCAAACCAATTTAATCGCCTTTCTTGTATCTTTCTAAAAACTTGTAACACTAGAGTTATTTTCTTACCGTATCTTTCCGTGTATTCCCCAACATCTACTTCAACATCCTCATATCTGCCCAATTAATTTACTTTTTATTGATACTGACATCTGTCAATTTGAATTATATGAATATATTACTAGTTCCCAAGTTTGGCATAGCTGGCTGAATTATAAAATTTAATTTCTTTAAAATTCTTTAACTCTGTATCTATTGAATATGAAGTATAAAATGTAATCAAATCATATAGAGAATAATATATTCTTTAAGTTATAATAATATTAAATGTCAATAAATCAAATTTAACTGTTAAATCTTCAAATGAGGCTACTTCCGGTTCACCAATTATAACCAAAATCTAATCACTTGTTCTTCTGGATGTAAACTTGACGAATACGAAAAACAGACACACACACACACACACACACAGACACACAGACACACATACAGACATCATCGTAAAAATGGTAAAATCGTATTATAGGGACCCTAAAACATGCTTATTCAGTAAAAACTCATCATTGAATTTTTTGACCAAAGACAATACCTTCCTTACCTAAAGGTGACGGAAGGTAAAAATTAAATATTATTTCGTAATAATAATGCAAATGAATGTTTTGGAGAAGTGACGTTAGTATGGACTGACTATATTTCTCCCGCTATCATACTGCTTACCAAGCTCGAGCCATAGTTACGTTACTATAATCCGCCTCCGAACTTATTTCTCGTGAACTACAAATTATTAATTGATTCAAAAATAATACAGACGATATTTTAATTTTTTGTCTAATATTTAAATATATAAATAAAAATTTGGTCACATACCACATATCCCGTTGCCTTATCTTAAAACATAGGATTATAATAAATTGTAATAGTTTTACAATAAAAGTAATTAAAAATAATTTTACAATTGAACTGAACAGACTTTATGCGCTGATATGCGCAGAAGAAAATAAAATGCTGTTTTACTGCCAATAATGCCTTTTACTACCTTAAAAATGCCCAAAAATGCTTAATAATACCTATATTGCTAATAATGCTCAATCGTGCCAATTACTGCTGAAAAATGCCGTAATGCCACAAACATGTACACCGGATGCCACTGCTGGATGATCCCTGGCTCCCTCCTTATTTATTCCTACCCCATTGTACCTACAGTTAATATTCTAACCGGCGATTGTAAAACTGGCCCTTTATGTTTTAACTTTAAATAAATGAACTTGTAATGCGCATTACTTACCCTGACATTGTTTATATGTAAAATCGTGAATAGTAGAAGAATACTGTTAGGGGTCGCTATTTTTGCATGTTGTTCTCATTCAATTCCTTTTCCCTCACATCTTCCGCAATACAGTCCTTCCATCTTATCTTTGGTCTTCCTCTGTTTCTTTAACGTCCTATTACTAAACTATTCATTCTTGTTCCAATATAATTCTTCATTTCTCCTCATGACATGTTCAAACCAATTTAATCGCCTTTCTTGTATCTTTCTAAAAACTTGTAACACTAGAGTTATTTTCTTACCGTATCTTTCCGTGTATTCCCCAACATCTACTTCAACATCCTCATATCTGCCCAATTAATTTACTTTTTATTGATACTGACATCTGTCAATTTGAATTATATGAATATATTACTAGTTCCCAAGTTTGGCATAGCTGGCTGAATTATAAAATTTAATTTCTTTAAAATTCTTTAACTCTGTATCTATTGAATATGAAGTATAAATTGTAATCAAATCGTATAGAGAATAATATATTCTTTAAGTTATAATAACGTTAAATGTCAATAAATCAAATTTAACTGTTAAATCTTCAAATGAGACTACTTCCGGTTGACCAATTATAACCAAAATCTAATCAGTTGTTCTTCTGGATGTAAACTTGAGGAATACGAAAAAATTATAATTTTTGGAATCGTGGTATTGAAGTTATGGAATCCGGAACTTTTGTCACACACACACAAACAGACACACAGACACACAGACACACATACATACAGACATCATCGTACAAATGGTAAAATCGTATTATATGGACCCTAAAACGTGCTTATTCAGTAAAAACTCATCATTGAATTTTTTGACCAAAGACAATACCTTCCTTACCTAAAGGTGACGGAAGGTAAAAAGTCTATTTTTTTCGTCTATCAAAGAATAGAAATGTAGAAGAGCAGTAAATCTAAAATCGGCAACATTAATGTATTAACAAGACGTAATTTAACCTCATCGCTTAAATCATGTCTGAATTGATACAAATTGTGCATTTTTTGTTTAGCAACCGTAAGTGTTAGGTTTAAATATTTTTGTTTAAGAACTTTTATTAAGAGACACGCCACCTAACACATGTCCTGTCTTATATGTGTATGGTTGTTATTAATGATGATGATTTACTAGCGTTTATACTTAAACGGTTATTATCTACCCATACTTACATGGATCAATGGATGTTATGAGTTGAGTGTCGCCAGCATAGGAATAAACATTACACAGGTAATTTTGACACCATCTCATTGCATCATCGGAGAAGTTATAGTTTTTAAGTTTAGAGAGAATTATACTATGATTCACTATATCAAACGCTTTTTAGAAATGTTTTTGTAAAAAGGAGATTTTAGAATCATCGTAGTTTTTCAATAACCTCTCAACTACATTTAAGGGACATGTATTTGTGCTATGTCCGGTTCTAAAACCAGACTACATAGCATTAGATTTTTGTTTTTGTAGAATTATAACTACTGTGTCACTGTTAGTACACTCATAAGATTTCTCCATAGACATATTGATCAAGTAGTACAGAAATGGGATTTATTTTGGTGTTACTGACTTTGTCTAAAGAGAGATTCTGGAATATTATTTGTGACATCGTTTTTAACACCTAAATGTTTCATATTGTTCTATAGTTTATGCGCATCACGAATATTTTTTTAAAATTTTATATTGTGCCGACCCAGGTGGAGTAGCGGTAGCGTTATCGCTTCACGCTCCAAGGGTTCCGGGTTCAAATCCCGGTTAAGGCATGGCTGTCGTGTGTGTCTTTCATTATTTCATCTTCATCAGCAACGATTGTAAAGTACAAAGTTACAAAAAGCTTTGAAGAAAACTGTATCATACCCATCATGTCACCGCTTATATACAAATTTAAGAAAAAGCGAGTAATAATAAATAAAATCATATTGTAAGAATGCTTATTTTTTTTGAACGAATTGCAGCCGTGGTTAAATTACGTAGATGTCTATAGTAATCTAATTTAGCTTCAGTTTTATGTTTTTTGTATTCTAAAAAAATCTGAAGTGGCCAGCACAATACCTTCCGTCAATCCTGTGTATTATGTACAAATTCCATATATAAATTTTCTTGCAAAAGATTCTAAATTTCCAGTAATATTATTATTATGGCACTTTACACTGACATCTTCTTCTTCTTTAGTTTTTCCCATTCGTTAAGGGTCGCTATTTTTTATTTTCTTCTTCCATTCATTTCTGTTTTGCGGGTCATCCTCAAGTCAAAATTTTTTGGTATTTTATGATTCCTTTTCTCGGCAACTGAATTCCACACCCCTGATAATAAATAAACCACATGAAATAAGGAAATCATGACATTTTGAATGAAAAATTATGACATTTGTCAGTTATGAACGTAATTAATACTTGTCATTTTGACACGGGTCCACATATCTGCTTGCCAAAGTCAGAAAAGTCACGTCACTGCACGCGCCCTACACATAAATTTTCTTGCAAAAGATCCTATATTTCCAGTTAAATTATTTCATAAAAAAACTATGCGAAATGCACTTGACACTAACATCTTCTTCTTTACTTTTTCCCATTCGTTAAGGGTCGCTATTTTTTATTTTCTTCTTCCACTAATTTTTGTTTTGCGTGTCGTCCTCATTCAGTTCATTTTCTCTACTTTCATCTTATATTTGGTCTTCCTATGGTTCTTCCACCTTCTGTTATAAGCTATTCATTCTTCCAATATACTCATCTCTCCTCATGACATGTTCAAACCAATGTAACCGTCTCTCTTGTATCTTTCTAGAAACTTGTTACACTAGAGTTATTTCCCTTATTCTTTCATTTCTTACCGTATCTTTCCATGTCTTCCCCAACATCTCTTATATATTTCTAGAAAGGCCCAACACTAGAGTTATTTCCCTTATTCTTTCATTCATTTACTTTTTATTAATACTGACATCTGTCAATTTGAATTACCTGAATATATTAGCAGTTTCCCTGGTTAAATTAGCATAGCTAGCTGATTTATGAAATTTATTATCTTTGTGCAATCAAATCGTATAGAGAATAATATATTCTTTAAGTTATAATAAAATTTAACTGAGTTTTTCAAGAAAAACTGTTAAAATCTTCAAATGAGGATACTTTCGGTTGACCACTTATAACCAAAATCTAATCAAGTCTGCATGTGGTTGGAAGAGGAATACGCAAGAATTGTAAATTTTGGAATTCTAGTATTGGAGATATCGTGCCCGATATGTGTGTGCACACACACACACACACAGACACACACACATACACACACACAGATCATTGTAAATAGTACAAACGTGTTGTGGGGAGCATAATTCGTGATTATTCACTGAAAACTCACTATCGAATTTTTTGACCGAAAATATTACCTTCCTTACCAACGGTATGGCGGAAGTTAAAAATAGTGTTTGTAGAGAAAATAGTGTGATATATAGGGAAGTATTCGGGCCGGACCGGGCCAGACTTTGAGGTTTGCATCGACTCGGTCCGAAGTAAAAAATTTGCCGGCCCGGCTAGAAAGTACATCCGAAATCGGGCCGGGTTGGGCCAAACCTCGAAAATGAGTGCATCCGGCATTCCTAATTTTCATTTTCATATGAGGCGAAATTTTTTTTTTTCGTGTGAAATTTAAAAAAATACTCTGCTTCCTTAGATCGTTGAACATGGATTAACATAAGTTGTTAAAAATGAGACGCTTCTAGTTTAAGCTTGTCATAAAAATTGCTGACGTACGAGTATTTAACACTTTCTTTACCGAAGGCGTTCGAAATTTTACACAACTTTTTTTTTACAAAACTTGTACGATAATCTACGTAAAGGTTTATTTAACCCTTTACTCATGTACAATTTTATTACCTGCACTTATCATCACAATAACATCATTATGCTTTAATGAATACCCGCCTTGAATTCTAAGAGTAAAATAAATTGTTTTCTTTATTTCTTAAGATGTGAAGGATGTTATTAAATCATTTTGATCCTATTTAAATCCTCCCAAAAAAGATTTGACAGATACAGGACTAACCATTTTGTTTGTAGCGACATGATTTTAAATAATAGAAACTCCCACTCCTTAGTAGCCATATTATTTTACGTCTACTACGCTCACGTATAAATTAGTTTGTATCCGTGTCTTGCATATCTTGACAGTCGACATTTTGTTCTGAGAGATAAACTGCGCCCGATTGTGCACTATGCTTGCGACATGCTAATTTTATATGTAGTTATATGCACTTTGTTTAAATACCACCAGGAGCGCCGAGCGGTAGATCAGGGCCCAATAATATTTGGGGCCCCTTAGGAGCGCCGAGCGGTAGATCAGGGCCCAATAATATTTGGGGCCCCTTCCATTTTTTAGATGTGAAATAAGAAAAACAAGCAAATAAACATAAAAAACACATAATTTGACCATTTGAGATAAAATACGACCGGTTCCGGGGTCCCGGGATTTTGCTGCCCTGCCACTCTTTCTCATCTGGCCTGAATACGATTACAGAGCCTAATAGATAACTTTATACTGTTGGGATTGTCTTTGCTACTACGATATGTTTGTAAAAG